>CAKOGP040001996.1:835-11878 GCA_933822405.4 Cylindrotheca closterium
TGCCTGTCTTTCTTTTGCTCATCTTGGTCCTTTGTTTTCCAGTTGAAAACAACCTCTTTTTCGGCGTCGCTACGGCCGCTCCGTGTAGGAGAAGTACTAGAGGTGCTGTTTTGGAACCCGGATTTGCTTGTGGTTTTTAATTGTGTGAATATAGGTATGAGACATTGGGGAAAACCGAACTGACGAAATAGTGGTGTGAGGCTTGTGTGAATATCTGATTCTTTGTTCAACGGATAAGCACGAGCCCACTGTACTGGTGTAGCATAGACCGCGACGCAAGCAAGTGTTTCCTTCAGCTGACTTGCAGGGTCCAAACTTAAGATCAACATAGACATTTGTCTTCAATCTTGGATACTCCAACTGATATTGTACAGGGCAAAAACGGCGAGACCCTTGAACAACCGACCAATCACAAACGGCACGTTGAGTTGTCTTCTCCAGGGTGCGACGAGCACATTCAATACTGGTTCTCCATCGACGAGCAAGTTGATCCGGCTTGATGAGATAGGATTTTCCGGAAGTTTGTACGCCACATACGAAATAATAATAATAATAATAATAACTGAGACATTAATCGTTAATATGCTACTCTATGGGCATTCGATTGCCGGTGAAATATTCGGCTGTAAAGGTCAAGTACTGTGAAGCGGTGAGTCAACAACAAGTTTGAACCATGTGAGGCATCTGCATTTTGAACAGAAGTTGCTCAAGTCTCCCAAAGGGGTAAAGACTTCTCCCGCGACGTGGCGGGGTGAATTCGGGGCATGTAAGGTCCCGCGAAAAGTTGGTCAGGGTCCAGGGGAGAAAATAGTCCGCAGACTGCGGCGTTGTGCTTTCATGGAGCGACGGAAATCTCTGCGTTCCTGACAAAGCAACTTAAGCCACTCTTCGACAGCATCTCCTGAATATAAATTCTTCATCCACCACTCCAACAGGTTTGAAACAATGCTGTCGTAATGTCCACTCCTGCGAGCTTCTCGTTCGGCGATTCGTTTCGCCTCGATCTCATCAGCCATGCGTTGCGCTTCATTGTCGTCGATAACACGCTTCTCGTCAGTTTGGGTTGCAGAGACCATCTTGGAATTGATGGGATCCCTGTCTTTAGGCTGTTGTAGGTCAATTTCCACTCGTTTCTTGACGGACTTTTTAGCCACAGGGGTCGTTTTCATCTTAGACACGCCCGACTTTTTTGTCATCGCCGAGGATGCCTTTGCGTTGATAGATTTGCCCATGGTGCGCCGGTGTTGAATGGTTGGCTTGGTGATAAATTCGAAAGTTTTCTACGTAAATTCAGTACTAGCGCTACGCAAGGCAGACTGGTTGGTTCTGCCGGATTGCGTGTTGTTTCGTTTCTGAAATAATTTTTTCTATTCCTATTAGATCTTATTCTACTGCTATTCTTGCCAGAAGTCGATCAACAATGATCTCCACAAGCAGGTACAAAAAATCTCTTCCGGAAGCAACCTGCGTCAGCTCTCACCAGCTGTCGCGGCGTATAAAGCACATACGCACATGTTCTTCACGAACTAGTCACAGATCTGGATCTACCTTCAATACTTATCCATCTCTGTAAGTACTTGAACCGTACTCCCGTCCGTGTTCGATATCTGGAATGTCCGACTTCACTGTCCGACATGTTCGACTGTTCTTTTATCTGTTAAGATCCCATTTCACCAACAGATGCCTCACATGGTTCAAACTTGTTGTTGACTCACCGCTTCACAGTACTTGACCTTTACAGCCGAATATTTCACCGGCAATCGAATGCCCATAGAGTAGCATATTAACGATTAATGTCTCAGTTATTATTATTATTGGAACAATGCTATCGTAATGTCCACTCCTGCGAGCCTCTCGTTCAGCGATTCGTTTCGCCTCAATCTCTTCAGCCATGCGTTGCGCTTCATTATCGTCGATAACACGCTTCTCATCAGTTTGGGTTGCAGAGACCATCTTGGAATCGATGGGATCCCTGTCTTTAGGCTGTTGTAGGTCAATTTCCACTCGTTTCTTGACGGACTTTTTAGCCACAGGGGTCGTTTTCATCTTAGACACGCCCGACTTTTTTGTCATCGCCGAGGATGCCTTTGCGTTGATAGATTTGCCCATGGTGCGCCGGTGTTGAATGGTTGGCTTGGTGATAAATTCGAAAGTTTTCTACGTAAATTCAGTACTAGCGCTACGCAAGGCAGACTGGTTGGTTCTGCCGGATTGCGTGTTGTTTCGTTTCTGAAATAATTTTTTCTATTCCTATTAGATCTTATTCTACTGCTATTCTTGCCAGAAGTCGATCAACAATGATCTCCACAAGCAGGTACAAAAAATCTCTTCCGGAAGCAACCTGCGTCAGCTCTCACCAGCTGTCGCGGCGTATAAAGCACATACGCACATGTTCTTCACGAACTAGTCACAGATCTGGATCTACCTTCAATACTTATCCATCTCTGTAAGTACTTGAACCGTACTCCCGTCCGTGTTCGATATCTGGAATGTCCGACTTCACTGTCCGACATGTTCGACTGTTCTTTTATCTGTTAAGATCCCATTTCACCAACAGATGCCTCACATGGTTCAAACTTGTTGTTGACTCACCGCTTCACAGTACTTGACCTTTACAGCCGAATATTTCACCGGCAATCGAATGCCCATAGAGTAGCATATTAACGATTAATGTCTCAGTTATTATTATTATTGGAACAATGCTATCGTAATGTCCACTCCTGCGAGCCTCTCGTTCAGCGATTCGTTTCGCCTCAATCTCTTCAGCCATGCGTTGCGCTTCATTATCGTCGATAACACGCTTCTCATCAGTTTGGGTTGCAGAGACCATCTTGGAATCGATGGGATCCCTGTCTTTAGGCTGTTGTAGGTCAATTTCCACTCGTTTCTTGACGGACTTTTTAGCCACAGGGGTCGTTTTCATCTTAGACACGCCCGACTTTTTTGTCATCGCCGAGGATGCCTTTGCGTTGATAGATTTGCCCATGGTGCGCCGGTGTTGAATGGTTGGCTTGGTGATAAATTCGAAAGTTTTCTACGTAAATTCAGTACTAGCGCTACGCAAGGCAGACTGGTTGGTTCTGCCGGATTGCGTGTTGTTTCGTTTCTGAAATAATTTTTTCTATTCCTATTAGATCTTATTCTACTGCTATTCTTGCCAGAAGTCGATCAACAATGATCTCCACAAGCAGGTACAAAAAATCTCTTCCGGAAGCAACCTGCGTCAGCTCTCACCAGCTGTCGCGGCGTATAAAGCACATACGCACATGTTCTTCACGAACTAGTCACAGATCTGGATCTACCTTCAATACTTATCCATCTCTGTAAGTACTTGAACCGTACTCCCGTCCGTGTTCGATATCTGGAATGTCCGACTTCACTGTCCGACATGTTCGACTGTTCTTTTATCTGTTAAGATCCCATTTCACCAACAGATGCCTCACATGGTTCAAACTTGTTGTTGACTCACCGCTTCACAGTACTTGACCTTTACAGCCGAATATTTCACCGGCAATCGAATGCCCATAGAGTAGCATATTAACGATTAATGTCTCAGTTATTATTATTATTGGAACAATGCTATCGTAATGTCCACTCCTGCGAGCCTCTCGTTCAGCGATTCGTTTCGCCTCAATCTCTTCAGCCATGCGTTGCGCTTCATTATCGTCGATAACACGCTTCTCATCAGTTTGGGTTGCAGAGACCATCTTGGAATCGATGGGATCCCTGTCTTTAGGCTGTTGTAGGTCAATTTCCACTCGTTTCTTGACGGACTTTTTAGCCACAGGGGTCGTTTTCATCTTAGACACGCCCGACTTTTTTGTCATCGCCGAGGATGCCTTTGCGTTGATAGATTTGCCCATGGTGCGCCGGTGTTGAATGGTTGGCTTGGTGATAAATTCGAAAGTTTTCTACGTAAATTCAGTACTAGCGCTACGCAAGGCAGACTGGTTGGTTCTGCCGGATTGCGTGTTGTTTCGTTTCTGAAATAATTTTTTCTATTCCTATTAGATCTTATTCTACTGCTATTCTTGCCAGAAGTCGATCAACAATGATCTCCACAAGCAGGTACAAAAAATCTCTTCCGGAAGCAACCTGCGTCAGCTCTCACCAG
Organism: Cylindrotheca closterium; assembly: GCA_933822405.4. NCBI lineage: Eukaryota > Bacillariophyta > Bacillariophyceae > Bacillariales > Bacillariaceae > Cylindrotheca > Cylindrotheca closterium. The sequence continues at coordinate 4,950 of CAKOGP040001996.1, forward strand.
CTGTCGCGGCGTATAAAGCACATACGCACATGTTCTTCACGAACTAGTCACAGATCTGGATCTACCTTCAATACTTATCCATCTCTGTAAGTACTTGAACCGTACTCCCGTCCGTGTTCGATATCTGGAATGTCCGACTTCACTGTCCGACATGTTCGACTGTTCTTTTATCTGTTAAGATCCCATTTCACCAACAGATGCCTCACATGGTTCAAACTTGTTGTTGACTCACCGCTTCACAGTACTTGACCTTTACAGCCGAATATTTCACCGGCAATCGAATGCCCATAGAGTAGCATATTAACGATTAATGTCTCAGTTATTATTATTATTGGAACAATGCTATCGTAATGTCCACTCCTGCGAGCCTCTCGTTCAGCGATTCGTTTCGCCTCAATCTCTTCAGCCATGCGTTGCGCTTCATTATCGTCGATAACACGCTTCTCATCAGTTTGGGTTGCAGAGACCATCTTGGAATCGATGGGATCCCTGTCTTTAGGCTGTTGTAGGTCAATTTCCACTCGTTTCTTGACGGACTTTTTAGCCACAGGGGTCGTTTTCATCTTAGACACGCCCGACTTTTTTGTCATCGCCGAGGATGCCTTTGCGTTGATAGATTTGCCCATGGTGCGCCGGTGTTGAATGGTTGGCTTGGTGATAAATTCGAAAGTTTTCTACGTAAATTCAGTACTAGCGCTACGCAAGGCAGACTGGTTGGTTCTGCCGGATTGCGTGTTGTTTCGTTTCTGAAATAATTTTTTCTATTCCTATTAGATCTTATTCTACTGCTATTCTTGCCAGAAGTCGATCAACAATGATCTCCACAAGCAGGTACAAAAAATCTCTTCCGGAAGCAACCTGCGTCAGCTCTCACCAGCTGTCGCGGCGTATAAAGCACATACGCACATGTTCTTCACGAACTAGTCACAGATCTGGATCTACCTTCAATACTTATCCATCTCTGTAAGTACTTGAACCGTACTCCCGTCCGTGTTCGATATCTGGAATGTCCGACTTCACTGTCCGACATGTTCGACTGTTCTTTTATCTGTTAAGATCCCATTTCACCAACAGATGCCTCACATGGTTCAAACTTGTTGTTGACTCACCGCTTCACAGTACTTGACCTTTACAGCCGAATATTTCACCGGCAATCGAATGCCCATAGAGTAGCATATTAACGATTAATGTCTCAGTTATTATTATTAGGAGCATGATAGGAATCGTTTTCGGATACCCTTTGTGCCCTGGGGCCCTTGCCTGTCTTTCTTTTGCTCATCTTGGTCCTTTGTTTTCCAGTTGAAAACAACCTCTTTTTCGGCGTCGCTACGGCCGCTCCGTGTAGGAGAAGTACTAGAGGTGCTGTTTTGGAACCCGGATTTGCGTGTGGTTTTTAATTGTGTGTTTTTTCGGAATATAGTCATTGGTAGACAAGGAAGAGTGGCTTAAGTTGCTTCGTCAGGAACGCAGAGATTTCCGTCGCTCCATGAAAGCACAACGCCGCAGTCTGCGGACTATTTTCTCCCCTGGACCCTGACCAACTTTTCGCGGGACCTCACATGCCCCGAATTCACCCTGCCACGTCGCGGGAGAAGTCTTTACCCCTTTGGGAGACTTGAGCAACTTCTGTTCAAAATGCAGATGCCTCAAATGGTTCAAACTTGTTGTTGACTCACCGCTTCACAGTACTTGACCTTTACAGCCGAATATTTCACCGGCAATCGAATGCCCATAGAGTAGCATATTAACGATTAATGTCTCAGTTATTATTATTAGGAGCATGATAGGAATCGTTTTCGGATACCCTTTGTGCCCTGGGGCCCTTGCCTGTCTTTCTTTTGCTCATCTTGGTCCTTTGTTTTCCAGTTGAAAACAACCTCTTTTTCGGCGTCGCTACGGCCGCTCCGTGTAGGAGAAGTACTAGAGGTGCTGTTTTGGAACCCGGATTTGCGTGTGGTTTTTAATTGTGTGTTTTTTCGGAATATAGTCATTGGTAGACAAGGAAGAGTGGCTTAAGTTGCTTCGTCAGGAACGCAGAGATTTCCGTCGCTCCATGAAAGCACAACGCCGCAGTCTGCGGACTATTTTCTCCCCTGGACCCTGACCAACTTTTCGCGGGACCTCACATGCCCCGAATTCACCCTGCCACGTCGCGGGAGAAGTCTTTACCCCTTTGGGAGACTTGAGCAACTTCTGTTCAAAATGCAGATGCCTCAAATGGTTCAAACTTGTTGTTGACTCACCGCTTCACAGTACTTGACCTTTACAGCCGAATATTTCACCGGCAATCGAATGCCCATAGAGTAGCATATTAACGATTAATGTCTCAGTTATTATTATTAGGAGCATGATAGGAATCGTTTTCGGATACCCTTTGTGCCCTGGGGCCCTTGCCTGTCTTTCTTTTGCTCATCTTGGTCCTTTGTTTTCCAGTTGAAAACAACCTCTTTTTCGGCGTCGCTACGGCCGCTCCGTGTAGGAGAAGTACTAGAGGTGCTGTTTTGGAACCCGGATTTGCGTGTGGTTTTTAATTGTGTGTTTTTTCGGAATATAGTCATTGGTAGACAAGGAAGAGTGGCTTAAGTTGCTTCGTCAGGAACGCAGAGATTTCCGTCGCTCCATGAAAGCACAACGCCGCAGTCTGCGGACTATTTTCTCCCCTGGACCCTGACCAACTTTTCGCGGGACCTCACATGCCCCGAATTCACCCTGCCACGTCGCGGGAGAAGTCTTTACCCCTTTGGGAGACTTGAGCAACTTCTGTTCAAAATGCAGATGCCTCAAATGGTTCAAACTTGTTGTTGACTCACCGCTTCACAGTACTTGACCTTTACAGCCGAATATTTCACCGGCAATCGAATGCCCATAGAGTAGCATATTAACGATTAATGTCTCAGTTATTATTATTAGGAGCATGATAGGAATCGTTTTCGGATACCCTTTGTGCCCTGGGGCCCTTGCCTGTCTTTCTTTTGCTCATCTTGGTCCTTTGTTTTCCAGTTGAAAACAACCTCTTTTTCGGCGTCGCTACGGCCGCTCCGTGTAGGAGAAGTACTAGAGGTGCTGTTTTGGAACCCGGATTTGCGTGTGGTTTTTAATTGTGTGTTTTTTCGGAATATAGTCATTGGTAGACAAGGAAGAGTGGCTTAAGTTGCTTCGTCAGGAACGCAGAGATTTCCGTCGCTCCATGAAAGCACAACGCCGCAGTCTGCGGACTATTTTCTCCCCTGGACCCTGACCAACTTTTCGCGGGACCTCACATGCCCCGAATTCACCCTGCCACGTCGCGGGAGAAGTCTTTACCCCTTTGGGAGACTTGAGCAACTTCTGTTCAAAATGCAGATGCCTCAAATGGTTCAAACTTGTTGTTGACTCACCGCTTCACAGTACTTGACCTTTACAGCCGAATATTTCACCGGCAATCGAATGCCCATAGAGTAGCATATTAACGATTAATGTCTCAGTTATTATTATTAGGAGCATGATAGGAATCGTTTTCGGATACCCTTTGTGCCCTGGGGCCCTTGCCTGTCTTTCTTTTGCTCATCTTGGTCCTTTGTTTTCCAGTTGAAAACAACCTCTTTTTCGGCGTCGCTACGGCCGCTCCGTGTAGGAGAAGTACTAGAGGTGCTGTTTTGGAACCCGGATTTGCTTGTGGTTTTTAATTGTGTGAATATAGGTATGAGACATTGGGGAAAACCGAACTGACGAAATAGTGGTGTGAGGCTTGTGTGAATATCTGATTCTTTGTTCAACGGATAAGCACGAGCCCACTGTACTGGTGTAGCATAGACCGCGACGCAAGCAAGTGTTTCCTTCAGCTGACTTGCAGGGTCCAAACTTAAGATCAACATAGACATTTGTCTTCAATCTTGGATACTCCAACTGATATTGTACAGGGCAAAAACGGCGAGACCCTTGAACAACCGACCAATCACAAACGGCACGTTGAGTTGTCTTCTCCAGGGTGCGACGAGCACATTCAATACTGGTTCTCCATCGACGAGCAAGTTGATCCGGCTTGATGAGATAGGATTTTCCGGAAGTTTGTACGCCACATACGACATTGTTGCTGTCCCCTAAAACTTGCATAGAAAAACAAAAAAGAAAAACAAAAAGCACTGAACCAATCGGAACTTTGCAAACGGTCTTTGTAGCCTAAGTACTAGAGTCTACGTAGAAATTGCTTAAGTTTTTATCAATTCAACGGCATTTCACTTTTTTACAATGGGGAAGTATACATCATTGAAGGTTGTTTCAACGACTGCCAACAAGGCGGGCGGGTCCAGATCCAAATCGGTTTCTGTCGCCAAAAAGAGCAGAAAGAAAAGATTGGAAAATGCATCTGCAGTTGATTTACGTCAACCTAAGGACAGGGATCCTAGTGGTAACAATGATTCGGAGATTCAAGAGTTGATAGCATCCCTTCCCCCACTGATTGATTTTGGTCTCTCTACTCACGACTTGGTTGCTATCGGCTACAACTATAATTCAACTAAGATTTTGTTTGGCAACTCCATTTTCAATCAATGGATGGAAAGTCATAACAATCGGTGGACCCAAGCGCTCCCAAGGTTTGACAGCCCGTTCAAGGACCTCTACGCTAACCTTTCAGTTGAAGTCAGGGTCAACATGCTATTCGCTCAATATGCGAACAATTGGCGGCGAGTGTTAAAATTCTTAATCTTGCTTTTTGATGATGATTGTTAGAAGTAAGCGATCCACTGCCGCCTGCAATCTACCTGTTCAATTGATTGCAATTTAGCTGTCCAGGTATTGTTGCCTTCTAAGTATGTGAATTTACAGTATATAGAAGTATATAGATCAATCAGAGATCCTACTTTATCAACCAATTCACTCGTTGCTTGCAATATATTATAAAAAGTGAGAACAATCTGTCAACTTTTGACTTTGACTATTTCTTCTCCAGCTCAGTGGAAATTCTCAGAATTCTCTCTACGTCGGCCTGATATGCTGCAAGTTCAATGTGTTTCTCCGTTCACCTTCCACTGTAGTTGGTACTTTGATTAGTATCCAACTTTGGTTCTTGCTTGAATCTTGATTTCTTACATCATCAACAAGATGATTTCCATAGAAATATGATCTGTATTCTGACTCGCCACGCGCGATATTTTTAGTTGCATCAGTCTTCATTTTTAGTCGTATCAGTCGACATCTTTTCTCTATCGTTCACATGTATTTTCTTTTTCTCATTTCTCCAAATATGTACTTCAAAAATCCTAATATATCCAACACACTCCTGCCGTTTCATTAACATAGTTGATGACAACGGAACATCAAAGGAAATTGCGTTGCTCCTAATCTTGTTCTCCTTGGATCAATGATCTGAATTCCAAGAAATTTTGTCCCTGTAGAGGTTTGCTCATGAAATCTCCCCACATCTTTTCAGTTGGACAATATTCAATAGTCACATTTTCTTTCTTGACTTGATCAGTCATAAAGAAATATCCAATGTTCAAAGCTCGGCTTTGCTTTCCGGCACTATCATGTCCATCCTTTTCCAATAGAATTGAACTCTTGTTATCCTGATATAGGATGTTCTCTTTAACAGGATAACCTTGTGCTTCCACAAATAATTTTGTCCACAATATCTGTGTCGCAGCATCATCGACACCAATCAATTCGGCTTCTGTTGAACTTCGACTGTTCAGTTTCTGTTTCTTTGAGATTATTTGTAATCCTCTTTCACCCATAGTCAATACACCTCCAGTGTGACTTCTGAAATCTGGATGAACTGCAAATGATGCATCAATATACCATTTGAAAGTTCGTAAATCTTTTGCACTCAGCGTCAGGTGCATTCCCTTTGTTCCATTCAGATAATGCATCAGCTTCACTAGCTTCTTCCAATCAGTTTGATTTGGCTTCTGCACTCTTGTAGAAAGTACTGAAATAGTTGGAGCAATATCCAATCTCGCTCTCTTACTCAGAAATAATCCTTTGGCAATGAATGTGTGAAATGTTTCACGTTTTTCATCATCCAATTTTTCTCCTTTTCCGATTGATAATATATCATTACTTGCTGGTGTCTTACACCCTTCATTTTCCTTGAACTTCACAGGAAATTCATTCAACATTCTATTGACATAGTCATCCATTCGAATTTTCACTTTCCCCCTTTTACTGAAATCTAGGGTCATTCCCAAATATTCGTGAATTTTTCCTCGCTTAGATTTGACTGGTTTGATTGAACCATATTTTTTATTCATCCATTCACAAAAATCATCATTCACTTTTGGATTGATGTGGCTTGATAACAGATCGTCCACATGAAATCGAATAGTTTGTTGTTTGCCATTCACAATCTTGTTGGCAATGCATCCATCATATGAATTGAAAATAAAACCATGTTTCTCCATGTCTCCTCTCAACTTTTTGTACCAGAGCATAGAGGCCTGTAACATCCCATAGATGGCTCGCAATACTCTCACGTAAATCACTCGTTCTCCGTTCTCAATTACAACGTAATCACGATACCTTGGCTCCAGTTGTATCATCATGTCGACCAATAATCCAGTGATCTTCATCATCACTGTCAATTCTTCATCCATTGGCATTTGAGTTTGAATAAATGCATTTGGAATGTCCAAAGACATCATATCTCATCCTTCATACGCATCAATCACACATGTGATCATAATCGCTTCCAATGCTGCAGTTGGACTTGAAGTATCCTCTCGAGATAACCATTCTCGAGTTCCATCTCCTTTATAGACACATCTTCCTTTTATTTCACCAGTGTTTTTCTCAGCTAATAACATCATAGCATCTTGGGCTCTTCTTTTTTCCAAATCAGTCATGTCTTCAACATGAATTGGTTCCCAACATTCTCTTTGTATCAATTGGTCAAGCTCTTTCATCACAGCCTTATTACCTTCTTCTTTGAATATTTTCAGTCCCTTATTTAG
>CAKOGP040001997.1:430-11849 GCA_933822405.4 Cylindrotheca closterium
CAGAAGCAGAAAATATAATATCATTTTAGAAATAAAAGCGCATACGCAGGCATGCGAGTTCAAACCATAAATTTTAAAATTTATTTGAAATAGGAGTCACAGTTTGAGACCGACCGGTTGAGCCTCCTCATTATTGTCCAAAAAGATCGACCTTTCCTCGGGAACGAAACAGCCACATATTTGGTTCTGTGGTGTTTCCTGATAAGTGAGTGGCTTGGCGAAGTGAGGATCTGAATCTTGGGGGCGTATATCGCACGAAATTATTGCTTTATATATACATATGTTAATACGATTGCTTCAACTTTACCGGTACCATGGTACACGTGTACCTGGTACCCTTCTTGCAGGACAAAACTGTGGTGGCAATTGCGAAAGATGATAAGTGAGTTGCTCAGAGAAGAGAAGAATGTGATTATTCTTGAGGGCGTATCTTGCACAATTGAAATTTTGACAATCATCAATGCTTCACGATTTACGTAACAGGTACGGTCATGCGCAACATCTCACAATCACTCAATCTCAAATAAGCCCATAAAATATGCAACGAGAGCATGAAGGCATTATGGACGATTCATGTCGAAACAAAAAACAACGCAGAAAATCAAGCGATGAGTACAGTCACGATGATGAAGCTCGTATACCTATACCAGTGAGCTTGCAGCCTACCCCAATCAATGTAGGAAAGATTGTCCCGGTGGAGAGAGTTTCCATACAGGCCACAACATGGAACCTCGATAGCAACTCAATCGAATACCTCAAAGCTCTCTCTGCTTCCAAAGCAAAATCACCAAACTCGCATCCAGAATCGAGTTCGCCCCAGGCCCCCGCCTCGGTCGCCTCCATCAAGAAGGCTGCAGCTGCAGCTCCAGCTGCTGCTGGCTATCCGCGGGACGCCACTCTTCTCCGCCAAAAGCAAGTCGATCAATGGAATATACGCTATGCGGAACTTTTGGAATTCCGAAAGGAACACGGTCACTGCCTCGTACCTCTTCGCTATCAACTGAACAGGGCTCTTAGTAATTGGGTCAAACGGCAAAGGTATCAATATCGAATAAAATCGGAAGGGAAACATTCTACCTTGAACGATCAGCGGCAGGCTGCTTTGGAGAAACTTGGCTTTGTGTGGGACTCCCATTCTTTGACATGGGAAGAGCGGTTCCAAGAGCTTTCAGAATTCCGGCGAGTCCATGGACATGCGAACGTCCCAAAATCGTACAAAACGAATCAACAGCTAGCCGTTTGGGTCAAAAGCCGTAAGTAACTACTGCTACTGTGGTATCAGGGCTGCGTATTCGCAATTGGAAACCATTGAAAGAACCATATACTAGCCACTCAAAACAAATTTCCATGTGCACAGAACGGAGGCACTTTCGATTACATTGCAACGGTAAGCCATCGTCGATGACAAAGGAAAGGATGGAGCGACTCAATAGCTTGGGGTTTGTCTTCAATCCGCGATTACTATAGCTCTGGAACACCAGCAGCAGGATTCAACGTAAAACTGTGAAATACAACGAATGTACAAGAATTTTGCTAGCTCATACAGTATTATATTATATATCAGGCAGTTTATAATATGTCCTAAGACTTAAAATCCCCTCCTACGACCTCAGCATTGGGTCTCCGACCTGAATTGGGATCGTCACTACTGGAGACAGAGCCCCTTTTTTGGGAGCTGTGATCTTCAACACGCCATCCAATGCACAAAAGTTGGGTGCCAAGTTCTCTTCGCCTTTTCCTTAATTATATTGTTCGTTGTCGTGGTTTGGGCTGTTGAAGGATGAGCCATTGATGATGTTGAAGAGGAAGCTTTGGTCAAAGGCTGTATCAAAGACAGCTGATAATGGCTCAAGTTGTAGAATGGGCATGTTGTTATATTGAGAGTTTCGTCTTCTTTGCAGGTGAAATCCTGCTTTGGTTGTTTCGTTTGATGTTTTTGCAGCATGGTCCTCAAATAAGTTCAAATTCTAAGATACTAAATATTCGACGCGCGAAAGACGCCAAAACCACCAACTCTCTGGCGCGATCGGTAGACTTTTATTGTACTTTTACATCATCCTTATAATATATATTCATCATCGTCATTATTATCATCGTCATCGTCACCATATAGCAACCCCTCCTCAATCAACTCAAGAAGAAAGGATTTCATGGTATCTGATACTTCAACTCCTTGCTCGTCCAATCGTTGCCGACTAAGCGGCAATCCATTGGCAATCATATCTAGGAGAAGTGATGCAGCGTCAGAATTATCATTCAGCGGGAATGATCTTCCTTGCGCAAACATAATAGGACCCATCTTTTCGTTTTCCTCCAAGACGGACCATGCAAATGCAATGCCTTCTGCACGACGCAAGACTCCAGTTCCACCCAAGACACCCCCGAGAGCTTGTTTTGAATCCGCCCATATTCCCAATTCAGTTTTCCACTCTTCGTCCATTTCAGACAAGGGTATTGGATAGTCCATGGTAGGCCTATTTGGTTCCGTGACGACCTCGCCCACTAGTTTGTCCCAAAAAGCATCATCGTCCAATTGCTCCTCAATCAAGTCCAGCACCAACCTTTTCATCTTGTCCTTGACCTTTTTAGAGAGACCCTTTTGGTTGCCGCCATGTTGTTGTTTGGACCAATTTGCTATATCCTCCATGTCAGTATAGCGTGCGGTTGCCAAGATAGAAGACGAGTCCGACATGGATTCGGTGATACGCTGAAGAAGTTCGGATGCAGAGGGTGCCCGACATCCGACACTTAGCGTCATGCAATCATCAGACGTTGCCGATCCCCAATGGACGACTCGTGGAGGTAAGTACAAGCAGTCCCCTGGGTCGAGTTGGATTGTCACAAATTCACCAGCTGGTTGTCCTTCTAGATCCAAAACTCGGACTTCGGAGGCTTCCACCAAGTTGCCAAACTCATCTTTTACCGAAAGAGTTTCCAGTCCCACCTTCCAGGTGCGAGTGCCGCTGGCTTGTATCAGAAAGACGTCATAATTGTCCACATGAGGTCCAATGCCTCCACCCTTTCTGGCCAGACTGACTTGGGCATCATCCCGACGCCATCGGGGCAAGAATCCGAAATGAATATCCATCCAGTCGGACAAGGATGGGATCCAACGATCCACATCATTGACAACCAAGGTTGAAACTTGGTTAAACACATCTTTTTCATTCTTGTCAGGATCATCACGAAGTTCCTCAGTATCAGAGTCGACAATCAAGAAGTTACTCAATTCCAATTCAGAAAAGGGGCCAAAGTCGAGTTTGAAGGTATCCAAGGTTCCCGGCTGGTGTGTGATCAGTCGAGACGTAACAGACGATGACTCATCTTGCATTGCCAGCTGCAACATGTCCTTCCACGAAAACACTTGCGTCCCACCAAAGGAATGCTGGAGGAGCAATGGTGTCTGACCCCAACATTGCGTCTCGGCAAATGCCTTGGCGTCGAACGGACCTACAATGGAAGGAATCTCTGTCCAAGATGATGATGCATGCAGAGTGGTTGGTGTCGTCCGTAATGATGATGGGATGACTCCTCTACAGCGGTTCCATCTGCGGTTCCATCTGCTGCCTGAGTAAGATTTGGTGGCAATTGATGTCGGATGTCGTTGGTAAGTCGAACGAAGAACAAGAAGCTGAGGGGTTTGTTCCCATGCATTCACAGGTACAACAACAACAACAACGAGGAACGCTGATAAGAACAAGAGGTAATAGAACAAGAAGTAGATCAGATGGATGCCATGCTTCTTTGACATGTTCCTTCTTTGATAAGAACATGCGAAGATGAGTATGTATTTTATTCTCGTTCTTGTTTGCTGGCGTTCGGTGGAGAACCATTGACGGGCCACTCTGTAGCAATCGTGTTTGATGTCGCATGATAGACGCCGTCTGTACTTCGTTCCTCAGTCACATCTGTTATGCTCCATAACACTCTGAAATCAAACGCAGGGTTTTTTCTCGCGGACTGCTCAACATTTTGTTGATGGTCCAAGTGGTCGACAAGACAGGCTTTTTGGAAAAGCTCCGTACCTGGTACCGCATGCCTCAAGCACACCCATACTACGGTCTCCCGTTCTGCCCAGGATGGTCTGCGTTCCACAAATCACAATCACAAACACTACGACGATGGCTTCTTCACGGGGAGAAAAGGAAAAGACTTTACTAGCTGAATTTAAAATGAATGAAACTGTATATTTGTATTGTTGCCATTCATTGGTGTCTTCTTTAGTTTGATTGATGAAATTCCGTCGTCACGCCAGTCAAGTCGCAATTTCTCCGCACCTACTTCTCCAATTGAATGTCTGAAAACTGTAATTATTAGCTGAATAAATATTGAAGGAAATCGTGTATTGCCGTAATGTCCGATCCATTTCTGACTTCTTTGGGTTGATTGGTGTTTAAATTCGTTTGAATTTCTGTCGTCAATCAGTGAGCCACCATTTCTCGCTACCCAGACTCGCAATTGAATATATGAAAATTCCCAATATCAGCTATATACTCATAGAATATGCTTGTTGTAGGATGGATGTTATTGATATTGTTGTCATTGCTGCACGAAAGTAAAATAAATTGTGTCGAGCGGGAGACAGTGCGGGCGAGAAATTTGTGGTGTCTCAAAACACTCTGAAATCAAACGCAGGGTTTTTTCTCGCAGACTGCTCAACATTTTGTAGAAAGTCCAACTGGTCGACAAGACGAGATTTTTGGAAGCTCCCGCACTTCACTGTTCCTACCGCTCAATAAAAAACTAAAGAAGTCTCAAAACACGATTGCTACAGAGTGATTGACGGGCGGGAGAGCGATGGTTGCTCACGTGTGGTCCTCTTCGACTATCAGTTGGCATTTCATTCGATTGCAAAGTCCCATCTCATATATATATATAAATATCAGGAGCGCCAACGCAAATTCGGTTCAACATTTTAGAAACCTTTTTGTGGTGAATGAATGAATAATAATAACAAGCAAGAGCAACTGTATTCATCAAACCATGAAACGAGTTGGAAACATTTGGTTACGGACACGAGGAGTACGGTAGGATTCGACTACCTATGTACAAGTATCTTACAAGAAAAAATCCTTTCCGTATGGGAGGAGCATCTTCAAAACTAGAAGCAAGAGTAAAAGTGCGTACAGGCAAATGCATCACTTATTGGTTTGTTTAATAAAACGAGAGATGTTAGGTTCGGTTCTGTACAATCGAAACCAATTTAGTCCGACCGGGTGAGCCCTTTTGCAATGTAAACCGAAGGCTTCGCCTTCGAAAAAAATCGATTCGTCTTTAAGGACAAAACCGCCAATCAAAGGTTCTCTGGTAGCAATTGCGAAAGATGATAAGTGAGTGGCTTGTTGAAGAGAGGAACGTGATTCTTGAGGGCGTATGTTGCACAATATTGACAAAATCATTTTTCAACATTTCACGATTTACGTACCGGTCACTCGTAATATATCACAATCACTCAATCACAAACAATCCCATAAAATATGCAACGAGAGCATGAAGTTATGAACGATTCATGTCGAAACAACAAACAACGCAGTAATTCAAGCGGTCATTACAGTCATGATGAAGCTCGTATACCTATACCAGTGAGCTTGCAGCCTACCCCAATCAACCTAGATAAGATCGTCCCAGTGGAGAGGGTTTCCATACAGGCCACGAAATGGAATCTGGATAGCAACTCAATCGAATACCTCAAAGGCCTCGCTGCTTCCAAATCATCATCACCAAACTCGCATCAAGACTCGCATCAAGACTCGCATCAAGACTCGATCTCGCACAAGGCCCGAGCCTCGGGCGCTTCCACCAAGGCTGCTGCTGGCTATCCAGACGCCACCCTTCTCCGACAAAAGCAAGTCGATCAATGGAATATTCGCTATGCCGAACTCTTGGAATTCCGAGAGGAACACGGACACTGCCTCGTACCTCTTCGGTATCAACCGAACCGGGCACTCAGCAATTGGGTCAAACGGCAGAGGTATCAATATCGAATAAAATCGGAAGGGAAACATTCCACCTTGAACGATGAGCGGCAGGCTGCTTTGGAGAAACTTGGTTTTGTGTGGGACTCCCATTCTTTGACATGGGAAGAGCGGTTCCAAGAGCTTTCCGAATTCCGGCGAGTCCATGGACATGCGAACGTCCCAAAATCGTACAAAACGAATCAACAGCTAGCCGTTTGGGTCAAGAGCCGTAAGTAACTACTACAACTACCATCGTGTCAGGGCCTGCATATTCGCAATGGGAAACCACACTAACAATTCAATGCATCTTTTCATGTGAACAGAACGGAGGCACTTTCGACTACATTGCAACGGCAAGCCATCGGCAATGACAAAGGAACGAATGGAGCGACTCAAAAGCTTGGGGTTTGTGTTCAATCCGCGATCACTCAATCTGGAACGACAGCAGCAGGAATTAACTTAGAATCATAAAATACAATGAAATAATACAACCAATTTTGCGAACTAATACTTCATTATACACAACGTCTGAATTTTGAAATATGTGCAGACTATACTAGACTTTTTAAAAGAGAGTATTCTACTACCTAAGCTTTTTGTCCGACCTGAATTGGGATCGTCACTGGAGACGGAGCCGCCTTTTTGGGAGCAGTGATGTTCAAGACGCCATCCGATAGATCAGCTGTAATCTTTTCAACATCCACATCGTTTCCAATATTGAATCGCTTCTCAAACTTGGCCTCGTCCACTTCTTCTTCCTTGTCATCATTACTACTGCGGCCATGGTTGCGAAATTTTCGAATCCCACTCAAAAGAAGTGTTTGGTTCTTGTCGGTGAGTTGCATTTGCATGTCTTCTTGTTTTACGCCTGGAACGTCAATGATAATGGAGTATTTTTCTTCTGTCTTGTGAATGTGCACAAAGGTTGGCTGCCAAGTTCTCCTTGCCTTTTTTATGTTACTTGTTCGTGGTGGTTTGTTGAAGGCGCCGTTGGCGTTGTTGAAGAGCACGCTTTGGTCAAAGGCTGTATCAAAGGCAGCTGAGAAAGGGTCAATCTGTAAAATGGGCATATTGTTTGTTATATTGAGAGTTTCGTCTCCTTTGCAGGTGAAATGCTGCTTTGGTTGTTTCGTTTAGTGTTTTTAGAAATTGTGAGCATCAGAATCTGTCCGGGTTTCAAAAAGTATCGATTTCGATAGAAATATGCGACTTTTCGATTCCTTTCTGCTGGTTTCGTCGAAAATCGATGGATTTCGATCCGCGGGCCGTGCGCCAATAAGTCCCTCGGTTCTACCGTAGTGTACAGTGTGTACGTAAATTTCCCTACCAAAAATGATCACAAAAAGGCTAATTCGTGACTGATCTGAATGAATCACGTTTCATTTGAATAAAACAAACACTAACGATAATGCAGTAGATTGTTAGATATTATATGCGGTATAATATTTGACTGAGGTTTTTGAGATTCCAGATTGCTTGGTGAAAGTGAATTGACGCGATGACCAACCAATAACGTAGTGAAAAGAATTGTTCATTCTTTTCAGTAAACCATCTAGATTGATTGTTGTTGCAACTTTGATTGAGTGCAGAATAGTTGATACTATAGTTATGGAACTGAAGTAGATAGTCATCAGTGCATGTAGACCTGATTGGTCGCATGGACAATGCAGAGTTAATGACTCGCATCTGAATGATTATTTTGAAGATAGTCGTCCTATTTTTTATTTCTAACATTTACTGAAAAGAAAACCGTTCGCACAAGTACGACAACTTGTGCATGCGTCAGTGCAAGAACGATATCTTGCACATGAAGTAGTGACAGCCATCACTGCTTCCTCCAAGCATTGTTTCGATGTCAGGGGGTTATCTTCAGTTCTTTGAAGGAGATTGGATTTTGTATTTCCGAAAGTATTGAACGAAGGCTCACTCTGAAGGTTAAAAATCAAGGAGCGAATATTGACTTCTTTAAAATAACACAGACGAGAAAATGGATAACTGGGTGGTGCAGACAGTCAAGCAATTCTTCAATCAGGACAACCCGTTCTAGCACCTTGCTACGAAGGCACACTATGCACAATAATCGTAGATGGGTATTCTATAGTAGGCAAAGAACCTTTGTTGCTCAAGTGACTAATAATGAAAACGATAATGATGATCAGACAACTATTATAGTCTTGGCAGTACTGGTACCTGTGAAAACGTGGCAGAGTAAGGGCCAGAATTCCTTCTTTCTCGCCTCCTCATTAGAAAGAAACCACTCATCTATAGTATCTGAGTGATTGATCCCACTAGCAAGTGTATTCCATTAGCTATTCTTTTGCTTCGGAATGTTTCATCTATCCCGATGCATATTCAAAGTGCCATAAATCAACCTCTGGCCCTGAATAGTAGAAGCTTATTGATGATTCTGCCATACGTGATGTCATTCTTTGGATCAGAGCCGAACATCATTATTTAACGCGTTTTTCCAAAAAGCATAACGAATCGACTAAAACGAGCGTAAGTACCAGATTTGTTGTGTAGAACCCTACCGAGTGACTTATTGACGCACGGTCCCGCGGACGTCGCAACGAAAAGGTACAATTGTAGTCCCTATATATTCTAGAAACGCCTTGCCAAAAAAATAGAAAATTCGCTCAAGCTTAGGCCGTTTCACCGAGACATTCCATCAGTCCATTTGCGTTGTGCTGTAGTCTACAGTAGCTACAATCCATTACTACGGCTTTGTAGGCACAACTGCAACCTTGCTGGCGCTTTGGCGCTCCTTTGTCTCGTCGCCATTCCGGGCGCTAATTTTTTCATTCCATTAGGGGGGAGGGCAGAAGAGGAGGGGGGAAGGGTTGTTTAGAGGCATTGTCGATAACAAGACAAGTGCCCACTATTGAATGCAATAGATTTGAAAACACTTTCCAATGTGTGAATAATTGGTTGGACCTCTTCTTGATAATTGATGCTGTGTTTCCCATCACTGTAGCAAATGTACTGAACGTCAAAATAGGAAAGTGACTTCCAACAACAATTTCCCCACATATACTCTTATAAATCAGACCTCTTCTTTGATATAAATGTCTTTGAACTATGTGTTTAGTATTGAAGTAGTGCTCAAAGCCATGTTCTACATAAGTGGATGGCGTCGAGTGGTAGTGTCGACACTCCCGAGTTGGAGGGAATCACCTACACCATTCTTGTCAAGGGATAATTATGTAGAACTATTGAAGTAGTGCTCAAAGCCATGTTCTACATAAGTTATGGGTGCTACGGAATGCTCGATAGATGCAGTCGGAGATAGGCATGCGCGTCCCTCCGCGCAGGGATTAACATTTAGTTCTTTGGTGGCCAGTATTTAGAGGTTTTAGGCACCATTTTGGAGAAGTCGGTGTAGTCAATTTCACGTACATTTTGTACTGGCCTGGCTCTACAAATGTATTGATTTGTATTGTCTGACCAGGAAACCCTACAGTAGGAGGGTAGAGTCTCAGGTTCACAGCATAGAAATAGCACAGCACCACAGGCATTACAAACTATTGTCGCTCGACAAGTGTAACTTGCTCGCTCCGTTGCGAGGAGGGAAGTGTCTAGTACGGGGAAACAAATTAGAAAATACAGATAGTTCTGTAGTACCTCCTTGGTCACTCGTCTGCAGCTTTCTTCTGAAATAGAAACCTGAAAAAAGTCTCAAAACACGAGCACCACAGAATGCCGCCTCATCAGGAGGCAGGGGGTGCAAAAAAAGGGTATTATTTATCTGTCACTTCCGTTCTTTGACTAATATAGTACCAACCAAATGCTGGCTTGCTTTCTATCTATTGATCTTAAACATACAGACCTCAATAGTACATTACAGTTCGAATGTGTGGGCAATTTCATACTGTTGGGACCATGTCGACCCCAATTAGGTTGAATCCTTCAGCTGCACGACAGCCAGGTAGCAAAGCAACACCCAGAGGCAACACCTAGAGCCTCAAACTGACCTTCCCTTCATGTCCTTTGTCACCATATGAAAATCAACCATGTGAAAATCAACCAATGGCGTGGCCACGTCCAGTTCTCCATAGACAAGGGTGCCTGCAATCATTTGATATTTGCCAACTGATTGGAAAGACCACATGGTCAGAACTTGGATGGCCAGCGACGACCTTTGAGACAGACCTGTGAGATGGACGTCTCACTCACGGCCATTTTGGTTGTACTTCGGTTGTACTTTGTACTTCGAACGCTGAGAAATATCAGAGAAATATCCTGCTACCGGTACGGACAAGCCAGCAGAAGACTCAAAGCAAACCGTCCATCATATGTGACACTGAAGTTAGACTTGCAAGCTGCTGATTGGATGAGCTAGCTAGCTATTGGACGAGCTAGCTATCAGGTCCTTGCCTGATGATGCAGACAATTTTCTTGAAATGAGGCTAGAGCCTCATGCACAATTCAGAAACAGTGTTACGGCATGTATTGATATTGATAATAACATCTTCAGGAACTATCCTTCTAGCTACCCTGGGTGGGAATTTTACCGTTATGGGTAAACTGCCGCCCTCTGGGTGAGGCCAAATTGCTAAGCTCCTCCAAGTCGGGCTGGTCCATTTAGGTGAGCCAGCCTGGGATTGAGTGCCAATACTTCCAAAATGATGGAATTTGTACGGCTGGGTTCCGCAACTTTTGCGGAATTTGCAAGGTGGAAGTCTAGGTAAGACCTTCCTCCAGAACCACGCCCGCACGGCCTATGTAACATTTTAGCTACAGAGCTCGAGGTCACTCACTTGGAAATTCGATTGTTGCCCAGTTGTCTTTTTCATTCTTTCCTGAAAATTTGTTTGGATCGTGTGGAGGCGGCCAGGAGACTAAAGACCAAAGGACTTAGTGACACTTATCTCCGGGAGTATCAACGATTTGTCATTTGGGTAATAAAGAATAACCGTATGCCGGACCCAATGCAGCGACCCTTTCGTTTTACCACAAGAGACAATGTGGATAAATATTACATCCACGACTTTACAAAGAGAGAATTTGGCACCCAAAATAGTCGCTCTCGGGTCCATCAAGCGATACAAAGGTTTTGGGATTCAGTAGAGTCTTCTTTTTTTAAAGATTTTGACACCCTATCACCTTTGATGGATGGCGAAGCTAAAAAATTCAGAGTAAAAGACAGTGAAGCAGTTGAAGCAAGTGTAATAGAGCAGCAGCGATATTAAGATTCAATCAAAGAAGACAAGTTTGGAGGAACAGATCCTTTCAAAGGCCTGAAGGCCGACCTTCTTACTACATCGGAAAAGAAAGTCAGGTCCTATTGGTTGGCTTGCTCGTGTCACATTAGGACATGGCTCCGTCTGCTTATGTGACGTGGCCACGTGATTTTTTCGCAGCCATTCGACTGGAACCTTTTCATATTTATTTTTGCCTCTGTGCTAATGTCACCTTCGCCATGCGAAAAAATCACCTACTACCTGTCATTTTGGGACACGGTC
>CAKOGP040001998.1:0-11844 GCA_933822405.4 Cylindrotheca closterium
TCGCAACCACCTGCTCAAAACAATGAGGTATCTCCAGATCGGTCCGAATTCACTACGCCACCAAAAAAGAGGAAAAGCAAGGATACTTCCACGACTAAGAGGAGCGTTGACAGGTCTAAGGCTGGTCTTAAGCCGCCCACTATGTCAACTCGTACCAGCACGTCTGTTCACTTTCAGCAGCCGAAGCAGCGCTCTCGGAACATGTCTCAGGTCCAGGTGGACACAACTCAGATGGAGGGTGATACTACTACAGCTGTGTCCCAGGACGAGAGCCTCTCATCTCTGACAGTGGCATCTCCGGGAGGTGTACACCCATTCTTTCTCCCTTCTCCATCTGGCAAATCCGGTACTAGCGGATCTGCTAAGTTGCCTTCTTCGGCCGGCCGCGGAGCGCCTCGCTTCGCGGCAGGGCCATGAGAGGCCCCAGGTCGTCTGCCGCTAGGTCACGGCGTGCAGGCAGAAGATCTCGAATGAAAAAAAAAAATACAAAAACAACACGCATATCCGGGTCCTCAAAACATCACTTTTGGTACTTCGCCTACACGATTTTTCTGTAGCGAAACGAAACTCGCTCCTCCTTTTTGCATCAAAACTGACAATGGGAAAGTCAAAGAACAACAAGAAAGTGGCAATCGCTGATAAACCTGTTAATTCTACGGCTCTTACTCAGGGTCGCATCAGTTTTTTGCAAAAAAGCCGAGCCGAAACCGCCGAAATTCGATCGAAAAAGGAATCCGACGATTTGGACCCTCCAATTGTCAACAACAACAGCGACACCGAGATGGAGGAGGTTGAGTCTCCACTGAAGTACGATTGCATTGTCCAGAACATCGATTTGTCTCAGTGGAACCTGCAAACCCTTGCCTATTTATGCACAATCCACCGTGCTCGTGGTCAACGCAACAATAAAAAAGAAGTGGTCTTTGGAAACAAGCTGTTCTCGGCATGGGAGAACGAGCCCGATTTCCACTGGCCTTGTTTTGTGGAAAGTCCAGTGTTAGCTTTCCTCTTCCTCTTGTTTTCAGCAGGTTTCCAAGAGTTAGGGAATTCTTCAGGAAGACCTACTTTCTTCCTTCCATTCCTTCCATTCCTTGCCTTCTCCTCTTCCAAAGCATCAATTTGTGACCCCTCCCCGGATCTTTCCAGGGCTTGTACTCTAGAGAGAACCTGTTTACGGTCCTTAAAACCTTTGGTGGGAAAGTGGTCCTCCAAGAGCTTACGTCCCATCCAGTATATCCAGTCAAGCTCATCAGCAGAAATGTCATCATAGTCAATGTCCCTTTCCTGGAGGGTCTCTGCATTGTCCTTTTTGCCCCTATAATATCCAACCGCAGCATTGCCCTCTGTATAGGCTTCATCACCTTCAACCAATTCAGCTGGTAACTCCAGAATGGTGTAGCTGGAATTTGGGTTGCAATTGAGCATGGGGTAATCTTTGGCATCAGAGACAGGGCTTAACAGAGCTTCCTCTTTATCGCTCTCAAAGTCTTCGTCCCCAGGTTGTGCCACTCTGTGGGAAGAGGCATAGGACAAGGTTGACAGCACTGAGTTTACCTCTGATGCAAATTTTCCGTCCTCCGGTGGTGGTGACAAATGCGGATTTCCCTCATCTGGTGATGGTGGAGATTTTCTCTGCTGCGGTGGTGTTGATGGTGGTGGTGACCGTTAATCGTCAGGTGGTGTGGACACCCTGTCGTGTTGGAGAACAATGGAGGGAGCGCAGACGTCATAAAATAGGATTGTTGTTGTGTGTAAATAGCAAAGAAGTTTGGTCTGGTTCCAGCCTTGTTCTGGTGGAAACTTGGACTGAGCTTTGGCTATTTGTAGCTCTCGTTTTAGTCGCTCAAATTCCTCCACAATGTGAGGAATGATAGCAAGATTAGCATAGAATTTGGATGGCGCTAGACGCATCCAAGTCAACGGCTTGGCGCGTTGAACAATTAATGTTGGGTCGAACACGAGCAAAAATTCCCAAAAGCGAGGCGACTTTTTGTCAGTAGTGATAACGCGTTGGGCCGTTGCGAGAGCAAACATCTCCTGCCTCCAAGCCTTCTTGTAGAGCCTGCAAAACTTTGACACTTTGAGTTTTGTGATGTAGGCAACAAGCGATCGTCCTTGCACTGCGCCATCCTCGGCGGTTTTGGAAGGAGGGGGCTGCTTGCGTTGGCTCTTTGAAGTCGTGGAATCAGGATTGTCCTTGGTTAACTCAATCGATGAAGGAGTGGTCCGATTCGGGCGAGTGTTGACCGTGACGTCCTGACCTTGGGGAACTTTGGATGGGCTTAACGTGCTATGGTTGTGCTCCTGGCTCTCATCGTAGAGAGAGCATACTAGTGCATTGATGTAGCTACTGTTGGACATGATAGACGGTGATTGATATTGCTATTGGGGTGTATTTACGGGGGTCTGAAGCGGCTGTGAGTAGATGATGAATGATTGATCTTGGGCCGAATATTCGGCGATGACCGTTGGCCTCCGATCGCTCTAATACATCTGCTTGGGACTTGGCAGTCCAGTCAGTCACGTTACGTGGGAAGAGCGGGCGGCCTTTCGTTGCGCCATCCTTGGCGGTTTCTGAAGGGTTTTGCTTGCTGCTGCGCTTGGGAGTCGTGATGGCAGGATTATCCTTTGTTAAAGCAATCGACGATTGAGTGGTCAAATTTGATCGGGTTTTTTCCTCGAGACATCCCTGACCTTGGTCAGCTACAGACATGATCAAATTCGGATCCTTCTCCGGCGGGTTGACGATGTTATCCTTCATATTAAAGTAAATTTCTTTCCTGTTTCAGCAACAACAACTGTTTTCCTTTGCATAGAAAACGCGTAGGACTGGTACAGTTTGGTTTTGGTGCTGTGCATGGAAAATAATCTTCTACCTTTTAGTTTTTGATTTTTGATTTCTGAGTTTTATTCTTTATCACAGATCAAGTTGAGAAAGGAAATGTTAAGATCAAATACTGTCCAACTGACAATATGATTGCGGATTTTATGACTAAGCCATTGCAAGGTGAGAAGTTTTGCAAGTTCAGAGATCTGATTCTTGGTCCACAGGAATATGTCAGACAAGTATGTATATGTTCAAATGAAAATACAAAACAAAATAAACAGTGAATGAGAGCATGTCCCATTGCTGCCAATGGTGATTGTCACAATGGCAGGAGTGTGTTGGGATATGACAAAATATGAGTTTTTACGTTCCAAAAGAAACTATTCAAGTACAAAGTTTTCGACACGTTCGATCGGACTTTGATTGTGATGTCGTGATTCGACGCAAGTCTGCCGGACAATCTGTATCCACACAAAAAGGGGAAGACCCTATACAAGTGGAATATCGATGTTGTGTACGATGCAGTAGGGAATAATACAAGATGTCCCAAAGTACTGCATTCAACACAGAATTCTTGTAGAAGTCGAATCGAGTTCTGTAAACAAGGGATTTTCCAAGGGAAAATCGTTGAACTCACTTTTTGTGATTGAATCATCAATTCAAGCCAAACATTAATCAAATAGGAACAATTTCACTCAAAGTATACCTAACACAGGAGAACTATTGTCGTGAAAGTGTTGTACAGTTGACTACAAATTTAGATTGCAGAGAGTTTGTTCTGAGAGCTAAAGGCACTCACGATAGAGCACATTTTGCTTTATTCTAACATTGAATGCAACAAAAGTGATATTGCGAACAATGCACTGAATCAACGCGTTGGAGAAGTCAACACTCAAATGACACGTTTATATTATCAAGATGTCAGCTGGCAAATCTCCAAGAACAGCGCAAGCAGCTTCTGCAATCAGACGCAGTCTGAAAACTCATGTTTCCCAACAAATCAGGCAAATTCAAGTTCTTTGCTTTTATCATGACATGATTTCAAGAACATAAGAGCTGCTGTGTACGATTATGAAATCTGTCAATTGGTCAACAAGTAATTCCAGGTGTGAAATCGACAAAAAGGTATTTGAAATCAACAAAAGGTAATTGAAACAATCAAAAAGCGGAATGATTTGTTCCGGTTGGAACTGTCCCTGATGAGGGCCAAGGCTGTATGCCTCCTGCGCAGTGTCGCATTATGATCAAGGCGAAGGCTTTGTTCCCGTTGGAACTCAATGCAAATGATCAAGAAGCGGAAGGCTTCGTTCCAGTTGGAACCGTCCCCAGAGAGGGCCAAGGCAGTATGCCTTCTGCCAAAGAGCAGCGCGATCGATCTCTTGTCCAAAACCGGTTCGTCCAATCTCCAGATGAGCAGGAAATGTTTCCTACTCAGAAAGACTCCTACCATCCACCATATGAATCGTTTTCTCCACAAGATGCTCAAAACTTGCACCATCCTCCACATGGAAATCGTTTTCTCTTCCAGATGGACAAACCACTATCCCTCCAGTGGAATTGTTTCTGATTGTAATCAGCTCTACCACCATGAAGGATACGGACGCGTATCCTTCTTTACTCCTCTTTCAATCTAACCTATTTAATCAATACTTTTCTACAATTGAATCATTCATACTTTGTTACAGCATCGACCTCTGATCAAGAAGGTCCGATGATGAGCAGATACAAGGAATGAAGAGAAGTATTGTTCAATCCAGGCCCATGAAGAGAACACAGAACAATTCGTGAGCATCTATTCCAAACGGCGCGACGGTAAAAACTGATTCTAATGTTAACCCTTGTGCGATGACTGTTTCTAAAGCTTTCAATCCTTCTCACAAATCTTGACTTTTGAGATCAACTTTTTCCACAGTTTATTTGGTATTGGCAAATCTACGGCAAAAGACGGACAGTTTTCTATTCACAGAATAATGTTTTGGTCGCAACTTTGTGACATGTGATCGACTTTCACAATCATCAAGTGAAACGGTTTGACAACATCCTTTCACTGCAATACAAGACACATTTTCAATCAATCTCTTGTTTTGGATTGTGGCTACTTGGACCTTTTGCATAGCAATATTATATTTCAGACGGTGATGCCTTCATCTTCAATGCAAAATATGAAGCTACGAGTGGGGCTGAAGTTGCTTCCACTCAACAACACAACAACAACAATTGGCGACCGTTCCAAACTACATTTCTCAAGGGACTTCCACATTTGAAGCAATTGCTGTGCTATGATGTATTCTTCTTTTGAGACAAACTAAGAGTTGTGCACAATTGTCGCACTACAACAAATATCAATGCGATTGAAATCAGTTCTTGAGGTTGCTTCCTACTACAAAGCACTACATGGTTTGAAGGGCAAGATGTGGACTTCTGATGTGGACTTCTACATTGACTATGTTGAAATCGTTTTGAATTTCTATGACAAAAACATGCAGTTGAACACTGGTCGAACAGCTTCACATGATACATTGGCTGACCCATGACCGTGGCGACCTTTGACGGTGAAAAACCAAGTAGATGCGATCCTCAAAATGCATGTTCCTTCCAACATTGCTAACAACCAAGGTGTTGGGACTCTAGAAGCTCCTTAGGTTGAGTACAGAACTAGACCTTAGTCATCAGGTCCACGTAAGCACTCTCAAGTGCCTTTCTACAGACATTTATAATTCTCTCTTTAACTCTTCTGTAAAGGTTGGGTTAGGCGGATTGGAAAGAATATAGGCTTCGCCTAGTTTTTCGGAAGCTGGAGAATTCCTTTCTCACTGGGACGTCCCCCAAACAACTCCACTTTTGAGCCATCCCCCCTCTAACAACAGACAGAAGAAGTGCGCTCTCGCGCACTATCAGATGAAAACTCCCAGCAACCGTTATCCCTGATGCTCTCAAATTCTCAAAGTTGTCCCATCATTTGAGAGACAAGGGAATATGTGGAATTACGCCAGATTGTCAAGCACAGATGTGGAAGAGCCTCTGGGATTTTACGAAGATGAAGAGTCAAGGGCCCAGCGAAATGCAGAAGAAGACGCGCAGGCTTGGGGGCATTGTCCAAATTGGTTTGTGAACATGATTCCAGAATTATCGCTTCAAGAGCGATTGTTGGGATGTGCCACCTGTATGATATGTGGCTGTAAGTAGTACATTGCCGATACACCTGAGGCATCTTAAAATCTTAATCTTTGTTACGTCTGATGCTCTTTTGGCTCACTCTCTTCAACGGCATTTGCAAATACCCTGTTGTTCAAATCAACGAATGAACGAACTAACCAAACGATGAAACAATTCATAAAAAACGAATAGATCTGCTGAGCATCGGGTCCCTGTTGAGAATGAAGGACTTAATGGTCGGAAATCCCGTACCTTTGGTTTCAACGGTTACATTTGGAAATATCATCTCCCTATGCGGGACTTTCTTTTTGGCAGGGCCGAGATCCCAATTGCGACGAATGTTTCACGCTTCTCGTCGAAATGCGTCATTCATGTACTTGGGGAGTCTGAGTATCACATTTGCTCTTTTGTTGATGCCCCGCTTCTTGGGACGGGGATTGGTCCTGTTTGTACTCCTTCTAAGTCAATATGCCTCCATATCCTGGTACTGCCTTTCATACGTTCCATTTGGAAGAGAATTACTTGAGAAGTGTTTCCGTCTAATGATGGCCTCCAATAGCAACGATACCGAAGAATAATTCAGGGTTGTTGCATCACCTGTAGATTAAGTTGCCGAGCATCGGTCGGAGAAAAACCGATCACCGAGAAAACACCGCGATTCGAATCAACATCACCAGCTGAAAAATCATGTAATCGTGTTGTAGATTGTTGCGTTGAACTCATCACTATTTTAATCATACCTTAGATCTATAGCAGCTTTTTCTTCTTCTTCTTCTTTTTCGGTGGCTGTAGTTGAACTTCAATATCTTCAAATGCCATTTCCACCTTTTCTTCGTGCATGTCATCCACGTCCAAGAACCCATTTTGCCGTGGACCTCGGGGTTCCAACAAGGGTTGATTCAATGCAGCAGGAGGACCGCCGTCGTTGCTCAATTGATTGTGATTGTCGTAATTTCGTTCGTACCTAGCCTTTATCTCTTCGTCCTGCTTTCGCCGCTCTTCTTGACGCTTCCACAACTCTGGTTCTGGATCAGCAGCCATTGGTTCAACAGCACCCAGCACGCGACTTGGTACGGTTGAAAAGACACGCCCACAATCTACCAATATGGGCGGAACTGGTCTCTGTTCCTGTTTATCCCATGATTCCATCATGTAAGTATCATGGGACTTTGCTCGTTCCGCTTTGAGAAATTCGGGATGCTTTTTCAGCAAATGCTTTTTGAGAAAGGTGATATCTTTAAACAATTTGCGACAGAAGTGAAAAGAACACCGGGCCCGACCATCGCTATCAATCACTGCGTGATTCTTGATCCAAACGTCTTCAGTACGAGCTTCGTCCTTCTCAATATCCTTCGCTTGACTATCAATTTCCCTGGAGACGAGATACTCTGGCCCACTTGAATCCCACGATTTGGATTCTTCCAACGCATTTTCAATGGCATCATTCAAACGTTGCACGAGTAGATCTACTTTAGGACTTCGCTCTTGCTTGGCTGTAGACCCCGAGTTTTGTGTTTGTTCAAGAATAACATCTGCGTTGGCAAGACGCAAGTGAATAGTAGATGTTGCGTTGTTTCCACG
This sequence comes from Cylindrotheca closterium, assembly GCA_933822405.4. NCBI lineage: Eukaryota > Bacillariophyta > Bacillariophyceae > Bacillariales > Bacillariaceae > Cylindrotheca > Cylindrotheca closterium. Next base: position 7,565 of record CAKOGP040001998.1, read on the forward strand.
AAAGACATCAGAAATATTGGAAGCCGCAACACATCCATTGTAGAATGAAAAAAGGTGTACCCGCCTCAAGTACGCAATGGAGAGATCCAATGCATCTTCTGTGTCTTGCAGGGTGAGATCACTACCTTGCAATCTTGGAAGAGCTATTCGCAACAGAACTCCTAGGCGGCAGTCTCGAGGAACATCCCTCTTGTGGTCAAAGGCATTTGCCAGTTCGATTGCAGCATCCTTGTCTTGCTGAATTCGTACCCTTGAAGACACAGCCACAGACAAAACCTTTACTGTCGGCGTAATGGGTTGCGTAGAGACCCAGACAACTTCATTTCTTGCTGGAACGCAACCGCCCTCTTCCGGTGAAGTTCCTTTCCCATCTGCGTCCATTTCCAATCGACCATACGCATCACTGCATTCAACTTCTAGTTCCAAAGTCTTAGGCATGTATGTGTCCTCTTTTCTTGGTACATGGGCCCCATCTGCGGCACCGTTTTGATTGGACTCTGTTCGTCCCAAATGATTAAGATTTTGGATAATATCCTTTCTTACGTCACGCGGTGCTTGGAGAAAGCAAGACCTGGTAAGATCCTGAGCTGGTGTGGAGGAGTATAAGACAATTTCAGATAGTTTCGCGTCATTAGTACAATGGCTCATCAAAGCAGCCGTGAGTTGCTCGTCCGTAACGTGCGGTGGAACTTCTTGGATTTGCATGACTTGAGCAGACGTGCTGAAAACATGTGTAGAGGGTACAGTGTTGCCTCCATTGGAGTTACTTTTTGACGGCGAAGAGGAGTAGGATGAAGTCGGTTTCACACCCCCGCCAAGCCTTGCATTCAAGACGAAAATGGAACGGTCAGATTCTGCATTTTTCTTGCCTACAGATTCCCTCAGTTCACGTGCAAATATCTGAGCTTCTTGAATCATCCTATGTTGTTCCTGAGCTGCTACTCGGTAAATTCCAAGAGGACTGTACAACGATCGAAACCATGAGTCGTCCATATGCTCGTTGAAAAAGGTACGCACGTAGTTTAGGCAGTAGCCCCTTCTATAATCATCGTACTCCTCCTCACCCTTGCCTGAATTCGCTTCTTTCCACAAATACTGACAGAGCATTGGCTCCTCTGCGTATAGAGTGGACGGATGAACTTTACTTTGTTTCCGGCGTGGAGGAGGAGATTCAGATCGGTGCTTCCGTTTGCGATATCGAGATGTTGGAAGAGCCTCGTTGAGATGGGAAGGAGTGCCATCGTCACCATAGCGAGGAGGCGATGGAGAGCGTCTATGCCCTCGGCTACCAGGAACTTCCCGACCGAATTCATCGATTGCCATTATCTATTAATGTCTGGCCTTGAGCAGCTGTTGGATGCTTCTGTGGAGATGGCTGATGACTGCAGTAAGTGACACTTGGATTTTGTTGGGTTTACTCTAGGTGATTTCTTCTAAAACAGGAAATTTTCTGCTTCTGACAAGTGAAACAGCTGCCTATCCAACCATCTCTTTTGATAACTGGGACAACAGAGCGCACCGGCCTTCTTGTTGCCTCAATCCACACGGAAAACGAATTGCAAAATACCGTATGTAAATTATATACCAACGTAGAAACCCTGCCAGCCTTCACTGAAGCCTCAAATTCGTAATTCGTTCATCCTTGAAAATTGATTGGCAAGACGGGAGACGTATGGGCGTTTCTAGTTCTTCCTTAGTCTCAATTTCCATTGCGGTGCGTCGCTTCAGTGAAGTACACGGTTGACGGACGGAGCGAAGAGTGTCGACGAAGAGGGTGGAAGATTTGGAGAAGACATTGTTCGCAATAAGAGCTTGTGGGATGATGGAGACGATAGAAGGAGCTTAGCTGCTCGGTCAAGACCGTCACCTTTTTTGCTTTTGCTTTTGTCTACATCCCATCGCCTTTATCAAAAATCCTCCGTCGAGGTCCACCGTCAAGGCTAACAAAAAATCATCCGTTGTGGTCCTCCGTCGAGGTTGTCAAAAAATCATCCGTTGAGGTCGGCATCGAGCCACTTTCCGTATGCAACATGCCGTACGTTTATTCCTCCGTTGAGGATAAAACTGTTGGAAATCGGTTCTGGCGGACATCAGACTGCTTGTCTTCGTCCAAACCGATTGACAATGTTGTGGCCCATCAAGCCATAATTGCCAACCAGCCGTGCCAGCATGCGACCCATCAAGTCGTCATGCATAGGCACTAACCATAGGGATCTCCAATCCGTCTAATATGAAATATTCATCTCTACAGGAAATAACTATTCTAAAAGACTTGTTATCTACATGGAATGGGCAAAGCAAAAACCTTGCACGAAAACTCAAATTTCCCAAACCTTTACTGGATGTTTGCAATGCAGAAAGGCCGGTACAAAACCCACGTACAGAACTCCCGCAGGATTCAGTATGGGATTTTCATGGCGCTCAGATAGTTTGATAGTCCAAGCGCACAATTCCATGTTTTCGGATTCCCTGCAAAAACCGACTCATATGAATCCCCCGAATAAACGGACCAAACGGATATTTGTCCGTCTGTCCGATCGGACGTGTCGAACTGCTTCTATCAAGGAGTTTCCAATGAATGGTCTCCAAGAGAGCAATTTCAACACGCTCCTAATCTCTGAAGATCAGAGTAGGAGAGACGTCCAAAAGCGTGATGTTCAGCTGGAACATCACATGAGCTGCACCCTTGTACACACCCATGTTGCCAATGGACAGGCACACCAAAACGGTAGATTGGTGTGTGGTGTGCAGCCAATGATCTTCGAGGACTTAGCGCTAGTGCTCCTGTTTTTCCGCAAAACATGGAGGCGGCATCTGCCACTAAAGATCACTTCTTAACTGGAGGGGACGAATTGTGGCATGGCGCTCCTGAGTTTCCACGTGAAACTTCCAGTCGCGACGCCACATGTCCAGGCCCCAGTGCACTTGAAAAACAAGAGCTTGCCGCAATCTTGATGTTTGTCGCGCAACAAAAACACAACAATACAACAGGATGATTGGCGCTTGATATCGCGAGGCCGAGGAAAGTAGGCAGGCCTCCGGATCCGCGTCTAGGCAGCGGTCTTGATCTCCCACAAAGCAACAATTCACCTTGCCTTTGAGCTCCATCACTCCCCCACACGACCGACGACAACTGGCCTTGAAATTACAAAAAGCGATCTCTCCAGCTGCCGCCTCGGGCGAGAAAAACGGAAAGGTCTCCACGGTGCGGCTGATGTTGGATCCAGCGCTGCGACCGCTCCTTCTTTCGTCCAAGCTTCTTGCGTTGAGGGAAGACCGCCTCTGTGGGTCAGTTCCATGGCGACTGTCGGCTCTTGGCCCTCTTGGCTCTCGGCGCGTCGCACTTTTGCAAGTTCAATGGGAAGAAGAAAGACACGGTGGGAGCGGTGGGAGCGGTGGAAAAACAACAATCAGCTCATACAACCGTTACAAAACGCTTACCATTCTCCCCACCCTTTTTTTCATGTAGATAATGTTGTCAATCGGTTTGGACGAAGACAAGCAGTCTGATGTCCGCCAGAACCGATTTCCAACAAAAACATCAAATCCTCCGTCAAGGACCTCCGTCGAGGATAACAACAAATCCTCCGTCGAGGTCCTCCGTCGAGGTTAACAACAAATCCTCCGTCGAGGTCCTCCGTCGAGGTTACAAAAATCCTCCGTCGAGGTCCTCCTTCGAGGTTACAAAATCCTCCGTCGAGGTCCTCCGTCAAGGTTAACATCAAATCCTCCGTCGAGGTCCTCCATTGAGGTTATCAAAACAAATCCTCCGTCAAGGTCCTCTGTCGAGGTCACCAAAAAATCCTCCGTCAAGGTTAACATCAAATCCTCTGCCGAGGTCCTCCGTCGAAGTATATATATATATATAACTGATGCATTAATCGTATTAAAACTATCTCAAGTTTCTAGATTACCGTTAACGGCTGTCATGGCCATTTACCATACGGAGGTGAGTCCAGTACTGTTGAACCAGTGTGAGGCATCCAATCCCAAGGAAGTTGCTCTCATCGGATATTACATTGCACCCTTGCACATGCAGAAACGATCTTGCCACTCGAGGCGGCGTATTTTTATTTTGTTTTTTGAGTTTTTTGAAGGTGATGGTGGGCATGATTGTGTAGCAGGTGGGAAGCCAATTGTTCTTGCGCCCTAATTGTTAGAAGTAAGCGATCCAGTGCCGCCTGCAATCTACCTGTTTCAATTGACTGCGATTTAGCTGTCCAGGTATTGTTGCCTTCTAAGTATATGAATTTACAGTATATAGAAGTATATAGATCAAT
>CAKOGP040001999.1:960-11759 GCA_933822405.4 Cylindrotheca closterium
TCTGGGAGCTTGGGTAAAACCGGGTTTAGCGGGATTATCTCGGTATACCTCGGTCATTCCCGTTTCGACTTCTGAAATTTTGGGGGAAGCCTCTCAGATAAGGCGGAAAGTGTTACATGATCAAATACTCAAGTTTGACAAGCATCTTATGATGACAATGATGTTTTTGGACGGTAATCCTCCATAAGCAGCAGCCATATATCAACAAAATATCAGTACTACTTGGCAATGGAGTAAAAGGACTATACGGTAGCTTAACATACACAATGGAATGATAGCTAGTACATAAAGTAGTCTACTCTAGTGCTCGTTCGGTTATTCTTACCAAACATGCATACCCTCGGCAATTTCAAGTTGAGTCAGAACAGCAACTGCAAAGAACGCTCCCCCGTGCTTCTCTTCAGAGTTGCGAAAGCGATCAGACATTATGCGCCAATCCTTGAACTTGCCGTTGATGTTCTCATGATAAGCCATCAACTCATCCATTGTCTCTCTCTCATGATCTGGAATATCAAACTTGGTGATACTTGGAGAATGTTGGCAACGATATCCTGCATCAGCGAGGTAGTATTCTCCTTGTGGAAGAATTTCGTGAAGATGGTTCCTTGCGATTTTAATATCCGGCCATTCACCGCATATGAAAGGACCATTGATGCTGCAGATTAGCCCAGTCGCAACAGCGATAACGACCTCATAGCGAAATCCAGGTCCATCAAACTTGTGTGACAGTCTCCCCGGATTGAATGGAGAGTACTCAGGTGAACGAAAGTCGGTGCCGTCAACAGTTACTTTAGCAGGTGCTCCGTTATCATTTATCAATCTATATTCAAAACGGATCTAAAGTAAAGGTTGAGCCATTATCATACGGGTTGGCGACGTTGCACATCTTGTCAGAACTTACCACATTCTCATGGAGGTCCGCCAATGCTTCCATGAAGATATCAGTCCACTTCCGGAACGTCTTGCGCGTTGTACCGGTAAAGATTTTGTTCACTTGTTCAATATTGTAGCACTTCATGTAGTATAATGCCCACAACAGATGCTTCACTCTGCCAGCTCGAGGAAGCTTGCCTTTCCTGTCAAGAAGGTGAAGATTGCTTTGGCACTGGCAAAGCATCACGCAAAAGCCTTTGTGGGACATGAGTGTTTGATGGAACTTCTCAAAGTTCTCATGTGACCGTGTTCTCTAGTTTCTCGACACATATATGTACAAAACAGCATACATTGGCATACACGACCGGTTCGAATTTTTGAATGTTTAGGGGCAGTCGCCGACAGCCCTGCCGGTGACATTTCTGCGACCACATCCACTTGGAGATTTTCTTGAGATCTTCCCAAGATAATCCTCACAATAAAATTGAGATATTCCACAAGATATAAAATTTGTAACGAAAGTGATAAATGGAATAGGCTCGGATTGGCCGTCCAAGGCACCCCAGCAACAGACCAATACCCAAAAGCTTCAACCAATATACCTATCCAGAGATTCGCCGCTTCACTTTGATCAAATCACTTGTTGCAGCGCCGAAACAAGCCCTTCAATATCCTTATTTTCCCCCAAAAGTCGAAAATTCGACTTTTCCTTGGCTCTATATCTTCTGACACAGACCTACAATCAAGAAAGACGCAATGTGCAAGTTTTAGCTTAGGCGTTGAATGAAAGGTTACATATGGCGTTTGTATTCATCAGACCCCAACCAACGACGTTTGATGCTTTCGAATGCCGGACGTTTGTGCAATAGCGGATTATCTTCTATTTTGTGACAAAGATAATCCCAAGATATTCCCGAATTTACCCAACACTATTCCCAAAACTATAAATTCAGTTTTCACGCGGCGTCACGTGTCGAGAGAGATTTTCATAAGTGGTTCCCTTTGTGGCGCCAAAAACAACAATGGCGGCAATTTTGAAATTGGAGAATTCTCACATCAGGTTCGGCCCTGCCTGCGTATGATGATGGGATCAACACTCATGCCAGTTTTAATTCACTCCTACTATAAACATGCCAATCTTGCTTAATCTTGAAATGTCCTCTTTCAGAACACCTTTGACATCTTTGAGAAGCTTCTACTAGTTTTGTACACATCCCTACAGCAATCTCAAGAATGTGTCCTTTTCTTTGTTCTTTTTTTGATTCTTGTCAAAGTTGAAAGTTGCTCATAATTTCCATTCTTCTAGGTTCAGAAAGGCATGACAAGACGTCAAAAAGTGACACCAAAAAGCGCGAGAAAGAGAGCACCGAATTACCAGTCATCTGCCACCAAATTAATCGTTGACGATTTAATTTCAGAAGGTGAACTTCAAACTGAGCTTGAAGTGGACGACGCTTTTGATCTGATTCGCCAGCACTGGTTTGAGGTTCACGGCGAGCCTTATCAGAACGAATACGATCGATCAAACTTCCCTAACGCCTGGAAGAATCATATCAAGAAAGCCATAAACGAAAGTCTGCACAAGAACAGAGATCTTGCACCACCTGAGAGTAAGTTTTGTTAATTGTAAAACGTCTTTGAGTCAGACAAAGTCTCACATGGAATACGGAATCACAGGTTTTCTAGGCGAGATCGGTAACAGCAACATCATGGAGGACAAGAAGCAAATTTCATCATTCGTCAGCCCTGTCAAGAAATCGTGCTTGGCTCCTCCAGCTGGATTTGATCGAAGATACGCAACGGTAAACTCAGCTGGTGCTGACGTCACCACGAGTGTGACATACTCGAACGCGTACATTTCTAGGAAGTTTACAGAGAAGAATGGTGACGAAAAGTTGATGGCGGTCCTTCACTGTCCGAGCGGTGTCAAACCCGAACACTGCAAAGTTTGGATTCAGGGGAATATCTTGTACTTCAAATACAAGCTCCCCAGTATGTTCTCCAAGGCGGAGAGACTTTTCGCTTATGCCGACAAGGATGACATCAAGACCCGTGCATTAGCTCTGAGGGACGAACTCACTCGCTTGAGAAAAGCCGACGAGGAAGATATTTGGTTTACTTCACCCATTCATTTGGAACACCGCTCTTGGGACAACAAGTTGCTTGCTTATGATTTTTCTTTTGGAACAACCAAGTGGAACAATAATTTGGTCCTTGTATCTCAAGCAATGTGTGTTGAGATCATGGTAAAGCCGGCTGACGGTGACAAGGCAAAGGATGCACACACTTACTCTATCTTTGATGATGATGATGACAAAGAGAACGACTAATAATTAGTTTTACGTATTATTCATGTTTCACCAAAATTTCACCAAAAATTACGATGCCTCTTGCGGGGATGACCGAGGTATACCAAGATAATCCCGCTAAACCCGGTTTTACCCAAGCTCCCGGGTACTTTTAGGGAATTTCCCAGGTACTTATAGGGAACTTTCAGGGACTTTTAGGGAATTTTTAGGGAACTTTTAAGGGAACTTTCAGGGAACTTTTAGGGAACTTTCAGGGAACTGTGACACACAATTTTAACAGCGCATCCGCCAGTCACGGTACTAGGTAGAGTGGAGAATTTGTGAAAAAGTCACCTTTCGACCTTAGCCCATTTTGTATATATGACCATTTTCATTGTTAAAACCCATCAGACCTTTTGGGGTGACCCTTTAGGCCTACTGTGTAGGGTCCATTGCTTGATGTGTCCTTAGGTTCGGTCGCTGGCACCATATTAGGCCAATGGTATGACATAGCTAGTAAAATGTAATTTTATGTCATTTCCTTTGGTTGTATTCGAGGATGCCAGTGGCGATTGATGGGCTACAAACTTGCACCTAGCTCATAAGTAGCAACATGGAGCCATATGTGAGCTGTGGGGACTACCAAACTATGTTGGAGAGGGGGTGTAAGCTCGAACAGGGCAGCATGTTTTTGAAGTAAGAAAATGTGATTTTCGTGTCATTTTTGTTTGGCCTTATTGGAGGACCACTATGGCAATTGGTAGACTACAAACTCACATCTAGCTCATAAGGGACCAATGGGGAATAGATACGGGCTGTAGGAACTGTCACACTAGGTTGGATGGGGCAGCTCAACTCCAAATGAAACGAAATTACATTTTGCTAGCTATGTCATACCATTAGCCTAATATGGTCCCAGCGACCGAACCTATGGATATACCAAGCAATGGACCCTATACCGTAGGCCTAAAGGGTCACCCCAAGAGGTCTGATGGGTTTTAACAATGAAAATGGTCATATATACAAAATGGGCTAAGGTCGAAAGATGACTTTTTCACGTGACTGGTGTTCCTTGAGTCGCGGATGCGCTGTTAAAACTGTGCAGTTTTAAAACTGAGTGACGCAGTTTCAAAACTGAGATTATGGTCACAGCAATCTTAAAACTGGCACAAGCCAGCCACACCCCAACCTTGGTTCCCACTATTTCTGCAGAGGTTGTTATCTAGAGCGGTTCTGATTCTGTACTGTAGTGGTGGAAGCTACCCGGTACGAAGACAAGCAACCCATCCGTAGTTGTAGGTCCAGCCCAGCACTAAAAACGCAACCTCAGTTTTCATCTCTTGTGCTGCCGTAGCATGGACTCATTGTTTTCAGAGTCAATTCTTGCTTTCATATGAAGATGAAGAAAGAGTTCTTTGAGATGTCCTTAAGTGGCCCATCTGTAGTAGATGACGAGAATCCGCAGACTCACTCTTCATCGAGGGAGAAGAAAAACGATCTCCAAAAAGAGCAAGTTGGATATTATGCAATAATTCATTTTCACTAGGGAATCTGGAGATAGTTGTTCCTATTTTCGATTTCTAACAAGAGCATAGGTGGAAAACGAATCTCGATTTATATCGCGTAAAACTGCTTTAACCACCTCAATTTATATCGCGTAAAACTGCTTTAACCACGAGAACGACAGCCTGAAAATATGCAGCAAAATGGCTTTTACAGGATATCCCAAACTAGGTCACTTTTGAATTTTGATATATACATGATAGAATATTATATATATGTACCGTACATCACATCTGACTGCGCAATGACTGTGGGTACGCGGTATTTCCGGAAGTTCGTAAAATGACTACGCCCGTCAAGCCACCACTTCTGAGATTGTTAAAGTTTTTTAGCTTTCTCAGTTTTGAAACTGCGTCACTCAGTTTTAAAACTGCACAGTTTTAAAATTGTGTGTCACAGAACTTTTGCGAAACAATATTCCCTCAAAAGACAAACTATACAAATAATAGAGAATTGCACTGTAGTAGATGACGCTATTCAAAGGACGGCCATTCTCAATATCGTATTGAATCAAAACGAGAAAGTCAGTGTAAACGACTTCATGCTTGTCCATAGTATAACGAAAACGAGTTCCAATAGTGTCAAAACGTTTCAATCTCTCGTTGAAGTTCTCCTGCCGCCGAGTTCTAGCCCAAATCTTGAACTCGAGAACTTTGGGGCTGTCGGTTTCTTGAATAATAGATGTGACCATCCAGTGAGCGAAGACAAAGACCTTGTTCTAAACAAGACTTTTTGGCCGAATGTACGCCATTGCCCATCTGCTAGTAGACATGGTTTGGGTCCATGTTTTCGGTGATGTCTCTCCAGCACTGTCCTTGATAGGTTTCTTGGGTTCTTTTTTCGCATCGCTGGTTCTCCAATCCTTCAACTACTATTGTCCAGCATTATCAGTCGCTCCAACATTCATTGTAGGCTATCGACAGTGAAGAGTGCCCTTGTTGATAGCATTGGATTGTCCAAAACCGATGCCAATGGCATAATAATAATTCACAATTTGAAAAGTAACAGTTTCTTTGCGAGATGGGAAAGCAGGGATAGCATTTGGGGAGTCTCAATTAATCTCCCAAAAGTTCCGTATAAAATTCTCTCAAGGTTACCTAAAAGTTCCCTAAGAAAGTTCCCTGAAAGTTCCCTAAAAGTTCCCTGAAAGTTCCCTAAAAGCTCCCTTTTTTCCCCGGGATTTCCAGGATATCCCCGTGTGAAAACAGTTTTCAGTTTTACCGCGTCATCAATGATTAGCGCGCGTTTCACAACCTATAGTCGGGTTTGGCGGTTTCGGTTTCGCTAAATGCCCGAATTTGCCACACTGCCCTGTTATTTCTCCCTTTTTAAAAAAAAGTATTAATGACTTTTATTAATGTGATGATTTATCAAATAGGGACTTATGGACGCGGATGACCGGTTGGTCATTGTGACTTTTTCTGAGATAACTCAAATCACAACGGAATCCTGAGTTATAAGTCACGGCGTTGAGTTATAACTCAAACGTGTGAGTTATAACTCAGACGTGTGTATAACTCAAATGTGTGAGTTATAACTCAAACGTACTCAGAAAAAATCAGGGGGATGATGTTCTCCAATGGGGGAAGGGCAGCTTCAGTAGGTAGTATAATTTTTTGAGCTGGCGGACAACGTTGCAACGTACGGACGGCGAGAATATGACCAAAATGACCAGATCAACGGTGACATGGGCAGACCGCGTTCGGGGTTTCGCAGGTGGATTGCCAGACCAGAGTCGCTTGGTCCCGCGCATAAGAAAAGACTAGTAAATAGGTAAATCGAAGTAGCCACTGGATTGCATGAGCTGCAATGCTCATTCAATCCAGGTAACAACAAATAGATACTGAAATTAACATTCAAAAAAAAGTCCTTTTATCTTTTTTAGACTAGAGGCATAGGCCTGTCTGTGTATTATAGCCCTCTCAGTAGGAGAGCTATACAGCCAGAAATTGGCCTCCAACAGCTTCAAGCGATACAACGTATGAAAGTAGCAATGGCCGAAAAGAAGGAGGAAACAAAGCAGGAGGAAGAAGCACCGATAGTTGCTGTACTTTTGAAATCTAATTTCTTGTCGAATCCGCTCTCTGAATTTTCTTTTTTGAATGGGTGGTATTCAACCCTAGTTTCTTGAAACTCCGATGCTGTAAAGCCAACATGATTTTTTTCTCGATATCGTGTCGCAATAGCTGTTTTGCCCTTGTCAAATAAAACTTGAGCTTGCCACGTGCGTTATGGGTGGTTGTTGGGTGTTTAGCCAGGTCATCAGCCAAAATCAAATCTTCCTGTAACGATTTGTGTCTTGACTTGTCGTGAGCATTGCGCAACTTGATCACGTTTTATTCAAACTGCCAATAGGGGACATCCTCGAATTCTTCCAGCTTACTATAGATCTTGGTACTCCTCATCATTATCAGTTGAAAGCCTCAAACTTTCCAGATCATACAGAATGACCATCCTTGCCGCGCTCTTCCCCCAGTCAATTCCATCCGCTCCTTTTCCTCAATATCTCTGAAGAGGATTTCAATGTCTTCATTGGTCAAAATCACTTTTCCCTTACCTTGTGTTTTTGCGGCGGTGGCATTTGTAGCCATTGTTGGGTCGTTATTGGCGGTCTTGGTGGTCATGATGTTGCGTGACATAGAGTTTGGATCTGGAAAAGTACAGTTCTGTATCTTTTGGCGAAAGTACTGTACCTGGTAGTCGTTGCTTGGTCTGCCAGCTCGAATTTCCAGCAACGGTTTTGAAAAAGGGGGAAGCTCCCGTCGCAATGAGTTATAACTCCCAACTTCAGGATTCCGTCTATTGATATGATTTGGAATTCGAACTTTCTTAATGACTCTGCGATCATCAAATGACCCGCTGTTATTTACAGAATTAGGATCAGAAAATATGGAAAATATCATAAGTTGTTCTGGGAAAATGACATTGTTTAAAAACTGAAATATATTTAAAAGGCACGGATCGCTCAGTGAAAGACGTCAGAATTCCCACAGTCGACCCCACGTGGTACGGATTTTTGTCATTTGCCGGGTGTTCCAGAACTGTAATGACCTTGGAGTGACCTTGGAACTAGATTAGATCCTTTGGAGGTACAGACATAGCTTTAGGCCTAAATCTCACGTCACTCCTTTCTGTGGCTTTCTGAGAGACTCTATAACTTTTGTTGTGACCCATTCCTATCTCTTCTTCTAGGCTGGTTCACTATTCGAATAGCCATAAGGCTTAGATTGAAGACTAGAAGAGTATAATCACACACACACAAGCAATTGCCGTTTGACTTGATCGAAAAACCTCGATCCTTTCAGATTTTCAACTAGTTTCACACCAGGCAACAACACAGTCAAAACTACTATGCTGAGTCGCACTACAATCAAGAAGCTGAAAGCTTTGCTGCGGAAGGCAGCGTTCCTGAATGGAACCAAGACGGAATATCGTATGGTGGAATGCCAAGTGCCGAGCAGGACCAGCATCAGGAATGGAACGATCAATTCAACTTTGAACAGGAAAAATATTATCCTGAAGAACAGGAGGCGCAAGAATGGTCTTCGCCAACATTCATCATTCCAAAGAAGGACGGTAGGGTGCGATAGATCAGCGATCTCAGACAGCTGAAAAAGACTGTCAAGCGTAAAGTATACCCCTTGCCTTTGATTGATGATATTGTTGCGCGTTGTTCTGGCTACCAAAATTTCACAAAACTTATTCTTTGATAACGCAATTGCCGATTGCTTCTCTCAGCTTCCGCGAATGGAGAAGCCGTCTGAAGCGAAGAGTCCAAATAAAGCGAAAAGAGACAGTACAAGATCAATGAAAACTTGAGGAGACAGAACGCAAAGCAAAAAGAATTTGATTACAGAATTGCGCACAGATGCGATCCGTGAGAGGATCAACATCACACGGCTTGTGCCGTTCCGTCGAGTCTAATGGACGATATGCTTGCATCGCCCATTGCGTCAAGAACCACCTCTGAAGTTGAATGGAGAATCAAGTGGATGTAAGGACGCCTTGTGACTTTTAGTGTATGATCATTCAACTTGCTCTGATCATAGAATGGAAGAGTGTAATGACCTTGGAGTGACCTTGGAACTAGATTAGATCCTTTGGAGGTACAGACATAGCTTTAGGCCTAACTCTCACATCACTCCTTTCTGTGGCTTTCTGAGAGACTCTATAACTTTTGTTGTGACCCATTCCTATCTCTTCTTCTAGGCTGGTTCAAGAACAACTTATTTTTGATATTTTCCGATCCTAATTCTGTAAATAACAACAGGTCATTTGATGGTCGCAGAGTCACTAAGAAACTTCGAATTCCAAATCATATCAACAGAGGGAATCCTGAAGTTGGGAGATATATCTCATTGCGAGGGAATCCTTGAGTTATAACTCAAACGTGTGAGTTATAACTCAAATGTGTGAGTTATAACTCAAACATGTGAGTTTTTACTCAAACGTGTGAGATTTTACTCAAACGTGTGAGTTTTTACTCACCAAGCCGAGTTTCCCCCTTTTCCAAAACCGTTGCTGGAAATTTGAGCCGGCGGACCAACGACTACTTTCGCCAAAAGATACAGTACTGTACTTTTCCAGATCCAAACTCCATAAAAAATCTTGTCATGCAACATCATGACCACTGAGACCGCCAATAACGACCCATCAAGGGCCCTTTGTCGTAATGCCTCAGCTGCAAGCAGCCGTACTGCGATGTTTCCAAATCGCATTTTGATTGTATTGTGAGTTTAAAAAAAAGAATTGGCATCAAATTTTTGGCGTGATGGAGGTGATCCCAACGGATGATTTTTCATTTGTGGATCGCTTGAAGCTGCCCTTCCCCCATTGAAGAATGTCATCCCCCTGACATTTTCTGAGTACGTTTGTCACGTCTGAGTTATAACTCACACGTCTGAGTTATAACTCAACGCCGTGAGTTATAACTCAGGATTCCGTTGTGATTTGAGTTATAACTCAGAAAAAGTCACAATGACCAATCGGTCATCCGTGTCCATAAGTCCCTATTTGATAAATCATCACATAATTGATATGTAATTAATACTTAAAGGGAGAAATAACATAGATTTTCCGAAGCTAAAAATATAATTTTATATCTCCGGGCATGAGCACATGGAAATTTGCAATCAGTGTCCCGAAAATACTCGGTCTGAACATTTGCCGGGTGTTCCAGGCCAATACTCACGGTCAACGAATCCGAAAACGGATTCGGGTTGTCAGATTCATCATTTTCATTTTCATTATCATCCAAATTTGCCACAAATTTGCGAACATCATTGACTTGATTTTCACATTCTTTGATTTCATCCTGAATTCAATCAATTAAATCGTCATTTTCCTCATATGTTTCGCGTGTTTCTTCAATTTGCTCTTCATCGTTAAGTGATTCGACATCTTCTTTGTCTTTTTGAATGTCTTCTTCAATTTCTTGAATCTTTTCATTTAAATCCTCATCATTCTGATATTTGTCATTTGGATTGGGATCTTGATCGGAATTTTCATCATCATTTCTCCGTCTCAATGGTTCATAAATACTTGCAACACTCCTGTCTTCTGCCTGTTCTTTGACATTTTTGGTGTGTTCATCATCATAGTTTTCAATAAATTCTTCCGCTTCTTCAAGTAAAGCATCAATTTCATCTTGATCAATCTTTTCATTACGAAGATTCTCATCGCTTTGTTTGTATTCATTTTTGTGTGGAATATATGTATCATCCCACAGTTCATCTGGGTCCACTCCTGCGAGCAAATCAATCAAAGAATGTGAAAATCAAGTCAATGATGTTCGCGAATTTGTGGCAAATTTGGATGATAATGAAAATGAAAATGATGAATCTGACAACGATTCGGACGAATCAAGTGACGATGATAATTATGAAAATGATGAGGTGAATAAACAGGACATATTCAGTCCAAGGAAAACCAGGAGTGGTAAATCTTATTGTTAGAATAAAGCAAAATGTGCTCTATCGTGAGTGCCTTTAGCGCTCAGAACAAACTCTCTGCAATCTAAATTTGTAATCGATTGTACAACACTTTCACGACAATAGTTCTCCTGTGTCTAGGTAT
>CAKOGP040002001.1:0-11114 GCA_933822405.4 Cylindrotheca closterium
AGAAGAGGACTTAGTGGAGCTGATGTCCTCATTGGCGTCGACCCCCAAAATTACTTCACATCCTTCATCGCGCCACTGGGTGATGGCTCGAAGTAGGTCCACCATAAAGGCCTCCCTTGGTTCACGCTGTCGACCTTGGGAGCGAAAGAAACTCCGGTGTTGTGCCCACACTGTAGACTCCCCAGTCCCCGGAGGGTTAGGTCGGTACGCAGCCACCACAACCAAATCCCTAGAAAAGCGACTCCTTGAAGCATCGGAAGCTTCGCGAACATGATCGTCTGGTGTTGGCATTGCAAACTTCTTGCCTTGGACGCGTACATATGCCCACCTGCCCAATTGAGTTGGGTCCCGGCCGAAAGATTTTGCCCGGTGGGCAACTGAGTTCAAGATAGTTGCCACACATCCACCGTCATTCTCTTTTTCTCGTTTCTCCAAATATGTACTTCGAAAATCCTAATATATCCAACAGAACCTTCCGCTACCCGCCAACCCTGCCCATCCCCATTGTGGTTATTTATCTCGCACCTCACCAACCCTCATTGTCTCTGTCTCCAAGGTTGGACGCAGCTCCCAGTCCCGCAGCGCCCAGATGGCACAGGGAACAAGCTGCACTTATGCGTGGGCTGTAAACAGGGGTTTACTGCCAAAGAAGAACGGCTGATGCACCTTCTCGAGACAAGGTTTTCACAAGTTTCGCCCCTGCCTTTCAGTGTATCACAAGCACTGCTTCCGTACTGGGGCCCCATTTACCACTCGGAGGAAAGGCGGGGAGGGTTTGTTCCTTCCCAACTCCGTCACCTGGCCCAATTTTGTGTGCGAGGCATGTACCGTTCGTCAAGTCACGCAACGCGAGCTGACTGGACCATCGGGCCAGCACCTCTTAATGCTGGAACGTATGCGGATGTTGGATACTATCTCTTACTGGGCGCGTGGGACCCATCAAACATACAGTTCCAAAATCAGAGCAATCCAACGCTTCCAATCGGACTACAACGTTCCCATTCTCAAGCCTACTACTCTCAGTGCGCCGCCAGGAAGCTCAGCAATCCCTCTGATGTGGTGCCAAGAATTGCACAGTGTCAAAATGTCCACTCGGAAATTTGATAGAGACGTGCAAGTTCCTCTTTCTTTCGGAACCATTCAACAGCTCAGATCGGCGACTTTTCAGTTCCATGCGTTGGACGCTCTCACTGCAAAACCAGACCAGGCTTACCTGACGAGAGACAACAAACTTCTGTACCAAGACTGTCGCCCCACTGACAGTCTTCAGTACACTTTCATGGCCAAAGGAATGGTGTCCCGCTTAGGAGACGACCCCAAACCTTCCATGGCCCTTTTGGATCAACACGTCCGGTGTCTTGATTCTGAATTGGATGCCCTCTTTTGAGCGGCCACTATCCTGTCGAAAAACGGGATATTGCTTTAGCCGGCCTTGCCAACCTCTCCCTCTGGCTGGGGTGGCTCCGGTCCTCTGAATGCTTTGATCTCAATTGGGATGCTATTGAATGCTTGGAACCAGAGGACGGTGATAAGGAGGAACTCCCCACCGGCTGTGGCCTCCTCAGGCTCCGTCTGGCGCCAGAAACCAAATCGGACCGGAGCCGGCGAGCCGATGTCCTCGTCGCCTATCGGACTCTCTCTGGCTTGTGTATTGGGCTTTGGTCCCATTGTACCAAATCCCTTTGTACGTCTCCTCACGGCCCGGTCTTCTACTCTACATCGGATACGCGTTGGACGTCGAAGTACTTCCGTGTCGCTTACCTGTACCCCTCCCTCCACCGCCAACATGATGCTGGGGACAAACTTCTCCCTTTGATGGCGGTCTCGGTGGTTCCATTGAGAAAAAAATCTGGTCGCTCCATTGTTACCTCGTGAAGGCCGGTCTCATGTTTCGAGAGGAGGAAATTTTGGGGCGTACGGCTTCCGAAAGGCCACGAAAGACCAAGTCTACGAGCATGCCCCCTGGCGCCACAGCCGGACTTCCGAGGCTATTGATGTGATCTACCGGGAATGGCTTCCCTTTGATCCGGTCCAACTGACGTTCTACTGTCATTGACGGTCCCAGGACATCGTCAACATCCATCCGCCCGTCGCGGGGGGAGGGGGGGATGATGAGTTGCAGGGTTGAAATTGCAGGGTTGCACCATGTCACAATCCAAAGGCAAGGTTTTTCATGTCAAAGAATATGAGCTTGGGGGAAGTAATGGAACGCTGGACCTACTCCTAGAGTGGGAACAGCGGAGGTCTGGAACCTAGAAACTCCTCGGAGCTTCCAGGACCCGGATCTCATCCAGAGCAGACGCCAGGGGCTCTGGGTGGGCAAGGGATGAAATACTGTGACATGAAACCTGGAGCTCGTAATGAACAGAAGACCAATCCGACTGACACAGGACACACCAGAAAGCCAAACAAAAAAAGAAGCCAGAAAAGAAACTTGCTGCTGTTTCTCGATGATGTCGGAATCCTATGAAGAGTACGAAAAAGTAAGCTTGATCGCTTGGTCCTCTATCGGTATTCCACGAACAATTGAATGCTGCAGCTTGATTTATGGTCCAAGGCTCTCACCTTTTTTCTGCTCAAGGAATACAATGCTTTACTTTCGAAAATCAGAAGTTTCTTGGCTGGGAATCGTTCGCAAGTAACGTTGCAGGAATGTGAACGTCTCTTGGCCGAAGCCAAGAGAAGTGCCGGGGCAATGCAAGGACTTGCTGAGGTCGAGGGGAACGCAATGAAGATCCGCGAAGCGTCTCTTCGACTTGAGCGGGACATTGCTCCTCTTTCAAGAGAAATCAAACGTGCCATTGGTCAAGGCAATCGGGAAGAGCTTTTCTACCAAGCACCTAGTGGCAATGATAATCAAGATATGCAAAGTTTGATCCGAGGGACCGAGGACTTGCTCAGAGACAGTCAAGCTCTGTGCCTTGAAACGGGACAGATTGGAGATGGTTTGCTTAACCAAATGACACAGCAAAGGGAACAACTCCATAATACGAGATCTAACATTGACGCAACCAGAGAATTTGCTTCTCAAGCGGGAACCATTCTGACTCGCATGTCGAGAAAGGCGCTGAAAAACAAGTTAGTCCTTTATGCGTTGATAGGAATCCTACTTGTATCAAATGTTCTTGCCTTGGTTAAGATCTTTCGCTAACTGGGTGAATGATTACGAGGTACGATACTATCAAATGCCGTTTACCACTATTATAGTGATTGTTATTATTATTATTATCATTATTATACCTACAGCATCGCCCAAAGACGAAAGGTCCACATTTCGTTCCTACAACAAAGAAACATCACGATTCAAGTTGTAGCTGGCGTATCTCAGTCGTATTGTTCGAGGATTTCATGCTGATTGAATGAGAAACACCGGGTGGACTTAACAACATTTCACAGGTGCGATAGCTGTCCCACCCGCTGCTTCACTTGCGCTTTACGTATTGCATTCCAAAAAGAAAGCCTTCGGATCATGTGCGACGAAATTGAAAATCAAAACTTAAAGTTGGATCACCCAGACTCAGCAATCCGGCTGTCATCCGCTGTCCATCGATTCCAAATGCCCAGTATCAACTCGCAACGTAAATTGTCCTTCGCTTGCAGTTTTAGTACAACAGGGCGTCATGAGAAA
This sequence comes from Cylindrotheca closterium, assembly GCA_933822405.4. Lineage (NCBI taxonomy): Eukaryota > Bacillariophyta > Bacillariophyceae > Bacillariales > Bacillariaceae > Cylindrotheca > Cylindrotheca closterium. The sequence continues at coordinate 3,629 of CAKOGP040002001.1, forward strand.
ACACGAAAGCTCATGCTGAATGCTGATTCTAGTAGAAAGAACTTGATGGAGGCACTTTCGGCAACGAAAGTCTCACACGAACGAGTTGTTGCAGATTCACGTCGATACGGACCATTGATCAACCAGATATTGGTCTCTTGTAAATTTCAACCAGAGATGGCCATGCTAGATGAACGCCTTGTGTTTGATTGGTTGTCTGGTCTTGAAAGGTCTAAAGACCCGTTCAAGTCCGAAGCGATGATGTACGACCTCGTGATGTGTATCGCATGCGAAGGTCTCGGTAAAGCTGGCGTCGCGACAGAATCCAGCATTGCTGGCGAGTTCGCTGCTGCAAATAGAGAGTACGCTGCAGCTGCTGGGATATTTGAGTTCTTGGCAGATGAGTACTTACCAAAATGGGCTGCAAGGGGATCTCAGGTAGACGATTCCTCCCTCCCAGTTGAATGCTCAGTGGAAACCGCGAAAGGTTTGAGCATGTTGTTCAAGGCGAACGGGCAGCAAATGGCTGTAGCCACGGTGTTGATAAAACCTGGAACACCGAACTATTCGCTTCTTGCCAAATTATGCCTTGGAATAGCCGAACAGCTGGAATCTTTCGTTGCTTGGATGCGTGACAATGCGTTCAAGCAAATGACTCGGCTTGAAAAGGATTTCTTCACGTTGGTGACGTTCCAAATCCAGTTACAGAAGTCTCTTTCTTGCTACTTTTATGCTCGAAGCCTGTGGGACGAGAAGCAAGAGTATGGCCTCGCAATAGCCTCCCTGTCGGAAGCAACACTATCGATTCGTACTCGCGCTTCTGAAGCCGCAGTTGGGGTCCCAGATGTGTCAAAAATCCCTTCCCTTCGAGCGCTGAAAAAAGATTTGGACGACTTGCGAGCGCACATGGCTTTGCTACTTGAAACTTGGGAAAAAGATAACTCAGCCGTCTATTTTGAAGCAGTGCCACGTTCAGTTCCGCAAGACAAAAGGCTTCAGGCTGGGATCTCCTTCGGCAAAACTGAGAAATATCACGTAAAGGATCCGGACCCTGTGCTTTTGTCTCTTCCAGAGGAAACACTGCAACGTTCAGACAGCAATCTGGCTAGGGAACTTCAGGAAAAGCTCAACTCTGGATTATAAATTTAGTTAGTTATTTAGCCAGTTAGTTAGTAAAGGGAAAGTTTACATTATCTGCTATGACAGGTGGGGTGAATGACGATTGTTCGTGGCTCAGACTTCTTTTGTGCAAGCATACGAAAGAACATTCTTCGTTTCGACAGTCTACACCAAGTTTTTTGAGTAATGGGATATTCGTTCAAATTATTGTTTCAACGACAACCGAAGACCACCTCAAATTTGTGCCCGCCCGATCACTCCAAAAGGGCTTGTTCTTTCTTGAAAAGAGCAACTATTTCAACAATGGGTAATCTCCATTGTAAATCTTCCCCGAAACGAAATCAAAGTCATATTCAATCAAATGACCTCGAGTGGATTGGAAGTGTTCCAAACCAGCCGACGTGTTTCCTCTTCGAATTGGCTCATTTCTACCTCATCTTCTTTCTCGTCGGTTTGACGACGGGGAGTAGCTTGCAGCCCCCGCTTCCGTTGATCAAACAAACTAGAGCTGAGTCGCAGCTGTTTCTTGGCAGAAGCAAGAGCCATTGATCCTAAGAAGAAACAGAAAACCTGGAATCTCACCTTCGAATTAAAATGGAAGCCATTACTAAGATTTCAATCGTGGTTCATAGTCCATCTGATGCAAGATAACCTACCATTGAAAATTCACCATCTGCCTCCGTTCTCTTGCAACTTTTATAAACCTCATTTTTTTCTTCGCCACCAGAAGCTTCTTCACGTTTCAACGTATCGACCGTTAGTTTACAAAATGCAATGAACCAGAAACCGTAAGATCAATTCATTGTCTCACCAATGTTCGACTGCCCATCCAAACTGCAATAAAACCTCTGTCGACGACCTGTAGCCTTGCACGCTTCACTAGTTCGAAGATCATTAGATCTGCACATTTCACACTTCCCTGCAGCGTTGCACTGTTGCTTCGATTTGATTGCAACTCGACGGCGTGAGGAGCGAGTCCCTAGCGCGGTGGAACTACTGAAGATGACACACAGAATCATACAGACCACCAAGAGCCGTGAATGCAATGATATCATCCCAGCAACTGTTTGGACACCACACTTCGCAGAGTGTTGATGATATCTGCAAGTGGCCCCTCTTCTTTTCACAGGGCAACTTTGCTTTTACTACTTTGTGGGTGTGCAAGGGAAAACTGAAATGTATTACCTATTATTGTCAGGATCGAGTTAGTCGTCTTGCGACTTACTAGATCGTATGTCCGTATGTCCTCATACCTCCCAAATGGCGGCCCAATTCGCGGCGTCATCACTGGGCGCCTCAAGAAGTTTCTTATCTATGCATCTGCCCCTTCAGTGGTCATCGATCCCAGTCTTACCTACCGGTACCAAAAGATTGTGCAATTTTCGATTGACCAAGCAAAACACAATATGCCTACTACTCCTATTGATTTGACAAAAGCGATTGGCGAACGTCAAGGCATGAAGTTTTGCTTTCCAGAGGTCGAACCATTCAGTGGCGAATCTACTGTATATTGGCCTTGGACATCTAAGGTTGCTTTGGAATTTGAACAATCCGGTATAGAACTTGCTCTAACGGATGCAAAGTTCCATGAACAATCTACTTGGCACAAGGATGCATCAAGTCAGGGTTTCTACGCAATTGCAAAAGCTCTGAATGATGGTACCACTAGCCATATTGCCGATGAAGTGAAAGAAAAGAAGGGACAAACTGTGGCCTACGATCTTCACCAACAATTACTGGAGACCTACAACTCTCCGGAGGATCAGGCTTATTTTGTAATGTATGCAATTGACGAGTTGACTTCCATCAAGTTGACTCATGAAGTTACAGTTCCTGATTTTATTTCCAATTGGAAGTCTATTACTACAAGATTGCGGAAAAGTAATCAATCACTGGCAACAAGCCATGAGCTTCTCCGTGTTTTCCTCCTCAAGGCAATTGTCTCTGATACATACAGTGACATGAGACGTTACATTGTGAAGTGGCTCGCCGTGGAGCAACTGACAAGAGCTACAAGAAGAGGACCGGTGTCAAATTTGATAAGGATTATTCGAAAGAGTATCCAAAATGGCACATTCCTCAGTTTCCAATCGGTTGGGACAAGAGTTTTCCGAATGGTCTCTTCACAAGGATGTTGACCTGGCGTGAAACATGCCACGGTACCAACTTGCAACCCGGAAAAATCGATCGAGAGTTTGGTATGAGACCAAAGTACATTGGTGTCAAACGCAAAGATCGTAGAGGAGCTACTAAAGATGGTGAAGACGGTGACAAAGGTCGTTCTGACGCACAGCCAAACAAAAGTGGAAAACAATGGCTGATCCAGTCCTACTACAAGAAACTTTGGACGGATCGTCGTGGAAAAACGTCTCAAGCCCACGTTACCATTACAGAGTGGTGACAGGGACGTGGACGTGCCCAACAACAACAAAAACGGGCGCTCCGCCGTCTAACACCCATGCCCCATCCCACCAAATCCATCCTGATTACCGACAGTGGCGCCGACCAATTCTTGGCAGGCTATGTTTGGAGGAGGATTGGAATCACTGGAAGACATATTGCATTCACAGGGCCTATTGCAGGTCGAGACATTGGTACTGTCTTACCAGTGTCATCAGTTGCCGCTTGTTGGGATGACGAAATATGAGTTTTTACGTTCCAAAAAGAAACTATTCAAGTACAAGGTTTTCGACACGTGCGATCGGACTTTGATCGTGATGTCGGGATTTGACGCAAGTCTGCCGGACGCAAGTCTGTCGGACAATCTGTATCCACACAAAAAGGAAAAGATCCTATACAAGTGGAATATGGATGTTGTGTACGATGCAGTAGGGAATAATGCAAGATGTCCCAAAGTACTGCATTCAACACAGAATTGTCGTAGAAGTCGAATCGAGTTCTGTAAACAAGGGATTTTCCAAGGGAAAATCGTTGAACTCACTTTTGTGATTGAATCATCAATTCAAGCCAAACATTAATCAAAGAGGAACAATTTCACTCAAAGTATACCTAGACACAGGAGAACTATTGTCGTGAAAGTGTTGTACAGCCGATTACGAATTTGGATTGCAGAGAGTTTGTTCTGAGCGCTAAAGGCACTCACGATAGAGCACATTTTGCTTTATTCTAACATTCAATCACAGAGTCATTAAGAAACTTCGAATTCCAAATCATATCAACAGACGGAATCCTGAAGTTGGGAGATATAACTCATTGCGAGGGAATCCTTGAGTTATAACTCAAATGTGTGAGTTATAACTCAAATGTGTGAGTTATAACTCAAACGTGTGAGTTTTTACTCAAACGTGTGAGATTTTACTCAAACGTGTGAGTTTTTACTCACGGAGCCGAGTTTCCCCCTTTTCCAAAACCGTTGCTGGAAATTTGAGCCGGCGGACCAACGACTACTTTCGCCAAAAGATACAGTACTGTACTTTTCCAGATCCAAACTCCATAAAAAATCTTGTCATGCAACATCATGACCACTGAGACCGCCAATAACGACCCATCAAGGGCCCTTTGTCGTAATGCCTCAGCTGCAAGCAGCCGTACTGCGATGTTTCCAAATCGCATTTTGATTGTATTGTGAGTTTAAAAAAAAGAATTGGCATCAAATTTTTGGCGTGATGGAGGTGATCCCAACGGATGATTTTTCATTTGTGGATCGCTTGAAGCTGCCCTTCCCCCATTGAAGAATGTCATCCCCCTGACATTTTCTGAGTACGTTTGTCACGTCTGAGTTATAACTCACACGTCTGAGTTATAACTCAACGCCGTGAGTTATAACTCAGGATTCCGTTGTGATTTGAGTTATAACTCAGAAAAAGTCACAATGACCAATCGGTCATCCGTGTCCATAAGTCCCTATTTGATAAATCATCACATAATTAATAATTAATACTTAAAGGGAGAAATAACATAGATTTTCCGAAGCTAAAAATATAATTTTATATCTCCGGGCATGAGCACATGGAAATTTGCGATCAGTGTCCCGAAAATACTCGGTCTGAACATTTGCCGGGTGTTCCAGGCCAATACTCACGGTCAACAAATCCGAAAACGGATTCGGCCCTTGCGCGTTTTTCGCACCATTTTTGCAATTCGTTTTTCTGGCAAAAACATGTCAAACTCTCGGTTGACAGATTGCGAAAACGGACAGACTATTTGAGTCATTTGGACGACTCCATTTTATGTCCTTGCGGGCCGTATTCAGTAAATGATACTTATAATTCGAATTTTCCGAAAACATTTTTGGTTATATGATTGGCTAAGGATCTATCCTAATGACCTTCTCTCCCCATGAGGATTCTATTAATTTCCCTCACTTTCCCTCACCCGCGGGTGAGCAAAATATATTTCCCTCACCCGCAGGTGAGGGAAAGTGAGGGAAAGTGAGGGAAAGTGAGGGAAAGTGAGGGAAATTGAGGGAAAGTGAGGGAAAGTGAGGGAAAGTGAGGGAAAGTGAGGTTTTGTGAGTTTTTCTATAGCAGCAAGATCGGGGGATTAAAGCAGGGGATCGCCGAATTAAACAATATTCTCGCCAAAAATGATTTGACAAAAAAACAAACAAGCAAACAATCTCCCAGTTCTTCTTGTCACCAGTGGTGACAAGAGAAATGGCATTGGAGGTGTGAACCCAACCGACGCAGACGCATTGTTCGAGTTTCTCTAGGATGAATCGTTCTGTAGAGGGCAGACGAGAGTACTAATCTGCAATGGCAATTCATTTTTCTTACTGTGTAGGTACTCATACTTATTGTTTGTGGAAGTTTTCAATCGGTCTGGTTGAGCGGGACTTACTGAGCCACAGTACGGGGGCAGGTAACAGGGAATTTTCTCCTCACTTCGATGAAATCCCTCACTTGAGGGAAAATGAGGGAAAGTGAGGGAAAGTGAGCAAAACAAATGCGGGTGAGGGTTTTTGCGGGTTCGCTCAATTTCGCTCACTTTCCCTCACTGGGGGTGGCTCAAAAGTAGGTTTTTATGGGGGACGGACAAACAAGTACTTACTAAGTCTAAAACAGATGAAAACGGAACTTCAGAATCTACCATTTCGAGTTCTCAAAATCCCCCAAAGTGACTGTTGATATACAAGGAACCAAGTCAGATTCCTGTGAGTAGGATTCCGCTGTTCGTACTGGAAATCCCGTACTATTACTTGTACGTACCTTTTACCACGAAAATCTGTAGGGCCAAAAGTATGATGACTAAAATCTGTAGGGCCGGAAGTATGATCGATTTCCAAGTCTCATAAACGCTACAGCACTTCGAAGTCAGCAGAATATTTTGTGCTGAGTCGCAGCTCTAGATATTTGGAATGGATACACGCAGGGCACAGACAGAATGCAGGCTGATGGACCGATTCAACGTTGAGTTCGAGTGGTAGTGATGCAAATGCTGTTACTGTACCTGTCAGAATGAAATTTCGCAGATGTTTCGTTGGGAAGTTATAGTCCATATACAGTTCCCCACTATCAACAATCAGCCTCTTGGAATATATGTTGTTGATCTGAGACGCTTGGTGTTGCTAGCTTTTTTCACGATGGCCTCTCATGAAGATGACAAAGACGAGATGTCTGGACCCACCTGCAAAAGAATCCAAGACTGGCACGAACAGCGAAAAGAGGAGCACCATGCGAGAGAGTTTGCATTTCAGCATTGCGTTGCAGGCTTGACACTGTTTGCATCTTTTCCAGATCCAAAGCCACTTCCCTTGAAGGCGTTTATGATGGAATATTTGGGGACAGCACCACAAATGAGTAGCCTGAGCTTTACCTTTGCTTTGGAGATGCTCCATAAGGATTTCAAGAAGTACATGTATCCGCACGGCCATTAAGTCTGCAAAGACACCGAGCTGTATATATTTCTGACTTCAGTCACGACGAACTATAGTTTTGACTAATAGATCTAGTATTTTAATTATTTTTCTTTTGAATACATATTCAGCACTAGAATTTGGCAAGAAGAACTAGCGATAATATAGCAGAAAGCCAATCTAGTACAAGCCATCCCAGTCTTCTTCGTCGATTGTGATAGCAATTATCAAGATAGCTACACCTTGGAAAAATTCATTCTGTGAGACAACACCGCTTCAAACACACGTTTCAAACATCGTATTCCCCGCTTCAAACATGGTATTCCACGCTTCAAACATGACAGTCTCACGTTTCAAACATGGTATTCCCCGCTTGAAACATGGTATTCCCCGCTTGAAACATGGTATTCCCCGCTTGAAACATGACAATCTCACGTTTCAAACATGGTATTCCCCGCTTGAAACATGGTATTCCCCGCTTGAAACATGGTATTCCCCGCTTGAAACATGACAGTCTCACGTTTCAAACATGGTATTCCCCGCTTGAAACATGGTATTCCCCGCTTGAAACAT
>CAKOGP040002002.1:0-11626 GCA_933822405.4 Cylindrotheca closterium
CGCTTGCGCTGGGGGATTGGGGGCCAACAGCTAGTAACAACTGTCAGCCCAAAAACATCATTGAAACTCTTTTAGGCCCAATTGGAGTCTGCAAAATCCAAAGCGATTGAGAAGGATGAGCAATCGCGACAACAGATTTCGAAACGCGACAACAGAATTTGAAAGACGACAAACCAATTCGACAGACGACAAACTCGAATGAAACACGACAAATCAATTTGAAACACGACAAACTCGAATGAAACACGACAAACTCGAATGAAACACGACAATTCAATTCGAAAGACGACAAATCAATTCAAAAGACGACGACAACAAACCAACCTCGAACTCATCAAGTCCGTCTTCGAATCGCGCACAAGATGCAGCACATGACCCTTTCATCATCATCATGGCTACAAAGAAAAAGCTACGTTGCTGAATCATCACGCCCGCCCAAACCTGTTCATGGTCCAAAGTAGAAGCGACGGACAGCAGAAAAACCAGGGAAATACGCTCATGTGCGAGAACTATCGCTACGTCAAGGTCATGAAGGAAGGCGACAATATGCCTTTTTTTGGAGGACCCGGTGAAACATTAGCTGCAGGCGGGAAGGATAATAATATCAAGTGGCATAATTGAAAGGCACAAAGGATTCCATTTGGAGATGTGACGAAAATTGTTATTAAACTCGAATCCAACAATAAACAGGATTTGGATTATATCAAGCTCCATCCGACCTCTCGCAATATTCTTATTGCCAAGCTTCCCGTTCTCAAGTTTGAGTTACTTCTACTACAACCCAGATACGGTTGTCTTCACCAATGATCAGGCTACTGGCGCCTCAACTGGTTCGACAAGTTTCACAATCAGTTTAGATGACAACCGTCAAAGGAAATGCGTGATCGAGCAGAATTTCGAAAGAAATGCTTTTAAAGAAAGAACATTTTATATCTACCGGTATCTGTTGAGATTTGTATCACATATTGCAGTGAAGTAGCAGGGATCGTAGGATATATGCGTAATACGCTGGTCTTTTGCTGGTCTAGAACTCTTGTTTATTGTCTTTACATCTATCTACAGCATCTTCAGTCAGAATATTATAGAGTGGTGACGACTCCTCTTGAATGGAATGGGACCACGCATCCACAATAGCCGATTGTCCACTACCGAAATTCCAAACCCGTCGCTCATTATTGCATCTGTGAAGGTAGTATCGGGGATCTTGACTGCAGTCCGAATGAGAAGGCTCATTGATCGATCCAACGATGACTACCATCCACCGACAGCACCCAACTCTTACCTTTCTGACCAGTTTCTTCCCAAACAAAATCACCTCTTGAATCTTTATGATCGTTTCCCATGTTTTGATCGTTGAACAAAAAACTACTTTTCGAAGACAGTAAAGCCCCATTAGGAAGTACTTGGTGTCTGCAATGTTGCTTAGTTGCAGGTCGGTCTAGATCCAAACTGCAGGGCAAGGAGAGACTCCAAAATGGTGCTTGAAGTGGAAGACATTCGTCTTTCCCTTCGCACATTTGATTCCCTTCCACGCGTATCCCCTATGGAGAAAGGCCGTGATATTCGTCATCTCCGATGGAGTGAGGATGTGGTTCATGGGCGGATCTTCGTCCGATGATAAGATCATGAGAGATAGGCGAGAATGCTGCATATTACATCTATCTGTATTTCCATCCGACAATAACTTCAAGCTGAAACACTCGAACCATCGGAATTTGAAAGACGACAAGAGATGCAGGGTCAAACAACTGCAGAAGAACAAGCAAATATGGACAGTGACGTCGTGATGGAGGAAGCAGCAGCCAATAACGACCATTCCGACGCTGGAAGGAGGCGCTTTGCACCACCAGAAGACTAGGCTACTTGGCATTGGTATGCCATCAGATATAATCCACAGTGCCGCCCATACATTGCTGCCTGATATACAACAACCAGCCAAAAAAAGAGTGACGACCGGTTGACGATTGATGAGGCTATTATTATAGACGGTGATGGGGGCGCTGGTACTGGTGGAGGCGTGGTGGCAGGGAACTCAACTTAGGAGACTTGTTCTTCCAAAGCATCCAGATAAGTATCCAGCAACTGCAACAACAATTTAGCAACGTTGCTGCTCGATCTCATACAAATGTTTCAGATTTGAGAGCCTACATCCGGCATCGTGATCGAATTCTAAACAACAACATTCGTGCTTTTGGCGGAACAATTGAAGGTGGCTTGCGAATCCAACTCCAACAAGCAAATACCGGCCGCAGACTACTACACTACCACTTCCAGCAAGAGGAGCAAATCCAGATATTAGTCCCATCGTAGTTGCGAACATGGCTATTCTATCGGGCAATCCCAGGTCGTTAAACGAACTCTGGCGGGAGTATCAGCATGGGATTGCTGGTCGGAAGCCTGCACGTTTTTTCACGGCTAGAGAACGAAAATCTTCCAGTCAAATCTAGTGTAACAGTTGCATTAGTTTTATGAATATGGTTTACATAGTATGCTGTAATAGCTGCTTGATTGCTTGCTCTTATGTAGAGATATTGTAGAAGGAAAGTTCACTGGTATTTTGTCTTGTTCGATTTTCCTCTTTGATGTGTTTCCAGTTTGTTCGGTTTGGGTGAGCATTTTGATTGGCTGGAAATGTGCAGCTGGCTAGAAAGGTGCGACATGAGTACATAGTGTACCATGTTTTACGAGTAACATAATGCGTACACACAGATCGACGGTATTACCACAGGAGCGGCCTGTAACTGGACCTAGACGCGCCGAGTCAGATTTTTGGGGGTGTCGTTCGGACAAAATGAGGGGAGTAGTATAGTCTTCAATTGTTTACCCAAGTTGGGCTGACTGGCGCGTCTTTCTTTTCAAAACTACTCGGCGTGCGTGCCCTTTTGATCTGCTTCCGAACCGTTGAACCTTCGTCCAAATGGACGAAAATAGTCGAACCTTCGTCGAGTCCGACTATTCTCGTCGGAGTCCGACTATTCTCGTCGGAGTCCGACTATTCTCGTCGAAGTCCGACTATTCTTCGTCGAAATGGACGAAATGGATGAACTGCTGGACGAAACTGATTTCAGAGCTCGCAAGAATCTTGCGTGACGAAAAATTCAAATTTGAATTAACCAGGTGGCAAGCTAGGATGACATGCAAAAACGGCAAAAAACGGTACACTAGAAAACAAGAAACGGTAACTAAATAAAAATGGCAGGTTCTATCTCTCCACAGCAATATGCCGAAGTTGCCAGAGATGTTTACAGACATGTTGCATACTTTCAGAAATTCAAACGTCAACCACGAATTATACTAACTTAGATGATTGATAGATTTAGGATTCATCCGATCAAGAGGTTTGAAAAATAATCTGCCCTATTCCTATTGCGACCATGTTTCATCAGGTCCGATGAAGTTTCGTCGGGTCCGACGAAGTGTCCGACGAAGTTCATCCATTTCAACGGAACGACCACGAATGAAATGAATCTTTAGGCAGGCTCGTTTTCAGCGAAGCCCAAGCTCTGCATTGCGCAGAATGAATCTGTCACCGGCACGTCAGTTTCCGTCATCCTTGCAAGGGAATCTATGACATATCTGAGGACATTCCCAGCAAGTCTGCCATTTCAGGCCGCTCCAGTAGAGTAGATCATCCTGCACGTCAAGCCAATTTGAAATTGGTCATACTAGAGAGGCATTTCTTCTCCCATTTGCAAGTGCAAATAGTAATGTCGTCACTTACACCATACCTTCTGACCGCCGATGTAGGTGGTACCAACAGTAGAATGGGACTATACTGCATAGACAGCACGGAACCATTGGCTGTGAAGTACTATCGGAACGAGGATTGCCTCACCCAAAAGGAAGATGGTATTTTTGAGAAGAACGTCATCATCCCTTTCCTACGACACTGTTGGGAATCCAACAGTTCTAATCTGAAGCCGCTGGAGGAAGTGGAAATCATAGGTTGCCTGGCGATTGCCGGACCCGTTCGTAGCAACGTTTCGTGGATGAGCAATCTCCACAACATTGAGATTGATGGATCAGCCATTGCCGAGCATACACACGTCAAGAACGATCTCTACCTGGAACGCATCAAAGTTTGTAAGATCATTAACGATTTCGTAGCTCAAGGGTACGGATGCTTGACTCTGAAACCAGATGAAATGGTTGAGTTGAAACACGGGTCATTTGACAAGATGGATTGTGAGGGTCCCAAGGTCTGTATTGGTGCAGGCACGGGTTTGGGAGAGTGCTTCTTGACTCCAGATTCTCAGGGGCGATACACTTGCTATCCTTCCGAAGGCGGCCACGTGGAATGGGCGCCTCGAAATGAATTGGAAATCGAACTGTGGAACTATCTTCGCGACAAGTTCTCATACCGAAATAGGCTTTCGGTAGAACGAATTGTGTCTGGACCAGGGTTGGCCAACGTATATGAGTTTCTGGCTTTCAAGTACCCAGATAGAATTGATCCGAAGGTACACGCTGAATTTGAAAAGGAAACAGATATGAAAGCCAAGGTCGTGGCGATGAATACGAAAGAAGGTTCTCTCTGCCTTCAAGCAATGGAAATTATGATGGGGTAAGTAGAACACCAATCTATGAATGATATACGACGCAAGGTCTTTTCAACCCAATAATTTCAATCTCACGCTCGTGCGAATTCAGTGCCTATGGATCGGAGGCTGGTTCTTCTGCAATCAAATTCATCCCTACTGGTGGCCTCTTTGTCACTGGTGGGTTGACACCCAAAAACATCAAATTCATTGAAGGCCAGGACAGTCCTTTTATGAAGGCATACAACGACAAAGGTCGTGTGAAACCAATTCTAGAGTATGTTCCTGCGTTCGCAGTGCTGACAGAAGATTTGGGAGTCCGAGGAGCCCACAAGTGCGCAGTACACGAATACGAAACCTATCTCAATGACGTAGAGCAGAAACGGAAACGAAACTAGGGATGCACCCATCCTGACTTTGATAAAATTACCGATCACAAATTTAGCCGGAGCAAATCGATTGATTTTTGTCGTACCGACTGAACGTCAAGTCCGATGACATGCTTAGTGCGCGGTGTCGGCTTTTCATTTTCTAGTTGTGCTCCTTGCCCCAAGAAAGTCATCTAACAGCGAACTCAAGGCCTCCGAGAATGCCGTACGGTTTGCATGGTTGTAGCCGCGATGTGGAATTTGCATAGGTAGGTGGGCTCGATACAGCTCTACAAGTTCGTCCGGGATTAAGAAGGGCCTTACGTATGCAACAATTGGAGGAATCGTTCCCGATAATTTCCAATTGGACGTGGGGATGCTCTTGAAGTAATCCTGCCCGTGCTCTTGGCTTATAGCCAAAATGATAATATCGCACGCCTTGACTGTTGCGTAAAATTCTTGGTCATCACCTATTATTTCATCTACCATTTCAGTCTGTTCTCTGTATGGGATGAGGATGTTAGGGAAACCTCCCTTTCCTAACATCCGTATTCGTATCTTTCCGAAATATTTTGCATTCTTTGAATTCTCTAAGAATGGTACCAAAAGATTCCAATCTCGCCTAATGGTTGCTCCAACGGAGCAAATTTCAATCTTCGTATCATTCTTTCTCTGGACAAATTCTGCACTGACCTGTGGTAAAGCTGATGGAATGAAGTAACGTTCGTGGTGGGGAGACATTTGAATTGCATTTGGCATATCCTCCGTCTTGCTACATCTCCCGTGATGAATGCACACGTGCGGGCCGTTTTTCTTTATACTCTGCAACCAAGGTCTTGCATAGCGATCGCAATGGCAAGTTACCTGAATGGTGGTATCCCACGAGGTCCGGTTGGGTTTTGCCATCGCAGCCCTACCAAAGGATCGTGTAATTCCTGTCGTTTCATCAACTATCGATGTGTTGAACACCCGAACATTCATATCAAGAAGCCACGATTTGGTTCTCAACTTTTGACTCGAAGATGTATCAAATTCAAAGTGTAAATGTTGATGATTGCACCTATCCGATAAATTCAAGTATTCATATGGTATCAGTTTGGCAACTGACTCTATGACTTCGTAATGACTGACCACAAAGCAAACCAACGTGAGTCATCGGTTTTCCATCGCAATCGGAACCTCCAAGAATTTAAAATGCAAACTCGACTTACTGTGCGACTTTGTTTGTTACTCGAATTTGACAAGCTGGTAATCCGTTATTCCAGTCTTGCTTGGCTACTGGTACTATGTGGGCCTCATTTGATTTTGATTTTTCAGCTTCATTCTCTTCACTTAGTTTGCTAGAGTTTACCAAGTAACTGTCGGCAGCCTTGGACCTACGATATGACTTTTCAAAGGATGTGGTTTGATTTCCGCTGCGTATCGACAGTATAATGAGTATCGTTATTATCACAAATAGATTCAGACGGCGAAGGAACGTTCGTCCCTCCGATGATTGACTGTCATTGCGTATTTCATCGTTTCTTTGGCTGTAAAGCGATGATTGATGTGTTTCTTCGTCGTCATGGTTCATGGTTCATGGTTCATGTTCATGGCGGTGAGTACATTTTTTGATCAGAGGCTGATTCGAGGCTGATTTTATAAAAGACGTAGGATATGTACTATGCTCAACGTGAAAACAAATATTTCGTCAATATCGCCAAAATTGCCCAATATTAGTTGATCCAGATCGCTGATTGTCGATAATCGGACAAAGGCCCATCCCTAAATACAATAGATAAAGAAGCACTTTCCTAGGTGGAATTATGTTGTTGGACCAATTCCACATCTACGATCCTATGTTTCCCAGCAGTCAATACTTGTGTAGGACTGTGTAGGAGTAGTACCAGGAAAAACTAAGAAAGGCCTTTTGTGAAAAGTCGAATCTCATAGCGCCTTCTGACAACGATTTCCACTTACGGAGGCTTGTTGTACCCTTTCTATGATATAAAAGAGTTTCCGCTATGCGTTCAGTTCTTTGGTGGCCATATTTGGTAAAGAGCATTTAGAGATTGTAATTGTGGTCAATGGAGTCGATTTTACGTAGATTTTGTACCGTATCCACGTGTTTTGGTTTTGTGCAGCTAGCTCAGGAAACGGTTTTAACAAAAAAACAAAAATGCACCACGTGCCTCATTTGCACCACGGCGGAATTTGGTGCATTTTCGACCATTCCTAACAAAAACGGTGCCGCATTACCGGCCCTGTGCGGCAGTACCGGCCCTGCGTACAATTCTTTAAGTAAACACATGTAGATGCACTAAGGTGCGGTCAATTTTTTCCGCGACACGCAACAACAACAAAACAACAACAACAAGATGCTCGATTTTGATCTTGATGACGATTACGACACTGCTTTATTTTTTGCTCTCGCGCATTTAACACAACAACAAACGAGAAGACCCAAGTATCCAACCGAACGGGTCAATTGGGACGAACATCTTCAGAAAGAGTTGTATCAGAACTCGTTTCATAGGACATATTGCATGTCCTATCCCTCTTTCATGAAGCTAAAAGGATTATTGGGGGACAAAATAGTGCTAAATGGAGCTAGAAGCACAGCATCATCTGGCACAGCTCCAATCATTCCTCAAGTTGTTATGGCATGTGGAATTTGTTGGCTTGCCGGGGGGTCTCCAACCGATATTAAGAACGCGTATGGGCTGACCGTATCCACTGTTTACAGGTTGAGGGACTTGCTCTTGGATGCTGTGTGTACAACAGACGAACTTGACATCAGGCTTCCAGATCTTTCAAATCCTTCTGAGATATCTAAATTCCGGGCAGATTTCGAAAAATTAAGTTCTTCCGGTGTGTGCAAAGGTTGTGTCGGAGTTTTGGACGGAATGCTTCAACGCATAGGCAACCCATCGGTGGCCTGTGCTGAAGGCCAGGTGAGATCCTATTTTTCAGGACATTACAATTGTCCTGGATTAAATGTTCTTGCCATGTGTGATGCTTTTTTGCGTTTCACTTTTTTTGGCGTATTGAATCCAGGGTCCGCTTCTGACCGAATGACGTATCTCAAATCTCGGCTCCCAGCATTTGTGGACTCATTGCCATTCGGTACCTATGTCATTGGCGATGCAGCTTTTCCTCTAGGTGATAACCTGTTGATTCCATTCACCGGTACCTACAAACTGGATCCATCCAATGATGTTTATAACTTTCACATCTCTCAGCTCCGGATTAGGATTGAGATGGCGTTCGGCCATCTGAATAACAAGTGGAGAGTGCTGCGCAGACCGTTGGGAGGGAAGCTTGCTACGCAGTCACAGGTCCTCGAAGTTTGTGCCAGGCTTCACAATTTTGGAATTAATGAAAGGATACTTGGTGGTGTAATGACCTTGGAGTGACCTTGGAACTAGATTAGACCCTTTGGAGGTACAGACATAGCTTTAGGCCTAACGCTCACGTCACTCCTTTCTGTGGCTTTCTGAGAGACTCTATAACTTTTGTTGTGACCCATTCCTATCTCTTCTTCTAGGCTGGTTCACTATTCGAATAGCCATAAGGCTTAGATTGAAGACTACAAGAGTATACTCTCTCTCACACAAGCAACTGCTGTTTGATTTGATTGAAAAACCTCGATCCTTTCAGATTTACAACAAGTTTTACACACCAGTACTTTTTCTACGATGGCTTCTACGCACATGCTCCGTCAAACCATCATTGTCAATGAGGGCGACTCTCCATTGGCATAGTGTAATGACCTTGGAGTGACCTTGGAACTAGATTAGACCCTTTGGAGGTACAGACATAGCTTTAGGCCTAACGCTCACGTCACTCCTTTCTGTGGCTTTCTGAGAGACTCTATAACTTTTGTTGTGACCCATTCCTATCTCTTCTTCTAGGCTGGTTCACTATTCGAATAGCCATAAGGCTTAGATTGAAGACTACAAGAGTATACTCACACACACAAGCAATTGCCGTTTGATTTGATCGATCCTTTCAGATTTTCAACCAGTTTCACACCACGCAACAAACAGTCAAAATTACTATGCTGAGTCGCACTACAATCAAAAAGCTGAAAGCTTTGCTGCGGAATGCAGCGTTCCGGAATGGAACCAAGACGGAATGTCTTATGGCGGAATGCCAAGTGCCGAGCAGTACCAGCATCAGGGACAATATTATCAAGCTGAAGAAAATCAACAATGGAACGATCATTTCAACTTTGAACAGGAAAAATATTATCCTGAAGAGCAGGAGGCGCAAGAATGGGCGTCGCCAACTTTCATCATTCCAAAGAAGGACTGTAGGGTGCGATAGATCAGCGATTTCAGACAGCTGAAAAAGACTGTCAAGCGTAAAGTATACCCCTTGCCTTTGATTGATGATATTGTTGCGCGTCGTTCTGGCTACAAAAAATTCACAAAACTTGAACTCACAATGATGTATTATTCTTTTAAATGATGTATTATTCTTTGATAATGCGATTGCCGACTGCTTCTCTCAGCTTCGCGAATGGAGAAACTGTCTGAAGGGAAGAGTCCAAATAAGGCAGAAGAGACATCAATGAAAATAAGGCAGAAGAGACATCAATGAAAACTTGAGGAGACGGAACGCGAAGCGGAAAGAATTTTATTACAGAATTGGTGGAGAAGTTTTGATCAAGAATACTGATGGACGGAAGTTGGATCCAAAGTACAGAGGTCCGTATCCTATTACAAATGTTTACACTAATGGTACAGTGGAAATTCAGCGCACAAATGCGATCCGTGAGAGGATCAACATCAGACGGCTTGTGCCGTTCCGTCGAGTCTAATGGACGATATGCTTGCATCGCCCATTGCGTCAAGAACCACCTCTGAAGTTGAATGGAGAATCAAGTGGATGTAAGGACGCCTTGTGACTTTTAGTGTATGATCAATCGACTGGCTCTGATCATAGAAGGGAAGAGTGTAATGACCTTGGAGTGACCTTGGAACTAGATTAGACCCTTTGGAGGTACAGACATAGCTTTAGGCCTAACGCTCACGTCACTCCTTTCTGTGGCTTTCTGAGAGACTCTATAACTTTTGTTGTGACCCATTCCTATCTCTTCTTCTAGGCTGGTTCAATAACGAGCATACCGACAACGGCGTCAGCTTCTTGCCAGCCCCCTTTTGGAACCAACCACTCCCTGCTGACTTGTGCCGAGCTACCGTCCACATTACGCCTTCGCTAGGTTCTCTAGCCCTCACCGGCATTGGGACAGTACCGCTGCAGCCGCATCACGACTCTCAACCGTCTTTGCTAGCCGCCTGGATGGCCGCCTCAGCCAGGGTGACCGAGTATGTTGGCTGGACCCCTGAAGAAATTGAGATCGATGGCGACGAAAGCCTCCTTGCTGAAGCCCTACTCAAAGACCGGTTGTGTGTGATCAGCGACGGTTCTTATAAGCTCGGTCTGGGCACGGCAGCGGTTCAACTGCTTCCACGTAAGGGTGGCACAGAACCTATTATCGTCCGGTGCCAGACTCCAGGTCTAACTGACGACCAGAGCGCGTACCGGAGTGAACTGATTGGCCTACTTGCCGGTATCATGGTTGTTGATTGGCTCCTCGACCAGTGGGCCCCAACACTTCGATCACCACCCCGCGTTAGGATTGCGTGCGATGGATTTTCGGCGTTGCTCAACACCTTTGGTGACAATCAAGTCACACCGCAACAAGCCCAGTTTGACCTGATCTCCTCTATCCGGGAGGCACTTGCCCGCTCTAGGGCCTCGTGGGAACCTAGCCACGTGTACGGTCACCTCGATACGGCGACATCCTTTTCCTGCCTCTCTTGGTGGTCTAAACGGAATGTGGAAGTGGATGCGTGGGCGGTTGCCTATCGCCACCAGCTTGAGGCTTCACACCAATCGATCGCACCTAACGCTCGTTTCTTTACCGAATTGGCTGCCCTTTACATTGGGGACGTCAAACAGTCGCGATTGAATCCAGAACAGGTCCAGGAACTTGTGGCGCTGCCTGCTCTACGCAAGCGATGGCACGAGCGGCAGACAATTACACCAGAGGCAGAGCTGGAGACCGATTGGACCAGTCTGGCTCGCGCCATGAGCTCTCTTCCGGCAGGTGTCCAACGTTGGACCACAAAGCATGTCGTGGGTATGTGTGGTGTAGGGAAGTTCAAAGTCCGGTGGGGTTCCGCCGACTCAGCTGCATGTCCCTGCTGCGGCGAGTTCGAGGACCACCTTCACGTCCCTCGATGTACGGCACCTTCGGCTAGTGCGGAATGGGATCGCCGGACGGCGTCTTTGGACCAATGGCTGGACACTCAAGTCACTGACCCAGCAATCAAACACGCTATTCTCCACCTTCTTCAAGGGGTTTGTGATCCGTCCCTACCTCGCAGTCGATTGGTTCCGGTTCGTCTTCGCCACGCTTTCCTCTCTCAACAACGCATCGGCTACCAAGGTTTATTGGAAGGCCGGCTGTCTGTTCAGTGGGCGGCCCTGCAGGAACAGTACCTTCAGTCACGTGGGAGCCAACGCTCTCCGCACCTGTGGGTCTCTCGCCTGTCGCATCAGCTGATCTTGCTTGGATTTCATATGTGGGAACACAGGAACTCGGTGCAACATTCGGAGGACAACGTACAGCTACGCGAACGTAGCCGATTGGTGAACGACGGTATACACTCTCAGTTTGATATGGGCCCAACCGACCTCCCCAAGGTAGTTCAACGCATGCTCGCTGTG
>CAKOGP040002003.1:0-238581 GCA_933822405.4 Cylindrotheca closterium
GTGTCGAACCCGTTCCTCGCCAATATATACATTACTTATTGGCCGTGCATGACAGAGAACAAGCTGGACATCTGCTTGTGTCTCTGACTCATCATGCGACATCTACGACATGCCTGACATCAAAACATCTCCGGTCATTTCGGAATTTTCTACAATTCGGTTCTGTTGAAGAACAAGCTCTTACTTTTAAAACGCGTTCTCGTTTTGCACCATGTTTCCATTTTATTGTGATTGTATCTCAGGAGGTCACAACAAGTCTGTAGGTTCCTGTGACCACCAGTCATATGTTGCAGTTCTAACAGTCACAAGAGCAAATGCACCATCCTTTTTTCTGAGCTGGTGTTCGGCTTTACTATTGGATCATAGTGAATGTATGAAGCGACTGAATGGCAGCTCGTGTATTGTCAAAATTTCAATCTTATTACTTCTAGTGGTGGTTGTTTGTTTGTATTGCTTTCCGCCCAATTCTTTTCCTCCTTCATATGAGGGTGTTTGCTTGTATTGTTCTTGCGGCTCGCAATTGTTTTCTTTTTCTTGTTCTACGGTATCTATGAGGAGGACGAGGACGAGGAGAATGATTATTGTTGTTCTTGTTCCCGTTCTTGTTCTTCTTGTTCTCCTTCCACGATCATGGCATTTCGGAATGCCGAGTATCGCCAATAGGCATCTCTAAATTCTTGTTTGCTCAGACTCAAGTCTTGATCGGCATCCAGCAAGCTGAAAATCTTGATCATGGCCTCGTCTTCAAAGAATTGGTTGTTCTTATTATTGTTGAGGTGGACTAGGAGTTCGACAAAACCAATGAAACCATTTCCATCCACATCCAAGGATTGAAACAATTCATCACCCACTGCCATGGTGTTGGGATCCGTCGCAAATTGCCCCATTCCTGGCAAGGTTCGCAAGGATGGCACGGTCAGGTAAAGCGATCGGAATTCGCTGTCCGAAATGGCACCCCTTCCGTGGACATCCATTCGATCGAAGAGTTCATTGACAAATTGTTCGGAACACTTTGCCCGTAACAAGTGATTGGCAAACTTTTCTCTCGAAATGCTGCCGCTGGCATCCGAATCGATAATGGCAAAAATGACAGAAGCATCGTGCTTGAATTGATCAATGAGTTCCATGGTATTTTGACGGGCCGGAGGAGGAGCAGTTGCAGGAGTGTTCTCCTGCTTCTTGTCAAGAGGTGTGCCAAACCCAGTACTCCTATTGTGGCCAGGAAAGTAAATGGTGGATGCCAGCGAAGCCTGCAATTCAATATTCGATGATGCTGATGCTGATGCTGATGCTGATGTTGATGATGACAATGATGATGATGTCGCCAATGACGAAGCTTGGGTGAACGCCGAGGCTTCTTGGGCCATTGAGGAGACAAAGGCTGCAATGCAGAGTGCTTTGGAATAAGATGGAGTCTTCATATTACTGTGATACCGGTATAATAATATAATGTAAGGAGATGAATTGCTGCGTCACAATTTAGTAGAATTCTGAGTTCTCTTGTGTCTTATGGATAAGTACGTGTACGTGGTGTACTGTGCTGTATAGTACGTTGCTGGTACAATCTCAATCGTAGTCTTTTATGGTGACTGCAACGGCGTTTTGACCAGATGGAGGTGGATGATGATGATGGTGGTGGTGATGATTCAGCAATGAATGATGTAGATTGTAGATAATACGGCAGAAGTTTTGGCTTCCGTTGAAATGATGGATGGACGTGGCGACATTTTCAAAATCGCAAAACACGAACCAACTATATGACTCATTCACTCATCCAATGATTCATTCTGTATGTTTCCCTGTGCAGTCACACCAGTCAAATCGATTTGAATTTCGATTTCTGAACAGAACCTTCCCATGGTCACGTTGCATACATCTTAAATGGAAAATGCGTTCGTATTTAATGGAAAAAGCCCAAGAGATTCTCTCTAACGGACTTCCGTTCCTTTGAAACACATATTGCAGCGTCTAAATAGGGATACTGTTTGTCTATATCATATTATAAAATCTCATCCTGTTGCGATTGTTGCATAAAATATATTATCAGTCCATCAATATAGTATCTCCAAGTGTCCCGTCGTTGCTGATTGATCGGTTGATTGATTGATTGATTGATTGATTCATTGATTCATTCATTCATTGGCATCAGTGTGACATTACTATAATTGGAAGAAAGAGAATAAGAGTGATTGATTGATTGATTGATTGATTGATTGATTGATTGATTGATTGATTGATTGATTGATTCAGCCATTAATATTTTCCTTCATTCCACCATCCAATCATTATTGGTTTCAGAGCTCTTTATCAAGTGCAGTGCAGTGCAGTACAGTACAGCAGAGTACAGTGTACTTTCTCAGAATATAATGACCATTCGATCATCATCATCATCATCATGGAATCCCTATGCTGAACAATCGTCGGACAAGGATGATGACGAATCCGCCAAGAAGAACAAGAAAGCACCGCAACATAATCAAACTACTAGTAGTAATTACACGGGGGTACGAATTGACATGGCAGGACAATTGCTCTCTGGCATGATGATGAACAATAACAACAGCAGCAATTATGATTACAACGATATTATTGGGAGCGGTGAGGAACCAATGGACAGTGTCGAACTGGGAATGAAAGAACAGGAAGAACAACATCGTTGGCGAAACGATAACAACAACAACGCAAAAGATGATGATTTTCCTATTCCGCCGCCACCTCTGACGACCAGTCCACGGCAGCAAAATCATAAGGAAACCAATACTTCCACTACTACGACAGACGAAGAAGAAGGCAGAAATTATGCCCAAGCAATGGAATTGTCGGTCCCACCTAGGACTCTGAACGTAGAGAGAACCAACAAGGAACTCAGGTTGGAGAACTTGCGATGTTGGAAGTACCAAGGACGAATGGTCATTGTGTGTGCCGTTATCATGATCATCTTTATCTTTTTATCATTTTATACAAGGGAAGGACACAATGAACTTGCATGGGATTAAATGGAATGGGATTCCTACCACCACATTCATTCATTCATTCATTCATTCATTGAAGACTGCGGTGATCAAGTAAGTTCAGCAAATTTAGCTGACGCAATCTTAAAAAAGGGAAATGGTCTATAATTTTAATCATGGCAATAAGGTGGTCTGCGGACGATGATCTTTTGCTCATCGGAATGAATCAATCGCTCAGTATTTCTGAGAGTATATATGACCACGACATATGAATTCGAAAATCTTTCATGAAGAATGAGAAGGTCTGAACAATACGTACAGTAATTATATGGGGTATTTGGGGGGGAGGGTACCTAAGTTATTCATGGACAAAGTGCTTCCATATAATGGCAGTAGAGATTAGGAGCATGATGCATCATCAGCGTCAGTAATCGAGGATAATTATGTTGAACGGCGGCTGGACAGGGCAAGAAGTGTAGCGCATCAGACTATGGCTGATTCAACTATAGGCTGTGCAATGCCGTTTGGGAACCAATCCGTTAGAATTGTTGTGGACAGGCAGTATATAGGGTTGCTGCTATTATTATTGTTATTATTATTATTGTTATCATTATAAAGTATTATAGTGTGAAGAATAGTGGATCTGTTATAACATTGTCTGGTGTATTCATCACATGGTTCGTATAGTATAGTTTCGCTAATGGTCTAGAGTCTTTGATTTCCGACTGACTGACTCCGACTCATATCATCGGCCGTATATACTACGTTCAGAGTATATTTTGAAAGGTACAATATGTCAAAGCAGAAACTCGAGTCATGATCGAATATAGTCATCACGTGTTCCTATCCTACCTATATACTTTATGCCTAAAATACTATATCGTAATTCAGAATGGTAATTTTTTAATTAATCTTTTCTAAAGTAAAGTAAAACTCAACTCGACACCTTACAATTCTGCTTCCGATGGTACAGTGAGTGGCGGTGGCTGTTGGAATTTCTTCTCTTGATCATAATTGTCTGGTGAGGTGTATTCCCACCAAGCAATAAGGTCTTTGGCATTAAAGGCCTTGGCCATGGCTGGAGAAATATTGACTCCCAATCGTTTGTCGTCACATTGGACATGACCCAATTGTTCACCCAATGATTGCAAGTTGTCATCCAAGTGACAGTCTCCTTCCGCTTCCATGACGGGAGGGGATCGTGGAAGGGCCTCCGCATTGTGCCACCAGTCATCACCCTCTGCTTGGGGTCGGTAATGGGTAAAGAGATTGACATAATACCCATTCTTACCCTTGAGAGGACGATTGCGGCCGTGAAGGTTCTTGGCAGATTCGTAATAGACGACATCACCAGGTTCCATGACAACCTCGTGGAGTCTACCACCATGGTCGTATACTTCGACTGGCCATGGTTCGTCGAGTCCACCTTGGGCAATGTTGACAATCAAACTGACCGCGTGTGTGGTATGACGATCGACATGAGTCAGGAGACGAGCCCCTTCTTGATACTGACGAAAGCCGTACATGACGGTTTCTTCTACTTCGACCCCAGCCCACTCGCTGACCATGTCCTTCAACCGCTGTTGATGCAATTCCTTGATTCTCCATGGAATTTGCAAAAAGGCAACTTCGGTTTCCCACCAATTGACAAAGACACCCTTGCCACCCCATTCTTCCAAACAAACATTGCGCTGATTATTATAATACAAAGCTCCAAGAGAAGCAAAGACGTCATCGGGAAGTCGCCCCTTGGCAAATCCCAAGGGTGAAAAGGTCCGCTTGATGCGATCTTGGCGAAACCATTCGTGCCTCAAGGATGTCTGAATCTCCCGAGTAAAGTTTCGGGAATGGGTATGGTCCGAAGGTGGCGAGTGTCCAAAGGGAAGAATCAAGGTGAATTCCACGGGTACCTTGCCCAAACTTTGATCGTCCTTGGTGGTGACCTCAAAGGTATGACCGATGTACGAATTGATGCAAATCGTGGCTTGTTCTCCATAATTCAAGTCGAATTGATAAACACGGGTGCCATCATTCTTGAGCCAATAGACTACCAATGGATTTTCACGATCGTGGTAATTCAATAGACAGACTTCGACTCTAGAGCAATGGGTGCCAAACCAATTTTGAAATTCCCCATTGCGGAGTCTATCATCTCTCTCGGTAGGAGTGTAATAGCGATGGGGCAAGACGGCACCGGCAATATGCTGCTGGACTCCTCGTTCCATACACACGGCCGGACAGTTCTCAATGCTGCTTTCGGGTGGCAAATCAGCAAATAGGACG
Organism: Cylindrotheca closterium; assembly: GCA_933822405.4. NCBI lineage: Eukaryota > Bacillariophyta > Bacillariophyceae > Bacillariales > Bacillariaceae > Cylindrotheca > Cylindrotheca closterium. Next base: position 5,235 of record CAKOGP040002003.1, read on the forward strand.
TCTCTGGCAGCACCAGTCACAGTGTGCGCCTCGAAGTGACTTGGAACGTAGGCTTGGGAAGGATAGTAATCACAACCTTCCGGATACAGAAGGTAATGACTGGAGACCCGATTGTTTTCATCCACTTTCAATTGGTCCAAGGAGGAAATTGTGGTGATTACAGACTCTGACGACTGTACCGATTGAATCTGAATCAGCAGCATCAGCAGTGTAACAAGGAGGAATGGAAAGATGAAGAACGATGCTGATGATGATGCTGATGCTGACATCTTCTTCTTCTTCTTTTGACATCCTCCTTCAGATTGAGATTGGCATTTTGAATCAGTCACGCTTCGGCTGGAAAATGAAACCGTCATTCTCTAGCTGTCAAGAGACTTGTCTTTGTAAAACTAAGCAGGGCAAAGGTGAAGGCTCAACAACAATGCTACAATACAGTGTTCAGTGTATAGCTCTAGGCCTGTTGAATAATGCGGTACATACAGTATATATACCGAGGATCGGGGTTCGTATCGTATCAAATAAAATTAACGTATACAGTATGATTTTGAAGTTCGTCCAATGAATGTCCCCCTTCGAAAAATATTGGCTTCTCTTTAATGGACCCCTCCGACTTAAAATTCAGAAAAATGAGATCTGACGTGTTTTTCTGGAGTGAGATTCATTGTTGACTCACCTCTTCATTCATGCTTTCGTCATCATCCACCCATCCATCAACTCTACCGTATAGTATTTGCTGAGAATTTTTTTCTGATTTGGCGACAATACAAATACAAGAATGTGGTCACCATCAAACTCTCACACGCACACGATGATAATGCTTGCGGTGGCAGTGCTGCTGCTGCTCCAGAATGACATCTCGTCATCAGCATCAGCATCGTCGTCAGCATCGGCATCAGCATCGGCATCGTCATTCGTATCATCATGGATTCCTACTGCCAACGCTTGGCAAATAAACTCTCTTCCAAGACGGCAAACATCCCTTCATCTATCATCGCGTCCTGCCGATGACTTTCTTGCTACACCACCACCACCACCACCGCCACCACCACAACGTCAAGAGCAATCACACAAATCGAGGCCATCCTTGAACGAAATGGACGATGCTGGGAGGATTCTTACATCGTCATTATCGACGAGTATGCGCACCGACAACAGTGTATTCAACAGGGACGAACTGAACAATGAATCGTCCACTACAACCGCCACCGCAATGGCAACAACGCAAACCGAATTCACTCCCTTCCAACAGGCTGTCCGAGCACTTGTCGGTCTGGGGACCATTGGATACATGATCAATCCAGAACCAGGTGACAACTTGATCGAGTCAGTCTATTCTGCCATTTACCACTGGGATTTGGCCAGTACTCCCCTCTTTGAAGCCAAAGTTGCCGTCATGGGCTTTTTGATTCCCATTGTTGGGTTCAGTTCCTTGCATTTGCTACTGGGTGAAACAACAACCAAGGCATCTCGATTTGATGGCCAAATGCCAACAAAACCCTTTGAATGGGCCGAAGTGGAGAATTGGAACTTGGCCTTCAATCCAGTAACTGCCTATCTTGGCAGCATATGGATCTATCACCAATTTGTGCATCCCCATGCGGGATTGCCCGAAATGGCACCGACCTTGGGCGTCTTTGCCATGGAAACGTTATTTGGGGTTTGGTTGTACGATTTGGTATTCTTTCCCATTCATTACTTGATGCATCATTCCAAATGGGGCAAACTACGAAAGGTTCATGGATACCATCATCGGGTCACCAGTCATTCACTAAATGCCTTGGAGACAGTCCAGCATTCGTATTTGGATGGCTTTTTGCAAGTCGCCGTCAATGTCTTGGTCCAACAAATATCACCCTTTGGTGGATTTGGACACAAGCATTTTCTTTCGAGATTGGCACACAACCTTGTGGTTACCTATCTATTGACGGAAGCGCATTCGGGATATGATTTGCCGTGGATGTCCCATCGAATCTTTCCCGAAATTCTCGGTGGATCGCCACTCCACGAGGGTCATCATCATGATGGACGGGTCTACTACCAACAATACTTTAAATATCTCGACGACTTTTTTGGTTTCACCAAGGAAGATTTGGAACGGGAAAAGGAAGAAAAGTTGTTGTTACGGGAACAACAACAACAACAACAATACCAACCACGAGTGCAAGAAGAAGAACCAATGTCATTGGTGCTGACAGCAACTACGGACAAACCAGAATCAATTTAAAACGAAGCTATACGTATACATAACACGAGGTCTCTGCTTAGAACATAAAAACACACACATACACGTAACTCTCATCTCTAATAAAGTTCCATTTTGCTACTCCATAATCACATTCACACTGACACACCACCCCTTTCATTTAGCTTGGGGTAAAAGAGTGTGTCTATTCCAATGGTGGTAATTCAGATTGTGAATCACTAAGAATCCTCGCCTTTTCTTCCTTTAAATTGGTATGGTGCTTTTTCAAAATTGCTTGGAGTCGTTGATCGGATCGATAGGCTCGTTTCGTCGCCGTTCCTGCAGCCGTTGGGGTGCTTCCTGCTGATGGTGGTCGCTTGTTTACGTCCAATGTATGCAATAGGCCGGCAAATACACTTCCAGATAGACTGCCCCGACGACTCAATTGTCGTTGCAGTTGCAATGTAGACGGTCTTGCTGCTTGTACTGATGGTCCAGTAGACGATGAAGCATCTCGACCTATTGTAGCACCTGGCTCTGTTCTTTTTTCAGCAAGCATTGCCTTTTTGGGAACACCATCACTGCTAGTAGCAGCGGCGGGTAATTTTGATAAGGACGAATCATCATGCTCCTGCTTATCTTCTTGAACCATACTTTCCGTCAGCGCTGGCAAATTTTCCACTGCATCCCTATAGGCTCGTCTCTTTTGAATTCTCCTCAATTCTCTGTCCAGTCGTCGCTTGGCCATATCGTAACTCCAATTATTACTATCTCCTGAACGTTTGACAGATTTTCGTTTGGTATTTCGTATTTGACACATGCCAGCCTCTACCAAGGTTGCTTTTAATTTCCGAATAATTTGAGATGGAGTGGGTGGAGGAGCATGGTCCACTGGGGGCGGTGCGGGTGCTTCCGGTATGTCAATCCTCAGGCCATTTGCAGACTCTGGATCCAAACGAACGTCGTCAGCACCGCCACCATCATCCTCGTCAACTGACAATAATTCTTCTTCGACCTCAATGTATTCAATCTCATCATCATCATCATAGTCATCATCAAATTCAGCCTCCTCCCCTGCAGAGGATACGCTCACAAAACTGTAGGCGTCATCCTCGACAGGCATAAAGACTTCTTGTCCCGTCAATGCGTGCACCAACTGAACATAATTGTTGATCTTGTTTTTCATAATTTTGTCTTCCTCCAGCAATTGTTGTCGACTGACAAATTCTAGCTTGGCCAACTCATCGGGACCATCCAAAAAGTAATTGGCCATTGTATTATAAAGTCTGCTTTGCGCTTATTTTGTCGTTGTTGGGTATATTATATTGTATTGTATTGTATTATTAGGAGGAATATACGTTTGACAACGCTTGAGTGACTATATAGATGACTGTTCTTATAATATATCAAATGTGATTCATTCATACTATATTTTTGAAAGGTGCGTTCATCGCATGCGACATGCTACAAGATATTGATGAGACATATACATAGTGTTCTAATTTCACGATATAAATATTTATTCTCATATTCATGGAAATACCGCATAGAATCGCATGTCGTGTGGACATGTCATAGGTATATTCAACCTCGGATACAATTCAATACAAGATATAGCCTGCCCAGCACTCGAAGCCAAATGAAAGCCGCAACTACACGTGTATAAAATAGATTTCAGATTGAGCTTCCGCAGAAAAATATATTATATTATGATCAAGAGTATTAATAGGAGATGTGATAACAACACATCTAAAAACAGAATTTGCTGCTGGTAGGTTCAGAATGAATTATTACAACACCATCTCCAGTTAAGACGAAACTTTTGAGCCAACAGTACCGGTAGTATAGTCTCAGATTCATTCAATACGGCTGAACACTTCCGAATGCCTCAGAAAATGATGCAGTCAGACTAGTCAACAATAACGATGAGATTTTTTTTTGGAAACATATATACCTATAGTCGCAGCTATACTGTTATTATATCCAAGACATTGCACCCTCCACAACTATATACAAGAAAATATGGATGACTGTGAGACGCTACGGCAGAAAAAAGAGAAATGCTTTGCCAAAAATGGAGAGAAAGCCGAGAAATGCCGGGTGTTCAAGTTGAAGGAGAAGAGATGTCTTGCGTTCCGACATTGTCCTGTAGAAGCCATACCGTACTATGGAACGCTGGATGCCGAAAAGGCAATGTGTGGAGCTTTTGAGGAGGCTTTTTGTTTTGGCAATCCACGGATCATGGGAATTGATTCCGCCAAGGAAAAGGAAAACAATGTCAAAATTTACAAATACCATCAACGAGCACTTGGCAAGATTGGAGGCAATCGTCAGAAATTTCGCCAATGTAAATCTATTTCAAGTGCACTGAGCAAGTGCTTACGTCAAGCAGCAAGCTAACAGGAAGATTGCAATGATCACCACACAGTAGGGTAGGAAGCTAATACAAATGAAGGCTACTCTAGATGTGCTGAGAATTTTTAATCAGTAAGATTATATTTACAGAGGTCTCATCATCATCATTATTTGATATGAATCATCAACCAATTTGACTTGAGTCTATATACTGTATATCGTCAGGCGACTTCGATATGTTTGGTATGGTATTCTCAATGTAATGTTTTTTTTATATTTAGTGTACCTGCTGCTCTATAAAAAAGCAGTGAGTCTACTGATCTTATGCAACAAAGCTTCTCACGACAGAAACCTTGTTGAAGGATTTCTTTCGGTTTTGGCGAATCTTCTCGTTCGCCCTTGTCGCTCTGCGGATATCGGTTTTGGTGTATCCCCACTCCGTCTCGAGAATGAATTCGCGGCACAATCTGGATACACGGAACCCATAGCGACTTTTCTGGACCATGTGAGAATCGTCAACAGACACTGGTGGGACATCGTAGAAGCCCCAACCCAATCCCAAACTTGGACCTTTTGTTGTAGCTGGGTTGCACTCGAGGCATCTTTCAAAGTGGCGCTGATAGACGTTTCCGAATGATACTCGCATGCTTCTCTTATTGTTGGGGCTTCCAGTTGTTGGCGGCGGTGGAACTGTGGTACGAGTCGATGAAGTGCGTTCGGACCCGTTGAATGATAATCTTCTTCGGCTTCGGATGGAGGACATGACGGAAGCCAATTCTGCTTCTTTGCTTTCCAAAGAAGGTCTATCCGTATTATCTTCGGATACGAAGCGATAGAGGTGGGAGGAATCTTTGAATTGGCATTGGTCGGAAACGTGTCGAAACAAGTTCAGCTCTTCCAGCAGTCGTTGGCCAATGAATACTGCATGAATTCGAGTAGACGCATATCCTTTTGCGATCATATGATCCACAGCACGATTGCCCATGAATGTCTTCTTGTAAGTCTTCATGAGGCTGATGTGCTTGGTGACTCCCATACTTTGAGAAAACTTTTCGCCTAGCGTTCGAAGCTCTTCAAGGGAGGTATATGGAAGAATGGACAAGTCTTCCTTCACGCCATTCGTAAATCTGTAAAAGTAGTTACCATCCTTGAAAGTATGATCAAAGGACACGTGGTGGAAGAGATTGTACTCTTTACAGAACCGATGTCCGAGGAAGACAGCATCCTCTCGTGTTCTTGCAAGTCCATGCTTCAGCATCAAATCAATAGCTTCACTCCCAACAAAGGTATTAGGATACTTCTTCAAACGCTTGGAGTGGGTAGAAACAGCGCAAAGACTGGAAAACGTTCTAGCTCGATTCATCAATGTGTTAGGTTCTGGAACTGATGCTGACTTCTTGCTGACATTACTTGAATAACTTGACCGTCTTGGGGACTGGGGAGGAGCGTTGCTACTAATCGAAGGATCACTCTCGCTCGCAAATTTGAGACGCGAGCATATCTTTGAGATTTCAATCTCCTCTTCTTCCAACAATCCGTCCGACCGTAGTGGTTTGCATGGTAATAAAGCTTGCAAATTTGAACTTTTCTGGGGTAAAGATGACAAAGCGCAACGATTATTTCTGCTTGACACCGTTTGTGCAGCAAGAGGCAGGTTTGACATGCTTGACCACTTGGTTCGAATAGAGCCGTCGCCACCAAGAAATGGCGTATTCAAAGTGCTGTGCTCGATTGGGAGGTGTGAAGGATTACTAGAACGGCTCGATAGCGATATCAAATCTGACGAGCTGGATCGTCTCGTTTGCGACAACCCATTTTCACCTAGCGGCCGCAAGTCCGAAGTGCTTTGCCGTCTCGGCGGTCTTGGAGGCCCACAATTGCCATCGTCACACGTACTTCCACTTGTGAACTTATCCACCAGTTGTCCTTCTTTCGAGGAAAGGTTTCTTCTCACAGGCACAGGAGGAAGATCATTGGAACGAAATTCATCATGAAGTGGCCGTGCCTCAGTTTCTCGTTCCTTATCGTTTTCAGCATCAAAGATGTACTCAACCGCATCTGTTCCGTAGATCAGGCTAACGCTGTCTTGGGACTTTGATTGATTCCAAGAGGAAGAACCGAACGATGCCCACATGGAAGGTTCTGTGATTTCAGACACTGCTACACTGCAATCATTTTCAGACATTGCAAAACTCCCGTCTTCAGACACTGATATGCTCGATTCATCATCGTAGGTGATGGCGAAATCCTCGCCAAAGAAGCCAACTTCGTCATTTGAACTAACACTTCTCCTGGGCTTCTGAGGCTTCCAATCGTTCAAACTGTGGTGGCTCCCATCCATTGTTTCAAGCTTGATATGCGAGCCAACCTTTGTAAGCTTCAAAGCGGTAGAAGTAGACGAACCGGAGTCAACGCTACCGTCGCTCGGTGATCGATTCAACATATTTTCAGTTTGGCAGTTGTGAAATGTAAAAGATTTGGTTCACTTTTATTTTAAGACGGCAATAGCCATACGGTATATGGAGGGAATGCTGTTGAAATTTTCGGAACATACGCGGGTTCATCATCATTCGAATCTCATCTCGAACATAGTTATTGTCTTTCTCCGTGGTTTTTAGTTGTTTCCGACAGTTCTGTGACATTGGATGTACGACTACTGATATATTTGCAATTCTCCGACGCGAAATGATAACCGGCAAAAATACCTGGCAGAAACGTTTACCTTAAGTATACGCTTCCTAGTTGAAATTCCCCATACACAAAGTTCGAAAAAAAATATCTGGCAAAATCAGAACAACAGGCAGGTGTGATGAAATGAAATTACGACCAGAGCCGGCCTGCGTATCTGCTCCAGGGTATGTACCGGTATCATAGGTATATAAAATATAAAAAATAACTGGTACGCGGCCTATTACAGCTGCTCGGTGTCGTTGTTCAAGGATTGTTTTCGTTTCTGCCGGATGCTCCTGTTGATTCTAGTAGCCTTGTTGATTTCTGCCTTGTTGTATCCCCATTCTTTCAAAATCCTTGTACGATCTTGGATGGAAAGTCGACCTACTCGAAACTCCAATTGTAAAGATTTTTCATTCCTCAATTGAACCGGTGAATCATCGTAGAATCTCCAACCAAGGCCCAAGCTTGGTCCCGAAGATGTAGCTGGATTACATTCGAGGCGACGTTCAAAGTAGCGACTTTGAACTACACCAAAGGTAACCCTCTGCATCTTTCGTTTTGCACCAATCGCAGATGATCGATTGCTCCAACTATCAGTATTGGCAGGTGACAATGGGCTCAGCTGCCGGTACTTCTGATGATGGTGGGCATCGTCGCTGTGCGTCATAGATCCAATAGTAGCGGAATCATCACAGGAGGAAGAATTTCCCTCCTCCGTGACGAAACGATAAAGGTAGCAAGAATCTTTAAAGCGGCTGTTATGCGAAACCGGCTCAAAGATGTCAAGCTCTTCCATCATCCGCTGACCCAGAAACACGGCATCGGGTCTATTCGTAGCCAGTTTGGCTTGTAGCACATAGCTAACGGCTTGTTCCCCTGAGAACGTGTTGCGGTATGTCTTGAATCGATGGCTCTTATGCTTTGACACAGGCATACCCTTCACAAATTTTCGACTCATCGTGACCAAGTCCTCTCTGCTGAGTGGGGTCGCACATCGCACATCTTTGGAACATTCATCGTTAAATCGGTAGAAAAATTGCCCATCTTTGAACGTATGGTCCCAGCAAACGTGATGAAATAGATTCAACTCCCTGCAGAATCGTTGTCCTAGAAATACTGCGTCTTCACGAGTAGACGCAAGATCGGCACGGAGCATGAAGTCGACAGCTTGACTTCCAACAAAGGTATTGGGGTATTTCTTCAAATGATACGAATGTGTACCAATCGAGCAACCAGAAATGAAGGCTTCCGCCAGCTTTTGGAGACCAGACGACGCTGGCATCGTCGATGCTTGTTGTTGGGAGTAGGATGGCTTTGGAAGTGTCATTGGTTTATCTTGGCCATCTGGTGCGATTCCACTAAACCTGTCGTCCATGGGATGAATCTCAAATTTCGAGTCAATAGATGAATGATACCGCACTGCAAGTTGAGGTGGAATGTCTTTCTTCGCGGATTCGAAAACGGCTGTGTCCATGGACGATGATGATGCGGGATTTCTGACAATGAGCTCGGTTAACAAGTCAAAGTCATCATTTTCTTCTTTTAGTGATTCTAGGGCTTCAATGCGAAGAGAAGTATCAATGCTATCATGTCGCCATGAGCTGTCAATGTTGTTGAAGGAAGTATCCATTGAAGCGAACGCTGAGGGGTCACTGATATCAGAAAAGACAGTGGAATGACCAACACTCTTTTCATCGAAAGCCGAGGTTGGTATCTGGGAACCAAGGGTACTTTCTGCTTCCTTGATTTCAGCTCCATCTGTTTCTGTATTCCAACTCCGCCTCAGAGGTTTAATCGGAGACTCATCCTGACGGCATTTGGGTACTTCCAGTGAGACTTCCATTCTCGTTCCAAGGTCAACTTGAAGGCCTGTTGAAACAGAGCGGCTTTCCTTGTCGCAGCTTACTGGTCGTTCTGCGGCTAGTGGTGGTATATCCGTTTTCATCGATACGCTAATGTGAGGTATGTGAGAGTAATAGCAACCTGCGTTTTTGTGCAAGAGTATAAACTGTTTTGTGCTCATTTGTCATCTACTGACGCCGCAATAGTAGCAGCCGAGGTGCAGATGGCAAATTGTGATTGGCATTACACAAGAGCACCCAGAGGGCGGTTCATAGTATCTTTCTCAGTTTTCCATATATATGGTTATATCTTTCATCTATAAGTAGAGGAGACGCCGCAGAACTTTGGTATTCATACCCTAATTATGAAAAATGCATGCAGTAAAAGTCCGACCAGAAACAGAGGTCTGAAAGTCATTTGCTAGTTTTTGAGAAACGCGAAATTTCTGAAGAGGACCACATACATAAGCCCCATTTCAAATTTGGGAAGGTTTCGCCTTTGCATCGTCCGGTGGTCTCATGTGAAAGGTTGCACATCACGCATCAGCAACGTCAGATCTTCATCAGCCATTAATTGCATGGTTGTATTGACTAACCAGAAGACCCTAGTGAGAACGGATAGGATCATCTTGCAACGCCTCTTTATTGCTTCTGCTGTCGTTGCATTATCGGTCTTCACCATACCTCTAGACTTGATCGAATCAGAAGAAGATCTGAAACACAATCCAAAATTCCTCCGCAATTCACAACCTACTTCTGGTTCACAGTGGGCTTCAAAACAAAACATAGTTCCATATGAATCCAAGTACCACGTTGTATTCTCTACGGGCTGCTCCAATTTTCAAGACTGGCAGTCATATGTGTTCTTCTATCATGTACTCCAGTCTGGACAAGAAGGCCACGTGACACGGATTGTATCTGGATGCAATGAATCTCAGAAACAAGAGTTGGAGGGAATCTTTGAGACTGAAGTCGCCAGCCTGGCTCCAGGACGCTTCCATTTACACCATACTCCCGACTACTCACGAATAAAGCAAAGAGCTTCGTATGTTTACTTCAACAAGCCGTACGGAATGAGACACTGGATGGAACATGTTTTGGGATACCCTGATCCCTCCGAGGAACAGGATGATGACATTATCATGTTACTCGATCCCGACCAAATAATAAAGAGGCCGTTCACCGCCGAGTTTAAACGGGAAGCTGAAGATTGGAAAACAGAACCCGAGAGTCTCAGAGTGGATCATGGATCACCTTTTGCGCAAGTGTATGGGTTTGGGCTTCGATGGAAAACCCAAATTGACCTTGCCTACGTCTTCCAGAACTTATCAACGCCCATTACCAGCATGACCAAGAGCGAGCTCGAGGATTATTATCATGCTATGGGACCACCGTTTATTGCCACTGCCAAAGATATGTACAGTATTGTGAAGGTGTGGAGTGATGTCGTTCCGCGTGTTCATGATCAGTTCCCTCAGCTATTGGCCGAAATGTACGGCTACAACCTAGCAGCAGCGCATCTGGGTTTGCGTCACATGCTGGCCAAGTCGTTCATGCTATCGAGTGTCATGACATATCGGATTGAAGCTTGGGAAAAGATTTTGGACCCACTTCCGACAGAACGCATATGTGATAAAAACCTGCCACAAGAGTCCTATGTAAGTCCGATTGATTCATTCAACCCTCCCACGACACAAAGGTCATTTCTACAAACGCACGCTCAATCCTCCGTCATATGCTATCCTATACTATACTCTAAAGCCACATGTATTGCACTTTTGTCAAAGGTATGGAGTGGGGAAGTGGTTCTTTAACAAAAAAATACTTCCAAAAACGTTGTTGTCTTGCGATGGACCATTGTTGCAAGAACCACCTTACAATCTCGTCGATCTGTACTCATCAGCAATCTATCCAGGTGTTCTAAATGTTATCCCCCTCCCAATGTCTCGAAGACGACACGAGTCCTTTATGCTATGCAATGTTATTCGTGACTTGAATCTTGCCCTTGTACATTACAAACAACAACACTGCGCCTCAGCGAACTATGAGTACAACTTAACATTCTTCGAAAACATGACGTGGGTGGATAATACAACACTAGTTACTACTTAGACACTTGCAACCTTCTGCGAGGGAGAGAGAAAGGGCAGATTGTTTTCATTGGAGCAAGAGCGTAGCTAGAGGCCCAATTTGGACAGGGCAACGTCAGCATCTGAGATTTCGTCTTTTGGAGTATCGCCCCAGAGCATGCTAAAGAGACCACCCTTTTCTGCTGGTGGCTCCACCTCTTGTGCTGCCTTCAATTCTTTTTTGGTTTGATCAAGTTTCAGTCTGGAGAGTTCCGCCGCATGTTTGGCGGCTAATTCCTTCTTGTCCTCCAAAGTCTGGGTCAATTCTGCTTTCTCTTCCTCTGACTTTTGCAGGATTTCTTCTTTTTGCTTCTGAAGCTCCAAGAATTCATTCTTCAACGGTTTGAGTCCACTTCGGTCCTCGGCTTCCTTGAGCTGCTTCTGCAGATTTTCTAATTCCATAACTTGCATTTCGACTACCTTCTGGCGTGCCTCCAGTTCGTCATTCATCTCTTCGAGGTTCTCTTCCATCACTTTGATGTTGGAACTACGACGACTTTTTGCAACGTAGGTGACGATGGTCGCTTCATCGTCAAATTGCACAGTACCAGTGCCCGAAGACCGAAACGTTTGTACCGTAGCACCGCTCGAGTGGGGATTATTTCCTCCATATAGTTGCTTTCGCTTTTCTCTCTTCTCCCGAATCGCTTTCTCACGATGAAGCGACCGTAGAATACTATCGTGCCTTTCGACCTGCTCCTGCAATACCTCGTTCTCGGCGCGGAGCTCCTCCAGCTCGCGTTGCAGTTTAAATTCATTCTTCTTTTCTAGCTCCTCGCCAAGTTCCTTTTTCAGGTCATGAGTCTGTTTTGTAAGCTTCTCATTCCGTCCCGATTCGAACTTGAATTGTGTTTCTAGCTCCTTCTTTTCAGCAGCGATTCGTTTACGTTCTTCCTCGACTTCTTTTCGTTCCTTTTCTAAATTTGCCTCATACTCATCCAACTGCTTCCGCAGATTCTCGACCTTGTCTTTTTCATTATCGTGTTCATTGTTAAGCATTGCCGTGGCCGCTCCCATTGGATCGTCCCCCATTTCATCGACGGCATCAAGGTCATCAAATGCATCAAAGAAATCATTGTTTTGCTTCACATTGGATTGAAAGGTTTTTACAATGGCACGTTGCGCTACATTCTGCCGCAACTTTCCCCAAAGACCCTTTGAGCGCATCTTCATCTGAATGCCATCCATATGCCCCGAATTGCTAGGCAGTTCAAGAGATTGGATAGGAGCTCCTCCTGTTACTTCCGCTTCGTTAGCGCCATCAACCCTCAGGCTTCCATCTGCATTGAATTCTCCTCTTTCACTGGCCGACAGAAAGTTATAACTCTTTCCCAAAGCTTCAAAATTTTCATCTTCCTTCATTTTTGCTGCTGCGGCCTTCGTATCTGCCTCTGCTCTCGCCAATTTACTCATGCGCTTCCTCTCCTTGCGAAGACGCTTCCTTTCTCGCTTTTCGGCCTTTTCCTTGGCCCGAATCTCAGCGTCCGTAAAATAGATATCTTCGGTTTTGTCCGATTCCACGGATGATTCCTCGTCTGATTCGTACTTATTAGCTTTGCCTCCATTATTTTCGCGTTCTTCCTTGATTTCCAGCTTTCGTTGACTCACAGTCTTGTCAACGACAACGGCAAGTGAATGTCCTCTTGGGCCTCCATCCATATGAGTCCAACTGACCTCATCCCACTCCACTTTCATGGAAGGTCTAACCTCCTTTTCTTTTTCTGGATCTTGAAACCTTTCCGGAAGCATTTGGTCAAAGTCGTTGTCGTAGCCTTCCAGTTCTTCTGGCTTTTCATGGAAAAAGGCAGAAGCGTCATCCTCTCCCATTAACAGGTTGATGCCTTCGCCGAGGAGCTCGGTTCCCATCATGGCCGTTTTCCCGAGCAGATCGGCACCACCCAACACGGCACCCCCTACAAATCCAGCTCCATCCGTAAGTGTGTCCGTCAAAGTTCCCCCCACCACCATGGCAGCGCCACCGACAAATTTACCGCCATCCAAGACCACTCCACCTAATTGTGTCTTTCCCACAATCTTGACACCCTTATTGGCTGTCTTTTCCAAGAATTTACCTCCGTCCAAAATGGTTTGACCGGCTTGGGTCTTACCCATAACCTTGACACCTTTGTTGGCGGCATGTTCGACAGTACTGGTAAAAAATTGCCTATTCTCAGCTGCCGAATTGTTCACGGTTTGCTTTGCGAGATTTTTCGCATTCTTTGCCAGACCGACAACATCTACCAAGTCCATTGTTTATTGTTCAATCAGTGATACTGGATAATGGTATAGGAACGATTTGAAAGATGTCTTCTCTGTCTATCTTCGAGTTGTATTTCAATTCTCTGCTTCACTGAAGTAATTCCGTTTGCTTCTCAGATTCAGCAGGAAACAATAAGCATCAGAACACTGATGATGTAGAGAATAAGAAGGAGCCTTGTGTCCTATGTCTTATTATCGCTCCTCTTTTTATTAAAATACACTGAAGTCTCTCGTTTCAATCAATATTAGAAGCTTCAAACACTCTTTCTGCAAAGCCACGGTGGGTAGCAGATGAGAGAGGATTGGAATGTATAAAATATACTCAATAATGCTCACCAAAAATTGGGAGAGGTTTTATTGGCGCAGATTGAAGATTGCGATGATTTTGAAGATGAGATTCGGAAGCTGGAATGACCATTTTGCGCCTCTGTCAGTACCTCACAGGACAGACATCGTTTTGTCTATTTTTGAAAATGATGTACCGGTACAGCAGTGGAGACACTACAGACCCGTCAGTACACCAGTACTACGATACCTGTTACCATTGGTTTCGATGACGATCATGATTCATTCTACAGACACTATCGAACATGTTGAATCGTCTGGAAGTACAAGCATACTTAGTCCTAGATGGTTGAATGATAGAGGAGGATACGTAACTAAATGCTGTTTGAAGAGGTTTTGAAATGGGCTCCCACGTTGAAGCGTTTGTTTATTAGTTTAGTTTACAGTGATAACACAGAGCTCCCTACTTTTGATGTTGTGTGTTTCAAAAATATAGGAAGTTCTATGTATCGTGTTAAGAGTTAGCGTCAAATCATTTAGTACTGCTGTGAAAGAAGTACAGTATCATGAAGTGATTGATGCTGTTTAAGCGGCCTTCTGCTCCAATTCAGCAAGCTTGGCGGCGGCGGCCAACATACCCTCGGGCATGACAGAAGAGTGGTGGTGGGCAATCTTCCATTCGTCATCTTCCCAGACGTAAACAAAAGAGTATCGGCCCTTGACCTTGTCTCCAGTGGCACCCATGGTGAATTCATAGATACCGACATCCTTGCACCAGTCTGGTCCAGAAGTTACAAAAGATTCCAAGATCTCTCCTTGTGGCTTCTTTTGAAGGAAGTCAACAAAGTAGGAGTGGATTCCGTCGTAGTCAGAGCGGGCCTCGTCAGAGACAGTTGGGAGAAGGACTCCGTTCTTGGAGTAACGATCAGCAACTTGCTTGGGGTCAAGAGTGGCAAGAGCGTCGTTCCAGAGGTAAAAGAGAGAACGGCATTCTTCGTCGGAGATTTCCTTGCCAACAGGGGCTTCGGGCATCTTGGAGGAGTGGTGGTGGGCAATCTTCCATTCTCCGTCTTCAAAGACGTAGACGAAGGAGTATCGGGCACGGACCTTGTCTCCAGTGGCTCCCATGGTGAAGTCATAGATACCGACATCCTTGCACCAGTTCTCGCCAGTCATGGTATAAGACTCGACGATCTCTCCTTGGGGCTTCATCTTGAGGAAGTTGGTGAAGTAATCGTGGATTCCAGCGTAATCAGTGCGTGGAGTGTCAGAGACAGTTGGGAGAAGAACTCCGTTCTTGGAATAACGCTTGGCGACAGTGTCGGGGTCAAGGGTGGCAAGAGCGTCGTTCCACAAGTGGAAGAGTTCCTTGGCCTCTGGCTCGGTGATGGTCTGTCCCTTGGAGGCTTCAGGCATGACAGAAGAGTGGTGGTGGGCAATCTTCCATTCACCGTCTTCGTAAACGTAGACGTAGGAGTAACGGGCCTTGACCTTATCTCCACTGGCACCCATGGTGAATTCGTAGATACCAGCATCCTTGCACCATCCGGGTCCGATCTTGATCTTTCCATCAATGATCTCTCCTTGGGGCTTCAATTGAAGAAAGTTGGTGAAATAGTCCTCAAGTCCGGCGTAGTCAGTGCGTGGCTCGTCAGAGACAGTGGGGAGAAGGATGGGGTCGCTGGAGTAACGATCGGCAACTTGCTTGGGGTCAAGAGTGGCAAGGGCGTCGTTCCACAAGTAAAACAACTTGCGAACTTGTTCCTCAGAGATGTCTTCAGGGAAGTCAGCCTTGATGGAAGAAGAGAAAAAGTTCATGAAACTGCGGTTTCCGACAGCGGTGGAAGCAGCAGGGGCGACGCGTCCAGCGGCGGCCTTGAAGGCCTTGGGGGCCAAAGCAGAAGAAGCACGGGAAAGCATTGTGTGTGTGTGTTGCGTTGTGCGGTTGCTAATATGAAGCTCTTTCAAAATTATGAGATGAAATGATGGATGACAAAATCACAAAGTTGATGAATGACGTTCCCTGAAAAATTCTGAAGCTTCCCAAAGTTGGATGGATGACGTCAACGTGACCGTCATGCTCTGGTAGGTTTTCTACACGAAACGAGAAAGAAAGGATTACGTATCCGTGTCTCGTGAGGGTTTTTCCCACGGTTGACGTCAGGATGTGGCTTCTCGCCACTTGGAAGACCGTACGTAGAATCTACGACGAAGGTATCCTATTAACGGTCCTTTTGTAACCGCTACCGGAAGAAAAACAAGAAGGTTGCGAATCTTTCGTAATCTTGTGAGATTTTTGTGACGTCTTGAAAGTTGGAAGTTTGATGATGACAATGAGAAGCTCACGAAACTGCAAAGTGCAACACATTCTCATGTGGAAGGGCGAGAAGATCTTTCAACAATGAATGAAGGTTAGACAAAGCAGGTTTTACTACAGCAGCATGGTGAATGAGTCGGATGGTTTGATCGTTCCGTAATTTAATGATATGTCTGAAGAGATTATCCTTTGACAGAAATTTTGTGACGAGTGACAGGAATCAATCTTTCGTCTTTTCTGAAGATCAGATGATGTCGAGAGGAGCCACGTTTTATCTATTTGATTTTCTTTGATTATACTGATCATCTAACGCTGTGAATCGTTAAATTTTGAAGAGTTATCTCAGGCTGAACTCTGATCCATCAGAGAAATTAAGATTGTTCGTCGTGACAGAGCTGACGACTGAACTGAAAATGCCATGCCATAGTTCCGAAAGGCAAGTCCTTCTTTCATTGATCACCACAATCAGCCCAAAATGCAACTAGATGATTAATGGCTGGCTCCTCTATCAGGTCAGTATGATATGTCCATTTCTATACTCTAGATCAGCGATTTTCACCTGAGACATCGCTTCATCCAGCGTATTCTTTCCGTCTTGTCGATGATGGATGGTGTAATATAGTAAGTTATTTCTCACCAGAGCATTGTCAACATGTTCATAAGGCTCAATGCGGTGAGAACCTGATTCCGAATCCTGCCGCAATTTCGACAAACTCTTTTCTCAGATTGGTCATTTCGTCAAAATGGTCGTCTCGTCGAACCAAGTGCCATCTCCCATATTTGAATGAATACATATGTGTAAGTCACCATTGATATGCATGCCATCAAGTTGCAAAAATTATTTGAAATGATGATTCTGATGCTGTTTCTTCTCATTGTTGGTATATAGTGCAGATTTGATTGATTCATTCATTTGTTATTCCATTTTATTTGGCGAAATATCGATATGATGGTCGTCAGTGCAACAACGACCACAAGAAAGGAAGTGATAGTCAAACTTTTTCAAAAATGTAAGCGTCTCGAATGAACGCGTCCATCTGTTGACAACATGCATGGAAGCCATTCGCAGAGCCCATCTAGCCAAATGTTGACGACATGACGGTCGTCAGTTCAAATGTGTGAGTCGAATGATCGTCCCATCCATTTGCATCAACAACATGTATAGTAAATAAGGATATACATTCAATCTGCATGACACAAAAAGCATGCAAACTGTCGTGAGTGTGGATCAAGGATCGCACTCGCTCGAGAAGCAGGATTCCTTCCTTTATTCGCCAAGCTCATCTGGCACATTTCTGTGGCCAAATATCGACATGATGGTCGTTGTTATCGTTCAGCAGCAACAACAAAAATGAATTGATAAGTAGAATTTCCAGCACCGTGTTTGGACAAGCTCATCTTGTTTTATGGCCAAACGTCTTCCATGGTCGTCGTCGCCAAGTCCTCTGAAGATTTGACAGTATTCGAATTGAATGAATGACCAAAGAGTAACCAACCGCATGCATGATGCATCAATAACGAAGGGGATGCAGGTATAAAAATTGAAGACGTTTGATCCTTTTTGGTGTGTTGCATGCGGCCACCATGAAAGCATCAACTATGATTGATAGAATGCTACATATATCTAGGTTTGTGTACAAATGAATGAATTCATGTGATTGTAAGTCTATCCTATTATTAAAATATCAAATGTCTTATGGTGACATTTGGGTGTGATTGGTGACACTCAATGGTTCCATTTTAATTTCTTCCAGGCGAATGGCAGCAGCAGCAGCCGTTGCTGCCAACATGGGCTCGGGCATGAAGGAGGAATGATGATGGGAGATTTTCCATTCCCCATCTTCCCAGACATAGACAAAAGAATATCTCGCCATCACGACTTCCCCCGTCAATGCCATTCGGAACTGGTAGATGCCCACATTTTTGCACCAGTTGTCGCCAGTGGTAACGTGCGATTCCAAAATTTCGCCTTCTGGATACTTGAACAAAAACTGAACAAAGTAATCACGAATGGCGTCGTAGGTATATCTTGGGCGATCCGATACAGTGGGTAACAAAACTGCATTCTTGGAGTACAGCTTGGCAACTTGGTCTGGGTCCAAGCTAATGAGAGCTTCATTCCATGTGTCAAACAAGGAACGGACTTGGTCTTCCGATGGCCGATGGACTACAGGTCCTGGAGCTTCCGGCATTTTGGACGAATGGTGATGGGATATCTTCCATTCGCCATCGTTGTCCAATACATAGACAAAGGAATACCGAGCTCGGACCTTGTCTCCAGTGGCTCCCAAGGTGAATTCGTAAATTCCCACATCCTCGCACCAGTTTTCACCGCAGGTCACGTGGGATTCGAGGATTTCACCCTTGGGTTCGAGCTTGAGAAAGTATGCAAAATAATCCTTGATTCCTTCGTAGTCCGAGCGTGGAATGTCCGAGACGGTTGGTAGCAGAACCGCGTTCTGGGTGTAACGCTTGGCGACCGTGTGAGGGTCCCTTGTTTCCAGAGCCTCGTTCCACAAGTAAAATAAACCTTTCACTTCTTCTTGGGATAATATCTTTGCTTGCGTCTTCTTTTGCGTCGACTCGGGCATGACGGACGAATGATGGTGAGAAATCTTCCATTGGCCATCTTCGAAAACATAGACGAACGAGTAGCGAGCCTGAAGTGTTTTGCTGCCATTCGCTCCCAATGTGAATTCATAGATTCCGGCATCTTGTGCCCATCCAGGACCACACTTGATCTTTCCGTCCAAGATCTTTCCACAAGGCTTGAGTGTTAGGAACTTATCAAAGTAGTTCTTGATTCCGTCAAAGTCCGTCCTCGGAGTATCGGAAACGGTGGGAAGAAGAATGGGGTCCGCACAGTAGCACTTGGCCACGATTTCCGAATCCCCAGTCAATAGGGCCTCGTTCCATGTAGTAAAGAGGTTACGAACTTGTTCTTTTGTGATGCTCTCTTGCAGAAGGTCTCTCCTAGGCGGTGGATCTTCGCGCAGTATTCTTTTCAACGTTTGAATTCCAAAAGCATTCAAAGATGATGAAGAAGAACACGTGGAGAAGGACGAAGGAGAAGAAATTAATGTTCTTTGCTGTATTCTGCTGAAGCTATTCACAGCCGGATTGGTGAATCCATCAGCATTATGAAGGCCAAGAACAGTCAGAAAGTAAGCGAGATACCGGTACGTTTCGAGCTTCATGTTTGTGTGCTTTTTGTATTGTGTGAGTAGGATCAATGAAATGATGATTGGTTCCTAACGTTATCGCGTGATGGGTTTTGGTTGATGGGTCGTGTGGCCATCACTATTTCTTCGCTCAGAAGGCAGGCGGAGAAGAAGGTTCTCATTTTCAATATGGGACCTCTCCGGGTTTCTTTCAACAGAAAAACCGAATCTTCCAGCATTTGCCGGTACTTTGCTGTACGTAAACGTAGACTACGAAACGTACTTTTGGAAATTGAAAATATGAACACTCGAGTGGTCGCTGATAATAATGACGACAAAATCCATCGTTCACCAACAGCTGGCAACGATGCAATTGCGTACGAGTATCTATTCAAATCCTATTTGACAAATTGGAGGGCAAGGACATGCAATGAAATGAAATCAAAAGTTTGTAAACGAGGCCAAATCCACGCCATCCATCACGATACGACTACCACAGAGATTGATGGCATTATATATTAAGATGATCATTCAAAGCCAGCAATGAATAATCCAATATTGTAGCATACCCAGAGTAGAGTATAAATCACTTGAGCACATGAAACGAGTGCAATGCTCCGATATTTATGATGCTATAGGAGTCATTCTTGGTTCGTGCCACCAAATGGAATTTCAGGTGATGAAATACTAGGCAGGTAGGGAAGGCCAGCACAGAGTAGTCAACCAGGAGGGGCAGTGGATGATGCAATAATAGATCAATGTATTATAATATATGCTAGAATAGAGGCAATCAAGAGATGGAGGATACAATGAAAAAAGCCAACAATCAATCAATCGATTCATGGATGCATGGATAATAAAAGATGAATACACTAAAAAACAAATGCAGTGCAATATGCAATGAATGAATGATCTATTTTCGATTATGTTCAAAATAAAATTGATTTCGTTTGTGTGACACACTCTTTCGTTTACAGGTGTACTAATATAACAGATATTAATCCTCCCTCGACAAGTAAATTGTTTTACCAGTGGACGGTTCGATTACGTCGGAGGTCTTCCGTAGACTGCGTTCGGCCGCCGCATACTTCGTCGCAGTTGCCAATGGATAAGACTGACTTTAGTTGCCCAGCTCCCCCATCAGTGTCAACTGGAACGTCGAACATAGCATTGTGCTCATCGACTGTCCCCAGCGGTTGGTGAGACATCTCGGCAAGGTCAAGGGAATCTGGATCAGCCGCCTCGTCCACTGCGGAAGAGATGACAGACACACAGTCATCGAGAAGCTTTGGGTCTTCGAGGGCAAAGGCTTCATCGGAGTCGTTCAAAGCACGTTGGATGTTATCGTGTTGATCTTGAGTCACGGTTCGACGTCTGCGGGTGGCAAGACCGGCAATAAGGACACCGGCGGCGGCACAGGAAAGTCCCCAGGTCAGAACGTTGCTGCCATCAGAATCATCTTCTTCACCTTCTTCGAATACTCGGGTAAGATCTTCGAGGTCGGCGTCATCGGCATCATCCATATCTGGGGTTTCGGTTGGCTCGGTAATGGTTCCGTAGTTGGTTCCATAGTTGCTTCCACCGTAGTTGCTACCTCTGTAGTTGCTTCCGTAGTTTGCGCCGTAGTTGGCGGCAACGTAGTTTCCGTAGTTAGCATAGTTTCCGTAATTGCCATAGTTGTCGTAGTTCAATCGACGGTCATTGCTGATGTTGGCGGGCAAGTATCTCATGTCACTCACCCCTCCAAGTCGGTCGATCAAAGTGTCCAGACAGTCGTAGAACTTTCCTGGAGTATGAAGGATCAATGGAGAAGTTCCTGTTTGGGTGTTGGTGAGGAAAAGCTCCTCGTCCATGTTGGGATCAAAGTCGTAGATGCATCCCTCTTCCAAACCCTTGGGCCAGGCGTTGTTTCCAAGAAGCTGTTGTTCGTAATCAAGAACAATGAGTTCAGGGAATTGCAAGTACATGGCGGAAAGGACTGCTTGGTCATCCTCTTCCTCTCCAAGATCCATGCGATCAATCAACTCGATGAGGTTCTTGGCAGTCCCAGCCATCAATCCAGCGTTCAAGAAAGGACTGGTCTCATGGCTTCCAGTATGTTGGTAGGCCTCGGCAACCATCAGAGATTGCCAGAACGCAACATTATCGTTGTCAACCCATCCACACCCTTCCTCTCCAGAGGGACAGGCACGGTTAGCACGTTTCTTGGTAACAGGGTCAAAGTAGTAGGCAGGAGAGTCAGCGTGACATAGAGCAGCAACGCAACATTGTTGTTCGGCGGACATCAATACGGCCTCGGGCTTTCCGAGAACCAATTCCTTAAAGTTCTCAACGAAATTGTCGATGCGGTCTTCGAAGGCACTGCGTTCAACATCACGGTTGACGTTCAACAGCACATCACGTCCATCGATGACTGCAACAAGTGCCTTGGGGTCGTGGCTCATTTCGTGCAAAGAATCCTTCAATTGGCCATACTTGGATCCGAAACCACTGAAAGTGCTTCCTTGCCCAACAACGATGGCTTCCAATCCGTACTTATCAGCGACATCCATGAAAGTCTGGAGTGATGTGCTGTATGGACCAGTCTCGTAGATGATGACCTTCAGTTTGTCAAGGTCTTGGTGTGCTTGCTCGGGTGATGGAACCGAATCAAAGAAAGATGCATTTGCGCCAATTGTAAGCTGTGCCACCAAGAGGGCGTAGAACCAAGATCGTGTGAACATTCTATATCTAGTGTTGTATTGACTGATTGATTGGTTTTCTAGAGTCGCAACCGATCGTTGTATAGCTGCTTGAGTTAGAATGCTCGTTGCCGTTCAAGGTGAAAATGTGAGCCAGCAATGAGAAACTGTTGGTCAAAATACCAAATCATGTGAGGCGATCGCCGAACCGTTGGATCGGCGAAGCTTTCGGGATTGCGAAAAAATACCTTCGTACAAAAACTACTGAAAATACCACGAGACCTTTGGTGGCACGAGAATACCGTTATGGGGTTCACACACGTTCGATTTCCTCAACTCTGTATATATTTTATATACAACTCACACGACGACTCCAACTTTCACAGATTTTTGCAGGTCGCCGCAAGTGGAATTCCAAAAATCCGTCGCGCGAGCCTGCAATACCGAACGCTTTTGGTCTGATCTTTGTCCCGGCCGGTAGGAAGTTTGCTAAATTAATGGTCTTGGTTCGATCGCACAATAACGGTATTTTCCACTTCTCCAAAGCTCCACCTCGTTCAGGAAAGCGTTTGCATCGCATGCCTCCATCACCATCTCTTGTCCAACGTGCCTGGTATGTTGTCTGCAAAGACACAATGCCGAGCCACTCAAAGTTTTCTGATGCATTCAAATCTATGGAGCGGACCACAAACTGCGAGCTCTCAATCATGAGACAAAGCAATCGCAATCGAAGCCTTTCTTTTTACCATGATAGATGATAGAGGCCACAGGCTTTGTTGCCGATTTCTACAAAATGACCCACGAATCATCGCACCAACGAACCCAAATTTCGCATCATCACGAATGGGAGTTTCTCAAGGATTCGAGCAAAATCATGACCTACGAGTCCAGGAGAGAAAGGCGACGATGCCACCTATGTATTCATCCTATCCAAGTTTGCCGACCAATATGTTGGCCTTCACGTTCTTCCACAGGCCAAATATGGTCAAGAGGTACTAGTGTTCGACTATAGTACTAGAAGAATAGCTTGATGGAGGTGGTCTCACCGTTCCAGTCGATTGCACCCAGCCAGATCAAATTTAAAGTACATTTGACGTCATTATGGATCGTCACGGCAAAAGGATGGAAAGTTGGACTGTTTCTAGATTGACAGAAACTGGATTGTCGATGCTTGGCTGTTTGTCTCGGCGTGGTACTCACGGTCGTGTCTTGTTTCACTGCTCGGTACCACACATTTGTTTCGACTCCATTATTATCATACTTTCATCCTATCAGGTTTACCAACACCCCCTTGACCAAAAACAATGCCAATCTTCTCACGGCGATCATTCAATCCTCATGAATAAATCGGTATTTCCAAAATATGAACTTGGTCATCCGCATTATTACACCACAAGACTTTCATCGAGCTGGCATCAATGTCAACTCGTTGCACGACTTTTACATCGCTCAAGTTTTGTTACTCTCCAGTAACACCAACCTGATGCAAGAGCCAGAGTCGTGGTGGGCATAATTGATAAATCCCCACACAAGTCAAGTTATAACTAGTAGGCTGCCAGCGGAGTGATCGTTGGATTGTTATTGACCAAATTGGTTCAAATCAAACTGCGGCCGGACACAGTAGTTTCCAAAGTCAATAACTTCTGCCCTGGCTTATTGATATTGAATCGCACACAGTGTCGAGCAGCAGAATCAGTGGGTTACACCTGAAAAACGTTTGGGGAACGCTGAGAATGCGGGAGTCAGTTGGGGTTAGGGGGTACCAAAACTACTGTGTCTTATTTTAAAATTCTAATGCATAGTATGATATTATTGCATGATTACAAGAAAGGTTATCTGATAATTAGACTCTCACCAAGACGCACTATGACTTGCTTTTTGCGCGGCTGGGTCGTCGAATGTTCCTAAATGTGTGCGCAATCTTCCTACAAGCCTCAATGTGACTGGCCTCTTCCCACTCTTTCGTATCGTCATTCTGCTTCAAGAACCTTCCGCCCTTTTTCGTGATGTCATCTATTATCGTCTCCGTGAGCTGCATCTTATCCCTATTCGTAGAGTCGTTGTATTCGGCAAGTACCTTGAGAGCAAGATTTCTCATCAGAACATTGCCTTCGTTCTTCCTACTTCCGGGTCCAAACAAAACATCCATCGGTCGAGGAACGATGGCACCGCCTGCTCTTGACGCGAGCAATTGCATGTCGGTATCACTGTCGCTCACATACGTCAGTTCCAGCTCTTGTCTGCGACGATACCATTGCATATGAGCGATCATATTAGGTTCGTCGGATTCATTGAGAACGGCTTCTTTGGGAATGCCAAACGATGCCAACTTGTAGAGACAATCAGCACAAGAACCGTAGTGTACTCTCATGCGTGGTCTTATTGCGAACGGTAGGCGAAGAATTGCAACGCTAATGAAAAGATAGGCTGCCAGGCTGTTGAAACAGCAATGAACGCCTACCAATCGAAACGGTAGATCCCAAAGAAGGCCAGAGTTGGATTCGCGCTGAGTAGGCTGTGACAAAGCACCAAAGTAAACCATTACTATTCCATTCCTTTGATTCTCCTCAGATTCCAGCATATTCATGACCATGTAGTATCGCGCTCTGAGAGAGGTTTGGAGTTGGTATTCGGTCCCATTGCTTCGAAGAGACGGAAACATGAGAAAAACACCTCTCCCAGCTCTATCCTGTTTCGACGATATTTGTAGAGTCCCCGATTGGAGTTTGGCTTTGTCGTCCTCATCCAAATCAGCCAATGTTATCTTCTTTGCCAGTTTTTCCTGGCCAAACAGTGACCTCTTGAGTTCCAAAAATTTAATTATTTGAATTGCTGCAGCCTGGGAATCATACCGGTTGGCACGGAGGAACATCATCCGAAACTTTCTACTTGTTACATAGACTCGGTCAATAGCTTCAGCAGTCTCATAAACGGTCCCTCTTTTGATATTCTGAAGGTGCATATCAAGAAGTTGCAACCACAGATCAACTGAAGCAGGATTGTTCTCTGGATTTTCACTGTTACGTATTCCATGTAAATCTTCAAGAATAGACTCCCTTTATATATATGATATTCATCAATCAATGAAATGTATCGTTAGCTTGGTACGCTTCTCCTTCGCAGCAACAACAGCAACAACAACAAAAACAACCCATCAAGAGATAAACAGAAAACAGAATAAATATAGAAGTCTTACCGTTGCCGCACATCCAACTGAGTTATTGAATTCGCCAAGAACGAATCAAGCTGTTGCCGTGTTGCTCCCAAGTCGTTATTATTGTTATCCGCAGAAAGAGGAGATATCGGGGTTGCGCTTGTCCCACCTAGCAGCCTCTGAAGCCAACTGTTATTGTTCATTGTTATGATGATAACTCTCACAGTATTTTAATAGTATAATATATAGCACCGATGGTGAAAGAATAAAATATGTAATTCAAATACTGTATACTATACTGTATATACTAGCTTCGCTGCATGCGATTATGATGATGCCGATCATGCGTGTAGTGGTATTATTTCGCGCTCCTGTGGTGCTTGGTGAAATCGCAATGACACCAAAATGACACAAATATTTCTCCGTGGTGTTAGTTATTCGACACGCACTTCATATTACAGTATATATATACCTATATAAAATATATATTGCCTGCATTCTTCACCGGAAAATCAAAATCCCACTGCTTCAATGATGGAGAAGATGTGTTAGGAAAGAGAAATGACCCTGATTTGATGACTGCTCACTGCTACCAGTATAGTAGACGTACCGGTACTGTACTGTACAGTTAAGAATGCAATTCTAGCTACTTTATAGTACCAAGCATTTACTACTTTTTTGGATCATGACCTTTTGCATAGGTACAAGTACACATTATCATACAATAATCATAATCCTACTATAATATTGTATTTTTTAATTTCAAAAAAATACTATATATCCTCCTGCTAGCCTACTCCTCGCCCAATATTCTCTGCACAAGTTCCGCCTTGTTTCCACCAACTGGCAACTCCATTTCACGAAGCTTGTCTTTGAGCATTGGGATTGTCATTTGTTCCAAATCTTCTTCTTCTGCTTCCATGGTGGTGGATTCTGAAGGAAGAACCACAGCCTCCTCTTGCACGGGCGCCTCTGATGTGCTTTCCTCTACGGAATCTCCTCCTCCTTCCGCTACAACACCCTCGTCTGCTGCTGCAGTAGTAGTAGTAGTAGTAGTAGTAGTAGTAGTAGCCGCGGGCACCTCGCCAAGTCGTTCCCACTCCTTGACTCGATCATCCACCGTGACACCAAATTTCTCTACCAGCATGTCTCGGATGGAATCCGCAGTCTTGTAATCCCGCTGGATCTTGGCAATGACGCGTTTTTCCAGAAGTTTGGTGACAATTCCAGCCGTCTCATCATCGATTGGCGCCGAGTTGGCAGACATGGTATAGTCGGCGGCTGAGATGATAAACCATTCTCTCTTTTTGTCGTCGACCAGGACATTGAATTCATCACGAAGCTGATCTCGAATCTTGTCAGCACTCTTGAATTTGCGATTTTTCTTGTGTTCCGACCGTGCTTCTAGGAGACTTGTGATTCCGGCCAGGGTTTCTTCGGACAATTCTTCCCCACCTTCACGACGATTGAAACCTCGTTGGACTCCTCGCATGGACCACTCTCGTTTCCGATCGTCAATGTAGACACTCATTTCCAGCAATTTCTGGCGAAGGTCATCCGCCGTGACAAAATCGCGATCGGCACGAGCGGCATCCCGATCGTCCAGCATTTGCTGAATCTCGGAATCATGTTCGGTAACCGGACAACCAGGAGCTTTGACAAAGGGAGTGAATCGATCTCGTTTGGTAGGTGCGACGACGACTCCAAACTCACCACCCACACTCCATTCAGCTCGTTTGTCATCAATATGAACGTCAAAGTCATTCAAGAGTGCATCACGAAGTTCGTCTGCTCTTTGATACAAACGTTCCGACTTGGCCTTGGATCGTTCGTCGACCATGGCTTGGATCTGTTCGGCATTGGCAGCCGTATCGACGGCTTGCGAATGTTGCGACTGGCTGTATTTGCGCGAGGCAAATTCTTCAAAGGGAGCCCCGTCCGCCCTCCACAACTTTCTCCTGTCGTTGAGTTGAACACCTGCACTCAATAAGGCTGCTTGAATTCGATCGGCATTCGGGTAATCTCGTTTCAATTTGTATTGAAGACGTTCCGCCAACATTTCATGAATTTCGGCTTCCGACAAGGACGATTGAATGGGTCCAGCATCCGGCGCCATATTGTAATCATGTCCGTTGGGTCCAAAATCCTTGGCCTTTCTTGGACGACGTTGATCATCTCCCCACTTTTTTCCAGAACCACTTCGAGAGCACCCGGTGCGCCAGGTTCCTTCCTTGTCTCGGACCATGACACCATGTTTGTCCAAGAGTTCGTCGCGAATGGCATCGGCTTCGTCAAACCGTCTCGATTTTTTCATGACGAGACGTTCGGCCAGCAAATAATTGACTTCTTCGAGGTCCACATTGGAGTTGTCCGCACTGATATCTCGTTCGTAATCGTGTTGGGTACTAGTCGTAGCAGTAGTAGTAGTACTTGCGGTTGCAGCAGCAGCAGCGTTTTCAAATTCGGAAGGATCAAAATCATTGTACCAGTCGTCATATTCCGACTCGGGAGCATCTTCTGCGGGAGTGGCCTGGAGGATGATGTGCGTGGTGGTTGCTGCTACTCTACCTACCGGTACTAGTAGAACTCCCACATGATTGTGGTTGTTGTTGTTGTTGTTGTTGTTGTTGTTGTTGTTTTTGTTGTTGGTGAAGATGGAATGGGACGATGGCGATGTAAAGGCTGTCGACACGTCAAGTGACAGCAAGAATAGACTGAGAAATAGCTTCATTGTTTGTTGTGATAGATATAGACAGGTCTATATCTGTGTTGATGTATATATTGTCGAGTTGGATGTAAAAAACTATGTGATGTGTCACGTACGCGCGTGTGATGGGTTGTGGTGTCTTTCACCGTCTGCTCATACGACCCACCACCAAAATGTCTGATTAAAAGAATTGACCATTGCGATTGAAGTGTGCTACGACTGACAGACACTACATTGTACAATCCTACGGTAGCTGGTACTTCTACAGTACGTATTTTCAAACAGTCCGTCAATTTGCACAAAATGCATCGCAAGAGGTCCGAATTCGGATTGATCCACATGAAAGATCTCAACTGACATACCGGTAAATACATCAGAACACTGCAGCCAGCAGCCTCTACCGGCGGTACTGTACCGGGTATAGTACGGAAGTTATTGGACCGGTATTCGCAATCATCGCAATCAGAATTATATCATCAAAATATAGAGTATCAATATTATAGGTATTATAATAGAAGCAATCATTATTCAATTCAAATCATATAGCAACATACAGCATACCGGTATATAAACAATGACATCCGAAGCATCACCCTCTGTGGATTGGAATTTAAATCCAGCCCTCTTTCATGCTTTGGACGATGTCCACACTCGCTTTTTGCTCAATCTTCCACCATCGGAATTGGCTTCGGCCGACCGCATCTTTTTTCAATTGGAACAAGCTTGGTGGTTTTACGAAGACATGTTGGTGGACAACAACAACAACAACAATGGCAATGGCAATGATGAATCGGAAGAAACGACGCAACTATTGCCTCGCTTTTCCACCTTGAAACCCTTTGCCAAATTGCTCTTTGATTTCTCACCCCTCTTTCCCAACAAGGAGGATGCCTTTCAGGACATGTGGCATCAATTCAGTTTGTACAAGCGCAAGATTAGTACGTATGGGACTATATTGCTAAACAAGTCGGGGACGCACATCATCATGTGTCAAACTTGGAAGGGAGAGACTTGGACCTTTCCAGCTGGAAAGATCAATCAAGGTGAATCTGGAATTCAAGCGGCGGCCCGTGAAACCTATGAAGAGACGGGCTTTGATCCGCATTGCTTGTTTGGTCTCACCAAAGAATGGCTCGAAACGGATCCCAGCAAGGTAACTTGGAAACATCCATTGCCCGAGGGCAAGTCGGCCTTTTCGTACGAAGAACCATCCACTGGAAAACGACGCACCTGTTACATTTGTCATGGAGTTCCAGATGATTTTGACTTTGCGCCGGTCGCTCGAAAGGAAGTCTCGGACATTCAATGGTTTCCCATCAGTTTGCAAAAGGATGATACGACTGGTTTCCCCAAGAAAACCTTTGCCGTCCTTCCATTCATGGGACGATTGAAATCTTGGATTCGACGCAACGTCAAAGATCGTCCCAAGAGCAGACCCAACAGCCGTCCGAAATCCAATGGCCGTGACAAATCCAGTGGTCGGAGCAAATCCAATATCCGAAAGGCTGGCCAACAACCACGTGCCAATAGCTTTGATGATCCGTTGGTCGCTGCCGGACTGGCACAAGTCGGCGAAGAAAAGAGATGGACGGCCGAAGAAATGTTCAAGGTCAATGCGGCCTTGACGGGCAAGGAGGTCCAGTATGATGGAAATCCTCACGTCTTTTCCGAACAAGGGTTTCAAGGAGTTGATCCCCATGCCTTTCGAGTCGTCGGTGGTTCCTTCATGAATACGAGTGAAGGATTGAGTGACAAACTTGTGGACGAACGACAACAACACTATCAACCATTGGTAAATGTGGACGGGGAGTCGGCACTCAAACCATTTTTTAGTGACGAAGGAGCGACACCATGGGGAGATGTCGTGGAAGAAGCCAAACAAGGAGATGGGACTAACCCTCCACCGTCGTCGTCTTCCAAAAAGGGAAAAAATAAGAACAAAAAGAAAAACAGCAAGCAACAACAACAACAACAACCATCGCAACAAGACTTGGGACAATCATTGTTGTCCAAATTACAAGGTACATCATCATCATCATCAGGCTCTACTTTTATTAATGAACAACAATACCACCAACAAGGAGATCCATTGGACATTTTGACAGATGCCCACATTACCCAACGATCGCAACAGGAAAAACTCAAGCATCAAAAGTACTTGGAAGATCAGGCTTACATCAACAATTGGGTCTCCAATTTGCCACAACCAAAGCATCAACAATATCGGATTCACGTCAATATTGATGACATTCTGGCCAAATTCAGTACGTCCTAAATACTTTGGCGGCTGGCTACAAACAAACAAACAAACAAACAGAGGATTGACAAGATATAATTTAAAAACCATTTTGGAACCTCACATAGTTTGTGGAATCGTAGTCTAGGAAATACAGTATACAGTATACAGTATATGCTAGTCACTAACTACTACAGTATAAAATAGTATCTATATATACTGCAGGAGCATTCCTACCGAAGGTGGTAATAATGACACTACTCCAATCTTATTTTTCACCACCTATTGAATCATACCAGCATCGTCAGCGTTACCACCCACCGCCTCCTTGTGCGATCTACATTAACCCTTTGCAGGATCCAAAACACGCATTTTAGCGCGTTTTTATATGGGTCATTCTAAAACTATTATCCCGAGACTCGAGATTATATATAAAATGTTACCTCATCATCATCAATCTATATATTGAATTCCACACTCATTTGGCATCGTACTACAACTGTTCAAGACTACTGGAAAAAAGCAAGACGAACATCAGTAATAGGCTGTCCAAGCAATCCGTTCCTTATTCCATCTACATACAAACTTTCACTGCGTCCACCGCAGTATTATATTTTAATCGCGGAGCATTCTTCTTATTATTTTGGCATCCATCGCATCCATCGCATCCACAGTC
Source organism: Cylindrotheca closterium (assembly GCA_933822405.4). NCBI lineage: Eukaryota > Bacillariophyta > Bacillariophyceae > Bacillariales > Bacillariaceae > Cylindrotheca > Cylindrotheca closterium. The sequence goes on from CAKOGP040002003.1 coordinate 35,891, forward strand.
CTCAATATCAAATAGCACAGACAAAAGGCGATAAATACAAGGATGGTTTCCATATCCACTCCTTCCCGCAACCGCAAGCATGATCCTTTGATGAGCGGTCCCACACTGCCATTCTTATATTTCTGTTTGGGTGCCATGTTCATGTCCCTCTTTGGTCGGTTGAGTACCATGATGAATGTCTCTTCTGGAAAGGCCTATTCGAATGAATTGGATCCCAATGCCGTATTGAATGACCTTCCTGGTGGTAATCCTCACAATCGTCTTCAACAACAACAAGTAGGTGAAGTCGAAGGAGGTTTGCCCAATACCAATCCACAGCAACAATATCAATACTTGACGGACGAATTGCAAAAGAAGCAGCATTCGTACTTGGAATTGGAAACCAAATACAAAGAGGCTCAAGCCCAATTGCAATCCCAGCAAGAGAAGATTGCCAAATATGAAAGTGTGGTGGACGAATTGTACAAATCTCGAAGACGGTACGGACAAAGCGAAGAGCAAAAAGAATCCTTGAATTCCACCTTGTTGGAAGTGGAAGAGAAGATTGATAAAGTCCGATCCATTTTGCGAGGGGGGAACAGTCAAGATGGTGGTAGTGCGAGATGATGATGGTGATGATGATGATGATATATAGTGATGGGAGATGATGATGGCCTACCATGGAGAGTCATTATATAGTGTGGTGTACAACAACTACAATAATACTAGGAAGAATCAATCGCATATCTCATCACCACTCAATAATGGAAGCTTATTTCGATCATCTTCATTCCCAGCATTCATCATGTGACATCTATACTATAGACCTAAAATTGTATGTACCCATTTTCCTTCTCATCTCCTTTTGGGTGTCGTAGTACCTATAATATGTCAGAGGTAGGGAGGGATCGTCATCCGGTGTGATGCATTTTATTAATTGTTTCATTTATATATATTTATTTTAATAGTTAGTGTAAGATAGTATATATTAGGATGTAGTTTACATCTATAGACGAATATATTCATTCATTCATTCATCCGTTCGTTCCTCCCTACCGGTAGGAGCATGGTGATCTCATTTCACATTCCAATCCCAAGAGTGCAAAGAGCTGCTGCTTCTGCTGCTGCTGCTGGTGGTTGCTGATGAAAGGGACCAAAGAAGGTAGCATATCCTCCCAACACAATAGCATTTTTGTGATGATAATGCCGACTAAAGACTGTTTGTAGAATATTCCAAAGCCAATTGGAATCCGATGCAAAGAATTCCAACACCCAAACGGCAATGGGTACTAGAATGGCAGCATGATCCATGGAATATCTCAGCCAATGGGAAATGAAATGCTGTGGTTGTCGTTGTTGTCGTTGCGATTGTTTTGGCAACAACGCATTGGTGGTGGACTGCCAATCATGATCATCAGGACCTTTTCCCATTTGATTAGTCGTAGAATCATCTTCATTATTATTATGATGATGATGATGATGATGATATTGTTGAATTCGATATTGGACCACCATGGAACAAAGGACCGATGCCACTTGGAGGGGAAACGAAAAGACGGCGAGCCAAGATGGAATCATGTTGTCGAGTTGTTGGTATTTTCCTTCTTGGCTGCTGGTGGTGGTGGTGCTGCTATTGGAAAGCAGCAGCAGCACCAAACCCCGGACCATCCAATTGCCCAGAACAATCATTCCCGCTTGAATGCCACAAAAGGTAATGCTACGACGAGGACGATTACGGCGGTGGCTACCACGTCTCTTTAGACCTCCTCCTCTTGGTGGCGATTGTTGCTGTTGTTGTTGTTGTTGTTGTTGTTGTTGCTGTTGCTGTTGTTGTGGTTGTTGGGCGTAGTGAAAGGGAAGATGATGCGATGCGATTTGGGTATATTCACCAACAAAATGTTCACCAGCTTGTTCACCAGCTTGTTCGTCCTCCTCCTCCTCCTCCTCTACTTCCATTTCATCATCTTCTTCTTCTTGTGTCATGAAGTATTGTCGATCGGTATATCCAGGATAGTATACATCTTGTTCATTACCTTGCTGCGGCATCATCGTTTGACTTGTTGTTGGATAGTTGTTGTTGTTGCAGTCCTGATGATGATGATGATGATGATGCTCATGGTCATTATAATAATAGGAGGATGCATCTTCGTCATGTTGATGATTCTGATGATGATGATGATGATGATGATAATGATGGGATGACAACCATCCCACAAAGAGGGTTCCCCACAGGAGTGCCAAGGGATCCAATACAAATTCGGTAAAGGGAATGGTAAGGAGGGCACCCATGGTAAACCATGCCATTGTTTTGAGGATGACTCCTAGATTCAGTTTGCGAGTCGAGTCTGGGAAATTGTCATTGTTGTTGTTATTATTGTTGTTGTTGTTGTTGTCATCGTCTTCTCCACCCAAGGAGGTAAAGATAGTTTGACACGAAGTTGTTGATGATGCCATTTCCGTATTCAATTCGTAGAGACCAATTTCATTTTGGTAACAATACATGGTGGTGGTGGTGGTAATGGGAAGTGGAGGAATTTCAAACAAGGTCGTTGCAGACGAAGCAGAAGATTGTTGTTGCAATAAGGTTCGTTCTTTGAGATGAGTCATGAGCGCTTCCTGAAGCCTTCGCTTTCGAATATTGTCTGTTGTTGTTCGGAATTCACCATAGTGTTGTTGTCGTTGTTGTCGTTGTTGTTGAAGCCGAATGGCATAACTGGAAATAGGAGGATGAATGGCTTCCACTACCAAGTGGTGAGTGGATTGGATGGTAATTGCTGACGCCATGAGAAAGAAGGAAAGGCAATTATAATGCCAGCGAAAGGATTCGTTCGGCTGAATCCTCATAAGAAGGCTTGTTGTTCTTATTGTTGTTGTTCTTCTTTGATTGCTTTTGGTTTTGGTTTTGCTTTGTCTGCGAAACGAGGATTCTTCTTTGTCAATCATCGTTTCTCTCGTTGATACTGTAGGTAGAAAACCACACAATGCACACAATGCACACAATGCACACAATGCAAACTGATTTGATGTATATTGAATATGTGCTTCAATCACTCTCGCTCTCATTTCTGTCAATAAAATCAAAAATCAAAAGAATTCGAGGACATCTGCGCGCATCCAATAATGGCGAAGAAAATTCAAATGGGGGGAGTTCTCATATCGGAGACAGTCGAATGAGTCAGTCTTCGACTGTATCATAGTCATGGTTTTACCAATGGAATGCATGCATGGAACCGAATGCAATTTTGGGGTTCGGTCGTTCGCCGCCGCCGTCCACACAATTCAAATTGAGGTCATCGTCACATTATTGTCATATGTACTGTATAGTGTATAGTACCCACTGTGGTCATAGGCTTGTAACAACAATGTACACATGGATTGATTGATTGATTGATTGATTGATTCAAATATATTATGTATTCATTGATTATAATTTTAATGTACACACACAAGTAACAGATAGTTGAACCACAACAAACGACCACGTTGGTCCAAGATACAACACATTGGATGGATGGATGGATTCATTCAATCATTCATTCATTCATGTGTTGAGTGAATGATTTGGGATCAAAGAGATTCCTCTTCTTTCTTTTCTTCTTCCTCCTCTATCAATCGCTGTTGTTGTTGTTGTTGTTGTTGTTGTAGCGTCATGATGGTCAATTTGGTGTAGACACCCTTTAGCAAATTCATGACTTCTCCATTGGAAAACATGGAAAGCATGGCATCAAAGTATTGCTTGGCGTCATTCAATGGGCCTTCATGCTGTGCTGCAATAGCATTGTTGTTATCTTCTTCTTCTTCCTGGGGTGACAAGATTTGATCAATCTCCGCAATGACACGGTTGGCTTGATCGTGATCAAAGGTTTGATTGTTTGTGCAATGCGTGGCGGCTCGTTGTTGACGTTGCAACATGGCATCCCGAATGGAAGCCAAGAGGAGAGTTACCGTCACAAACCCTTCTTGTTGACCATCCAACAAGGAACTTGTCGTCGTTGCTGTCGACGTGGCAGCGTCCATCAATAAGGTTTGCCATTCCGTTTCGGTCCAAGAGTACGAGTACGAGTACGAGTCCGACGATCCTTCATGTTGTGGACGAAGAACTTGGTGCTTCATTGTTCTTGGACGAAGATCGTCCAGGGATGATGTTGATGATAGATGCATTGCGGTAGTGGACGACATGGCGATTAATTTTGTTTGTGAGAGAGTCTTTTTGTGACGATTGGATTTCTATAAAATTTGGTCGACGTATTTTCGTTTTTCAATTTTGCACCACCACGAGATTGATTTTTGCCAACCCACCACGAGTGAGTCGAAATAATGTGATGTGGTGGATTTGGATGACCAACAAACATGATAAAATAGTGAGGAACAGGATCGAAACTGTTCCAAAAATGGCCCCAAAAATGGCTTCGATCTTGTTCTTACGCTTGCGCCGCGAAAAAAGGGATCCTGTGGTAGACTTGTTCGACTAAAGGTAGATGAGAATACCGACCTCTTGCCATCCTACGGTATTTCTCCTCCAACCATTTTCCGACTGATAGACAGCCAGACAGCATTGGTAAACGACCAACATCTGAAATCTGCTGTCCGTCGTCAAAGTTTAAAAATTTCGCGCGACAGTCTGGCATTGGACCTTTCTCCAATTGAGCATCAAAAATAACATTGAAACATATTACATATTACAATACTCTTCCGAATGAATACTATTAGTGCATAGCAAACAAGCAAACAAACAAGCAAACAAAAACAAACAAAGAAACCGAAGAAAGATGTCGTACGATATCAGCAGTTACATCAATACAGGTGTAAACCCGCCTGCCTTTGCAAGCAGCAGCAACAATAGCAGTCCAAACATGATGGACAACAACAACGAAGTTAGCAACAACAACAGCAACAACAGCAATAACAACAACAGCAACAACAGCAACAACAACAACGTTACTACAAACGCCCTGCAATCTGCAAAACAACAGCAACTAAAACAACAAGAACAACTCAGAAGGCTTGTGGTTACGGAAGAAGAACAGCGACAAAAGAGAATCGAAGCACAAACGGCAATGGAACGCTATCGGGCGTATTTGAAAAAACAAGCATCCATGGAACAACAAGTGTATCAAACCTTGGAAGCGCAGCAAGACGATGATAAAGGTCAAGATGGACAGGGTCAAGATGGACTGCAGCAACCGCAAAGCCGAGTGCAGCCTTTGCCTCATCGTCACTACTCTCAACAGAGGCAACAAATAAGGCAACAAAAGCAGCAGCAGGACAACGACAACGACAACAACACCAACAACAATAATAATAATAATAATCCTCCACCTTTGATTGAGGTTGTACGCAACGCAACGAAGCCAATCATAATATCGCAACCGAATGCTTCCAATAATAATAAACAACAACAACAACGGCAACAACAACGAGAAAGTGCAATGTCCACTGTCAGTGCGAGAAACGGAAACGAAAACAACACCGACATCAGCAACAACATCGACATCAACAGTCCCAATTTATCACCCAGTGGCCTTCCAGAATCTCATCAACCCAGCAGGGGAAGTAAGATTGCTCGAGTGGATTTTTCAGGAAGTATTACCAATGGAGACAATGAAGAAGTTATTGATCCGGCAACGATTTGGCAAGCCTTTGCGTCTGCTAGTGATACTGGTTACACTGCTAGTGGCGGTGGAGGTGGAGGTGGAGGTGTTGATTTGGTGAAGGATGATGAGAAAAAGAAAAGGAATGCCTCCGTGATGCAAGCCATGACGACCACAACAACAACAACAACAACAATGCCGTCACTACCAACAGCATTATTCATACCACCAACGAGACCAGCACCTCGAGCGGTACCACCACGTCCGGACAGTAGTAGTGGAGGTGCATCAAGAACTAGTACTGCCCCCCACAACACGACGACCGCTCCCCAAACCATGAGGAATGCACCCAATACAAAAACGACGACGTCCATGACGTCCACATCCTTCAATCCAGACACACTTGTCAGTGTCCATGGCAACAAGAACATTTCTAGTTTTGGAAAGACTCCTACTTTGTCCATGTTTTATCCATCGCCTGCACGATCCACCAATAGCAGTAGTAGTAACAAGGTTGAGACTCGTCCTACTACTACTACAACTACTACCACCATTGAGAAGAATGAGAATACTATTGATGCTCCGACGGTCCAGCATCAATCCACAGCGGCGGCAAATAAGAATACACGAAGTTATCAAATCGATCAGCAACAACAGCAACAGCAACAACAGGAACAGCAACAGCAACAGCAACAGCAACAGCAACAGCAACAAGCTTTATTCCCTCAAGAGCAACAATTCCAGCAACAACAACAGCAGCAGAAGCAGCAGAAGCAGCAGCACTTTCAAGAGCAGTTGCAACAGCAGCAGCAACATCAACAACAACAACAACAACAACAACAACAACAACTATTCCAGTTCCAATCGATACCATCTCCTGCACCCACTCAATTGCCACAACAATTACTTCAAGTACCTTCCACCAAGCGTAGACCAGCAAAGGATCCAGTGCGATTTGCAACGACGGAAGAATCTCCACCTTTGAATTCTTCTTCTGCTGCTGCTGCTGCTACTACTAGTAGTAGTGGTGCTTTTTCTCCGCGACCACCACGACCACCACCTCCACCTCCACCATCATCATCACGACAAGCCGGTAGTGATCCAAAACCTCCTATGACTTCCATATTGAAAAGTACTAATACTCCAAATACTAGTGGTGGTGGTGGTGGTGGTGGTGGTGGTGGATCATCATCATTATCAAACAACAACAACAACAACAACAACACCAACAACAACACCACCAACAACAAAAAGTTTACTGGCGCGGCAAGCATGATTGTCCAAGAGCGCAAAAACGACATGGAACATCGACGTCCGGCACCACCACCACCGCCACCGGATCCACCCAAATTGACGTATTGGGAGACCAAATTGGAGTCGTTGCAAGATTGGTGGAAGAAACCAGCGCAGTATCGACCACTCAAGATCTTGCAACTGATATTTGGATTGTACATTGTGATTATGAGTTTTACCTACACTGGAACCTTGGGCAATGTTGGTGGCTTGGTGGACCCCAAAAGTGGGTGGATCATTGATCCATCCAGTGCCGAAAACACGGACAAGGGTGTCATTTTGGTCAATGGGGACTTTAGAGCAGTGGTGGCCGAATCGACCTTTCAAATGATTGCCTTGGCGATTAGTCGATTGTCAGCATTTACCATGTATCCAGGTACGTAATTATTATTTTGCTTGATTTGCTTGACGGCTTGATTGAAGGCTTCTTTTACACAATGTATCCAAACTAATTTTCTTGACTTCTTTCCTTTTTATTGCATTCAGCGCTTGTTGTGGTATTCTTTTCCAAATTCCGAGGCACCATGAATTTCTTGAGTTTCACCTACATTGGACAGCTTTTCATTGCCAGTGATTTACATGATCTTCACGTCTATTGTGGGCACTACATTTTGATTGATGGTTGTATCCACACCTTTTTCCATACGCTTCGATGGGCAGCTCAAGGGAATCTATATTTGTTGTACAGCAATCCTTCGGGAATATCGGGGCTCATTGTGATTCTGTCGACTCTATTGATTTGCCTTCCAATGATGTACGGAAAGAAAAAGGTGGTCTATGAAATTCGAAAATTGGTCCATTATCTCTTTCTTGTCTTTGCACTGGCCATGTGCTTTCACGTCCCAACTTCTGGGTTTCCAAATGGTGGTTTTGCGCCCTACGTCTTTACGATCCTACTTGTCTGGTGGTTCTTGGACAGCATCTTTGTCCAGTGGTTCATGACCGAAAAGATTCAATCGTCGCGGTTCTACGTTTTGCCATCTGGTGTCCAACTCACCATGGCGGTATCTCAACGATTTCAATCTTGGGGAACTGGTGGCTACTGTTATGTCTGTCTACCATGGGTCAATCCGTACCAGTGGCATGCCTTTTCGTTGTTTGAAAATCCTGCCGATCCATCCGAGCGACAAATCTTTGTGCAAAAGTTGGGGAATTGGACGACCCAAGTCCATAGCATGTTGGGACGAGAGACATCACGACCAGTGTGGGTGGCAGGCCCCTTCACGTCGCCATATGGGCGTGCTGACAATTTCGATAATCAAATCCTTGTGGCGGGTGGTATTGGTATAACACCAGCCTTGTCCGTGATTCGACATCTCAAGGATACCAGACGATGCAACTTGATCTGGTCCACCAGGGACCGTCACATGCTGGAATTTTTCATCAAGCATGCGGATTTGAGTCATCGAGGATGGAATTTGGTCTTTTACACGGGAAAGGAACAATTGTTGGGGATCGAAGACGTGGTGGTGACAGGGAGCGGGGCCACCATTCACATTATTCGAGAACGTCCCAAGCTGCATTACATCATTCCCAACATTATCTATGGTATCGAATCGGCGACTTCCGTGCCGGAGCAGTTTATTCCAGATAACAAAATTGTTGCAATGGAACTCTTGCAGGAGAAATTGACCGAGTTGGAAGCCGAACCAGACTTGGATTCGCACGAAAAGCTGAGTGAATTGGTGAACTATTGTGACGAGCTTGGATACTTGTTCAGTGACTTGATATCAACGCTTCCCAATCACGAAGAGTTGACCAAGGCACCAACTCTGGCATCTGTAGGCAACAAGAGCAATCGATCCGTTCTAGATGCCATTCTGAACTTCAATGGCAATACTAGTGATGCGTCTGGTGGTGGTGTCGATTCGGACGACGATCGACGGAACATGTTTGCCGGCTCCAGGGGTTCCAAGGGACGAGCCAGCAGTCGGAACATGCTAATCAATGCAAGTCGAAGAAAGCTAGGTGGCTCTAGTCTTCGTCGAAGGCGTGTATCCTTTGCATCTTCATCTATTGGAGATGAACGACGATCAAGTGGTGGTGGTGGTGGTGGTGGAAGCAAAGGCAGAGAGTCCATCACTACAAGCACATGGTCTACTCTGGCTGCATCCATTCAGGTTGTCAAGACAATGAAAGGTCTCGGGGGACTCGGAAGTCTAGGGGAAGATAGTGAGGAGCTTGACCCAGAAACGGCCATCATGCCAAGCATGTTTGACCAACTGGATATCCCGTTCAAGCCATGGGATTACAACAAAGAGGCGGAAGAATATGTGAAGAAAATGGGGGACGATGAAGTTAGCACATGGGGTGTACTGTACTGTGGCGGGAAATCACCTTTGTATCGGGCATTGAAGAAAGCTGCCCGAAAAGCAAACGTGGAAATGCACGAAGAATCCTTTGCGTGGTAGCAATTTTTATGTTTCTTTATATATTATTGAATAGTCTATTTTACAAGATAGTGTGATGAATACTTATTTACAAAAGAGTACACCCCGTACTTTCGCTTGGATGCTAATGCTTTATACCGGTAGACATAATAGTATCGAAGCCCAAGGAAGAAGAGGCGTGCGTTTTATATAGCGAGTTCAATAGTACTACATAAAAGTATGGTCCTCGAATACTGTCCTGTCCCTAAAAATATATGTACTCTTAAAAGTTATGTAGAGTGTTTTTCTATTCCTAAACATACAATAGTATTCCGCCGCCCCAAGTCAAAAAACAAAAATCGTGTCTAGGGTTGTGGTTCCTAGAACATCATGAGACTTGGATGAGCAGGCATAGGGAGATCTTCTCGGACTTTCCAGATGAATCCAACCTCATTGAGTTTATTCATTCGCTCCACAGTCATACTGGAAGATTTGTTGCCTGCCCAAAATAGCTTATATTGCCTTCTCTGGCACTTGATCCAGGTGGCTAGTTCTGGATTCGCGGGGTAGTTCGATGGAACGTTGCAGTCCCCATGTTTCTCACGGTATTCTTCGAGCTCCTTGAGACGATTGACCCAGGCAGTTGCATGAGAATCCCATACAAAGCCAATGTCTTCGAGCTTCTTGATACGAACATCGGTCATGGTGGATGGAACTTTTCCAGCGGCCTTGAGCTTGTATTGGTATCTTTGACGTTTCACCCATCGAGACAAGACTTGATTCTCGGGGTATGTGTGGGGGACGAGGCAATGCCCTTCTTGTTCCTTGAACTTGAGGAGCTCTTCGAATTGTTCTTCCCATTGTTTTTCTTGGTACCCACGGAAGCGTGGTTGTTGGTCATTGGAGATGCGCCTCTTCTTGGGCCTTGGGGGACAGGCTGTGATGGGGGGTTCTGCAGCCTTTCTCACATTGATGGGTACATTGGACACATTGGACACATTGGATACATTGGCCATTCTGGGCATTGTGGACATGCTGTTCAAGGCGTCAGGTTCACATACTACACCCAAGGCAAGGTCCAAAACACCCTCCAAGATAGAGGCATCCATGGGCGGAGCAGAAGTTGTTCTGGTATTCCCCCCAATCGGGACTGGCTCAAAGGCATCTGCGGGAAGATCCCCAAACAAATGAGAGATTCCAGTTGTATCACCAGCTAGAGGAGAATGATGGAGACTGGTATTCATATTCATATTCATATTCATATTGTACTGAGACTCAGAGTGAGCCGAATGACCAGAATGAGAAACAAAGGAAGGCGGTGCTTGCATCGGATGATGATCAAAGCCCATTGGGTTATTCGATAGCGAAGCCATCATACTTTGGAGCAACGAAGGTGTTTGTTCAGGAAGAACAACACCGTTCATCTTCTTGGATGAGTTGCCATGAGCATTGCTTGTAGTCGTTTCGGAAGTATCAAAGGTGATATTCATCATGAGAGAGAAAAGGATTCTACAAGTGCAAACCGGAAAACGAATTTGAAACTATGAGAACTTCCTCACTAATGATAGAATTTCGCTGTTTTTGGAGGGGCGTGATAGGTCGTAAAATGTTTGTAAAAAGGCTCCTTTGGCTCAAAAACTGATCTCAAAACAATTAACGTCAAAAAGCGCGAAAGCAGTTTTCATTGGTCATAATCCCTTGGCGTTCTGGCAAAGAATAGTCATTATTGGATCATGTAATGGCGCGGATGGTTTGATTTCTTTGAAACGAACGCGAATCGACAGTGGGAGCGTTATGATTTGTTTTGATACGAACGCAGAACGCGCATAGATAGAAAGATCATGCGAGCTATCGTTTCTGATGAGCGATGCCGGTGCGTTTTTGTTTTAATGTTACGGCTTACGCGTGTTCTTTCGTGTTTAGCGCAAGGCTGACGTGTCTTCTGTCATGCTTGTCTCTTAAAGATCGGGAGCAAAAAATTGGAGGAGAGAACAAAAAGGTGATGTTCCAACTCGTCCTTTTTCACGTGTAGCTGCAAAACACATAACTTCCATAACTGAGAATACTTCGCATACAATTTCTACTCCGACTATGAGCAGACGCAGGCCTATTTACTCAACGAAGACGACTCAAGACATTTGTCGAGATTGTTAGTCACCTTTTTGCGAAAGTTCTAGCTTCTGGCACAGGAGGTACGGTACTCGTATTCTAATCCATTTTTTCAAGACAGACATCGAAGGCGTTTGCGCAATGAAGCTCGTAACTCTGGTTCTGGTACCTTTTAGCGCTCGAGGAACTAGAAGTCAGTGCTTCGCCGTTGTCACTTTTTGGCGCGATTTTGGAATTACAGTGATCACATATATGGTACCTGTACCGGTACCACTCACCAGATACTCGTCTGCTATTTCATTGTCAAGATATTTAAGTCGTTTGCGTTCGTCATTGCTTCGCTTGCTACTTTGATCTCAGTCCCTTTCCAATCAATGTTGAAAACAGGAAGTACTGGTACTGTAGTGCTCCCTCTCCGTGGTTACAATACCACGTACCATGTACTGTTCCGCTGGGCTGCATGCAATTTACTCAACCAAGACTCTTTCATCAGAGCGAGCGAGACAAGTGACTATTCGTCACCGCTTGACGCGAACAGGTGATACAGCACCAGGTTCTCGTAATCCATTCCATCGTGTGATCGCTTGAGGTATTTTATATAATTCGCGCTACCGTAGGACCGTAGGACCGTGTACCTGAAATCTGTTTGTGCTCCCAACCAATGCAATGAGACGATTGGTCACCGCTTGCCGTGGTCACTTTTTGCCACACTTTGCTTGTGGTCCCTTTTGGATATTATAGATCATATATCACATGGTACTCACCAGAAAATCTTCCACTAGTAGTTTCATTGTCAAGATACTTCTCACAGGCGTTTGTGTACCTCATTGCTTCGCTTGCTTCTTTACTCATGCCAGTCGCTTCCAATCAAGGTTTAAAGCTCGTACTAGCAGTGCAACGGAAAGCTCGCAGTACCTAGTGCTTGAACTCTGTTGCAGTGTACCAGTAACTTTGATCGAAATCGACAACATGCCACCACGATGGGCTGTATGTGTAGGCAGCCTGCTTCTCTACCGAATCCTACAGTGAACAACGTCTTCATGCGATAAAAGAAGTATATTCACACGGCTTAATGACGTCTCATATGATCCGCATTACTCGCCCTGCATCAAATAGCCATGCGGTGCAGCCTTGTCTGCTTCAAACAGCAATTAATCAAGAAACAAATCCACTAGACCACCAGGTGTAGCCGAATTGGCTCGTTGAATCTTGTTGTTGGGAACATGGTCCAAAAGTTCCACCTTTGATTCCAATTCAATCGTCCAGTCGAGAAACTTGCGGTAACGGGCACTGCTGACATTATCGTCGTCGTCGTCACATTCATCGCCTTTCTCTTCATTTGACTCCAGAAAAAAGTTGCGAGGAGGTGGAGTTCCCTTGTCCACATAGGTCGATTGAAACTTCTGCAGCCAATGTAACATTTCGTCAATCCATCCATCATCTCGATGAATTCGAATGATAAGAGCCCCCGATGTGGCCGTCTGTCGCACCATGATGGCTGACTGACATTCTGGGCCCATGCAATACATTTCCATCATTAGTTGAGGGACGTAATGAGGCAAAACTCCAGCCCTCTTGTTGTTGGATGATTTGTCATTGCCATTCGGAAGCAAGTTGTTGTGCGGACGAACGACATATCGACTTTGAGAACGATTGTTATTGTTGTTTCTGGTACTAGAGGCAAAGAATGGACAATGGTTCTTCACTTCCAATACTTCTGTTCGTCCGTCCGGATGACATATCAGACCATCGGGTGTTGCCCCTAGAATCAAATTGCTTCCTTCCAGTTGGATTCCTGCCCCACACATGCCGATCTCTTGGAGTTTTACATCCGTTCCAACTTGTTGTACAAAGTAGTTCAGTGCCGTTAACAATGCTGTGGATTCTTGAGTGGACCCCCATATCATGCGAACCGAGTAGTCAAACTCGGATGACGAATGGTGATACCTGTGTCTCATTTCCTGCAACCGCTCCTTTCGTTCATCTTGATTCACTGGTATGCAATACCTTGCGGCGAACTGGGTTTTGCTATTATTGGCACGATTGTTTGGAAGCCATATGGACGAGTCCTCTTGTTGTTGTTGTTGTTGTTGAGAACTGGTGCTGATGCTTCTGCTTTGGCCAATATCATTTCTGTTAGTATTCTTGGACGAGCACAAGACCACATTCATTTCCTCCAAGGTTCTCAACGCCGGTCGTCTCAATCGGTGATAGGCTCCCATGCCACCCCTAAGCCAACTTCTCGGAACTCCCAGTATTTTGCCCGCTTCGGGTTCCAAAAAGCCCAACGCAGCAACTGCCTGAGAAGTCGTACACCGCCCCTCATGAACAGCATCCCATTGCCATGACTCTTGGCGGAACTGACGAATGTCCTCCAATTTTGGTATGCAATCAATGCTTTCTGGCAATGGAAGTGGTACGAAATTCGGATGCTCACGCAAATGGTCCATGGGGACACATCGCCAATAGACATCTGGAAAGTTTCCATGCCGCCGTATTTGTGGACTAGCCGATGATTTGTTGTTGTTGTTGTTGTTGCTGTTGCTATTCATTTTCTTTCCTTTCTTGCTTGCCTTTTTCTTTTTCTTTTTGTTGCTGTTGTTCGTCATTGCGTTTGGTTTATTGGATTCGTCGGGTGACGTTGTCAATGAATCATCATTCAGCTGTTGCGAGGATCTATCATTCACGTTCGTTGCTTGTTCCATACTGCATGATTCTTCCATAGGTATACGAGACTCCTGCAGCTGAGATGGAATCAAAGAGTAAGCAGTTTGTCCTTTTATTTTCTTGTTCTTTGGAACTCGCTGTTTCGATCGAACTGATGACTGCGGTGATGAAAGAGACGACATCATAGCCTGCGAAGGTATCAGGCACAATTCAGTGGTGGCCATTCTTCTGTTGGAAGATGAGGCCTGATGTACCAAACTTGAGCAGCAGATTGTCAGCGATAGGAGAAGCAGATGTAGAAGTAAGCAGTCGAAAGAAAAGGCAGGGAAATAACCACAACTTTTCATTATGGATCATAATGTTGATGTGGAAGTCTCGCTGCATGCGATGCTATAAAATATTGTTCAGAATTGATTTTTTTAAATACGTCTTTGCTTCGTCAGGAAGCGATGAGCACTACCATTTTGATTTTGGTCAAAGCGGAACAAGGTCGTACCGGAGCACCTAAACTACCTACCATACGGTACCTACCAGTACTCTGCTAGGAATCAATCAGCAATTCGTATTTCGGTCCTATGAATCGAATCATACATATTGATCAGCTGCTCGTTCATTTCGAATTTCGTTTCGTTCCAGCTTCAGAGAACCCAGCCCGCGCGAAGCATTTCTCTACATTTAGGGTTCCCGCTTTTAAGGAGTGTTGGCGCAGACTTTTCAAGCAATTCTTGAAGTTTCGCCCTTTCGCCGCGTGACTTTCATAAGTATTTTTTTTTCGTTGTCTCGTGATAACATGTCCCAGTGACAACAGCCTCACTTATCCGAATCTTATCAGAAATGCGTCGAACCTGTTCCAATGCTTGGGTCATGTCGCAACACTTATGTCAACCAACCGAACTTCGGTGACGGATGAGAATTTTTTTATATAGCAACACTACGCGTGAGACTATGGCGAAATCCGGTCGCAACCACCCCAATTCCCACTCACACACTCGATCGAGAAAACTGCCGCTCAAAAATCGTTTGTTTGCAGTTGTTTTGCATCATCACAATAATACCGGTATATCACTGACTTCTACTTTTATCATCAGAAGGGTATACTAGTACGGTAAAAACAGCAGAAGTAACAATGGTATACCAAACGTTTCCATTTCGTCTGTACAGCATCCTTGAAGAGTCTGCCAAAGACGAAGAGGAGTCTAGCATCATATCGTGGACTCCATGTGGCAAGAGCTTTAAGATTCATGACCTCGATTCCTTTCAGGAGCGCATTTTGCCAAAGTACTTGCCCAAGCAAAACAAGTTCAAGTCATTCAAGCGACAGCTGCAGTACTATAGCTTCACAAACTATGGAGCCAATCTCTATGGGCATCCTTCGTTCCTAAGAGATGACAAGTCGCTTCTGTCTCAGATTGAACACAGAGCAATGAAGAAGACGAAGATGACCACTCTGGCTTCTTCCTCTTCTTCCAAGCCATCAAGCACAAACGATTCCAAAGCATCGGCCTGTGCTGATCTCTCGAAAGAAGATTTGAGTACTCCCAGTGCCACTGCTTCCACTACTGCTGCTACTTCAAGCTTGTATTCTGTGCGAGGTAGTAGTGGTAGTAGTGGTAGTAGCAGTGCTAGAAGTGCTACGATGGCTTCTATAATCGATGATACTTTGCGATCATCACAGTTTGCAGCAGCTTCCAGAATCCCCAGAGAAGCTGCTTCTCTTCACGACCAACTTCTGTTGTCGCTTGCGTCTCCCTTATTGCAAGGAGCAGGCCGCAACCTGGCTTCGCTACCGAGGAGCATGCTAATGTCTGGAGGTATTAGTCAACCCTCTAGTACCACAGATGCTTTGCAGTCATCGCAAAGTTCATCCTCCAAGAAAGTAGAGGAGAACCTCCTATCCACCCTTATGGCTCAACAACTGCTACTACCATCCTCCTCCTCGTTGACATCACCTTTGAAATCGCAACAACTGCAGCAGCACCTATTGACACTCGAATTGGGGTATCATGGATATCAACAACAACAGCAACAACAACAACAACAACAACGCATGATGATGAAGCAACAGCAAGATGAACTTCGGCTCATTCTCGCCTTGACGGGCAATCCAAGTGCCGAACAACGAACTTTTGCTCAACAACAACAGCAGCACTTCCAGCAGCAACGAGAGAGTCTCGAGAAGTTGGCCCTCTTGAACGGAGCCCTACATCAATATGGAGCATAGGTATAGCAATAGGTATAGCAATAGGTATAGCAATAGGTATAGCAGTAACAACAGCAGTAACAACAGCAGTAACAACGGCAGTAACAATACCGGTAGCAGTAACGATAGCAATATCATCGATTAAAAACACTACAGTAGATTCACAGGACCCCTATGACATAGTGGTGATGGTAATCATGGAACATGCGAAAACGACTTATTGGTTCATTTCGAGCTCTTCATTTTGCTTTCGCAGAGCGCGTGTTCCGAAACGTCAACATGCATGGTAGTGCTCACCTTGGACACAAATGTAGACCACCACCAGTTTCATTACCAGATATCAGTTGTCCGGCATCGACGTACAGGTGAAAGTATCAGTACACCCCCCTGTGAAAGGTAGGGCATAAGATTGACACCAAACGCCATTTTCGATGGCACAGAGTTGCCTTGCGAAGTTCTCGCATTATAAGTACGCTTCAGGCTGAAATACCCCACTTTCGCCACCGTCTCACACAGATATCGTCTAAATCTTGAACAGTGAGGTCAAAGTACCAGTTTCCATCTCACATTGCTCGCGGTTATATATGTATCTTGCGATATATCATGGCTATTCTGAGATGCTTTTTTGCATTTGCATTATCCTCCCTTGTTCGTAGAATATCTTTACTTGTTCAAACAGTACTAGACCACCGCACTTGTACGGTAGAGTGCGAATCCGAACCTCGCAAACGTGGCGAGAACTACATAGCCAAGTTAAGGAAGGGACATATTGATCATGGTGCGCAGTTTCGTGAGGTTCGTTGTTTGTTGACGCCAAAATGCCAACCAACGAAATTCTTTCTGTTTGGAACAAGAATGAATCCATTTTACTTATGGAGGGATCACGCGCAGACTATCAAAGAATAGTTGCTGCTCAGTGGCTGAATATACAATGCAAGTGCATAGGACACAAAATAACAGTCGTTTCTATTTTCCACAATCCGGATTGCGCACGATCTCACAAAACTACAAAATCAAACAAAAATCAAACAACAAAATGGTCCAGCGCACTTTCCCCTTTCGTCTTCATGCCCTCCTGGATCAAACGTACGACTTGGACATAGATGGCGAGTCTGATATCATTTCCTGGACTCCAAGTGGAAAGACCTTCAAGATTCACAATGTCGAAGCCTTCAAATCGAAGATCCTTCCCAAATATTTTCCGAAACAGAGCCAGTATAAGTCCTTCAAACGACAGCTACAGTACTATGGCTTTTCAAACTTTGGCTGGGAACACTTTGGGCACCCATACTTCTTGAGAAGACAAAGGGAGCTAGTAGCTCACTTGAGACACAAGAAGACTGCTCGCAATCAGGTCATTCTTGCAGAGCCTTCTTGCCCCACGCCGCCCACTCATCCGCTCACGGCGAGTCTAAACGACTCCGAGCGTCAGAAGAAAGCTACAGACTTGCCTTTGAATCGCGAAGCACGTATCCAGCCACCGTCTTTGAGCGTCACGGCTCAACTGGGTGCTGATCCAGTGAAGCTTCAACAAGAACTCAGTACATTGGCATGCAACAGCAACATCTATGCTCTGCTGAATCAGCAAAGACTATTGGATTTGATGTTGACGACCTCAATGCCTCCGAGTCTAGCTTTGAGGTCAGCAGCAGGAGCCCAAAACCTAAATCTCTTTACCAACAACAACAACCACAGGCATCAGCAGATCGATTCACAAGATCTTCTCTGCCGCTCAAACAGACTTGCTGAATGGCAGCTTCGACTTGCGCTCTCCAACAGCGGCCAATTATCAGGCATGTTGTTGTAAATCTACCGAAACTCCCCATTCGTGAGCAAGAACAGCAACAACAACACAGTTGAGAGTGTGACTCCAGGTGGACCAACGCACATCCTGATTAGGTGTGATAATAAATAGACAGCTAACATATTCGTCACATATCGTCTACCACCACGAACTCGTCAACTAAAATCCCGATATGCGCACCCACCATTTTGGTTGGTTGTCATGATGAATTTGGTTCCTGTGGTAATGCGACTATGCAGGAATGAGTTGGTCCCGGTTATCCTTTCCCCCCAATAATAGCTTGCGATAGTTGATACGGTATTCGGCATTATTGATGACATCCAACGTACTACAGTAGTGGTGAATGCTTTTCACTGCGACAAATACGAAACCGCAACCAGCTCGCTAGCCAGATGGTCGTTGTTTGACGTGCTCGCGATCGCTCATATCTTTCAAAGTAGTTGCAGTTAGTAGAGAACTGCAACGCAGTGGGTAGAGAACTGCAACCAAGGTGTTTCCAGCTGGTTTTGATTCGCCACAACAGGCCATTGGGTTGTCATAAAATAAAAGTGGTTACAACCACCAGGGGTGGCGCGTTCCGTTTCGCTGGGTTGACACATACACCTACTGTATTATGCTTCGGACAAAAACGAAAACTGTACTTCAACAGTATGCGCTCCATTTCAGAATAGGTACCATACCAGGGTACTATAGCAGAAAGGGATGCGCCCAGCAATACGATGAGTCTAAACCCACACTTTTTCCTCCTCAAAACTCAGAGCACACACAGTACGATTAATGCAGACATGCGGCCCCGAGAACCTTTCCCTTTCACCTTCACTCAATGATGGAATCAGCTCCTCTTGATCTGGACAGTCCCTACTGCGAGGCCAATACTGTCGCTTGGACTGCTTCGGGAAAGACTTTTCAGATTCACAATCTCGAAGCTTTCAAGGCCGACATTTTGCCAAAGTACTTCCCTAACCCGAAAAAGTACAGGTCCTTCACGCGCCAGCTACAGTACTATAACTTTAAAAACTTTGGTAAGAATGAATTTGGACACCCGATGTTCATGAGGAACCGGAAGAAGCTTCTCCATCGCATCATGCACAAGACTGTCAAGCGCAAGTCACCACGATTACCACGTCCAACACAGCAGGAAGCATTTCCGATGATATCGCACCTTCGAAAAGGGAGAATGCTTGCGGAACATCATCACAAGCTTGTATTCTCTACGCTTGCAACAATGCAAGAGTTTCTTCCAGATGGCAAACAAATGTTCGAGCAACCGTATTATGTGAGTCTTCACAGCCCTTTAAATTCGCTCCACAATGTTCGAGAAGTCTGGTACACGCGCTCAATGCTGAAAGAAATGGTGTTCGCTGGCAATGCTTTAGACATTCCCAGTCCCAATTCGATCAACCAGCAACTCGCAATACCGCAAACGGTAGGAATAGGATCCCTCGAAGGATATGCTTTGAAATGGCTGCAGCTCATCCAGGGCCTAGGTAGCAACGCCAGCAATCCATGGGATTTTCTACTGTGTCTCTAGCACCTTGAAGAGGTGCCCATCACCTTGATACAATACCCACATACATGCTACTAAGTTTCGATTTGCGATGAAATAGCTTCTTCCAGTAAACTAGAGAACCATTTGAATCGACAATGCTGATAGATACTTGCTCCCACCCAAGCCATCTTGCATTCAGCCTGCAGTGAGCTACAGTTCGATTCCAAATCTTCGAAGCCATGACGACTTTGGTTCTCGATGCACATTCAATTCGTGCTTGATAAGTCGATCACTGATTTTCAGCTTGCGAAGCGACCAAATTCCCTTGAGATTACCTCGAACGGCCAACAAGTTCTCCTTCATGAGCTGTTTGCGATTATCGTGGACCGTTTGGTTGACACTTTGAATCTTGGAGCGAAGGTGTTGGATATCTTGGTCAAATTGTGACTCTGAAGAAGAATCATCGGCCAATGTTGCCTGATCGTGAACCTTGATGGTATAGATCTCCGACAAGAGCTCCTGTGCGCCGTGACGAAGCTTTGCATACTGCTGATTCAAAAAGGCCATGTCGGCTCGTTCAGAATTGTATCGATTGTAAATAACTTCAAAGTTTGTCCCTCTTGACTTTCCTTTGAAGAATTCAGCAAACTCATCTTCAATTTTTCCATGATTCAAATCCCAAACCACATAGACATAATCCATTTGATCCATTAGATGTTCATAGAATGTACGATAGGCACAATCGTGATGATATTCATTTTGCCATCCCGGCATGTCCAAAAATACAAAGCCATCAAATTCTGAATTGGTATCGGCCACATCCAAGACATTCGGGAGCCCCTTGCCACAAACCTCGTGAGTGATTTGTTGCATGTGACCCATGAGTTGACAATTCTGTCTCCGTTGAAAATCGTCACTCTGAATGGGACCATTGTAGGGAGAACCCATTGTGAGGCAAATGAATTTGTCCGTGGATGGTGCTGGGGCAATTTGCGAAGTAGAATAGTTGTGGCCCAGCAAGGAATTAATAATGGTTGTCTTGCCAGTGGACCAGGAGCCCGCAAAAGCGATCGTAATGGGGCCACCACAAAAGTTGGAACTCACGGATTGCGTCGTGTCAAGACCTTCCATGACATAGTTGTAGCGACAACAGACATCAGTAGCTTGGTTCTGACGATTGGATCCATTTGCCAATGTCTTTTCCTGAGAGTTCTGGTCGCGGCAATATCCAACTGGGGAGATGAATGGAATTACATGAAGAAACAGGAGCCACCCGTACAGGATGATCAGCAGCACGTGAATCCCATTTCGAAATGGTGGCTGTTCCCATTGATTTGAGGAATTTTTGTGCATAGGTCTCACTATAAAGAAACGCATCAGAGAGCCTTGAAACGGTCGCAGAGACGCAATCGAATTTAATTCAGTCTTGACCTTATCATAATTGTTCTTCCAAGTTGATACGTGATAGAATCCCAAGAGAAGCCAGCATTGCACAAAGAAGATTTCATACTGTTCAAGCAATAGGACCCGAGAGTAATGCAAATAAAAGATCCCTGACATGGCAATCACAATAGAAAATGTGTGAAATTTAGATTCCCAATTCGTTGACACGACCCAATGGATCAGGAACAAGCTATAAGACAGAATTCCTAGAAAGAAAATCAAGGCTCCATGGTCCCTGATGGCTTCAATGAAGGGTAATTTCACTAGCTGTCTCTCTAGAAGTTCTGTCACTGGCCCTGTCATGAATGATATCTTGTGATGAGAATTATTATTATAATACACCTTTCGCAATTTTGCGGACCAGATTATTGGCAGGCGGGCGCGCGGGTGTGATTGATTGATTGATTGATTCATTCGATCAAATCTAAAAATGCTACAGGTACCTTACTCTTGCCTGTGCTGTACATGTTAGAAGTTGATAGTATTCTCGATGACCCTAGTTTGTGCTCAGAAAGAACCTCGCCACCAGGAACCTACTCGACGCGGGTACATCTGTCCACAAGTGCCTTTCCAGAAATAGAAACAACTCCACGGTTCGCTCAAACTTCGACACTTCGACTCGAAACGTCTATCGTCAGCAACATGATACCATCAAAATGTCTCAAGTGTTTATTGATGAAAAACGTGGCACGAGATACGCTCTAGTTATATTTTGACAGCGGATTTACTAAACGATGTCAAGGGGGTTCCCCTCCTGACAAGTACCATGCGCACGTTCCGTAGCACAATATTCGTCTCACAATCTCCTCAAGCTCCAAAAAGTATCCAAAGCAAAACACTGAATCATGGCATATCCTCGTACCTTTCCATTCCGCCTCCATGCCATCCTGGAACACATCTGTGACACACAGGATGTTGATGCTGAGGGCAGCATCGTCTCTTGGACTCCTACTGGGAAAAGTTTCAGGATTCACAACCTCGGCGCCTTCAAGAAATGCGTTTTGCCGAAGTACTTCCCAAAGCAGAGCAAGTACAAGTCTTTTCTCCGACAGCTGCAATATTATGGTTTTATCAACTATGGCTTCGGCCACTTTGGTCATCCCTTCTTCCTTCGACAGAACAAGGCGCTTTTGTCCCAGATCAAGCACAATAAGGCAAGCACCTCTGTTTCTGCTGCTGCGGCCGAAAAACGTAAAGATTATTTGCTACTACCAGAATCACCAACGCAAGGGGGCGCCAGAGAATCGTTGGACCGGTTCATCATCGAGGAAGTTACTGCTCGAGATGATGATGCCCAACACACGGTAAAATTCAATTCGAATGCCCTCACAATGTTGGCTTTGCCTCGGTTGCGGCATGCGGAAGTGTTGGCGCAGGTGAAACTCGGACTGGCGTCACTACAAAACGCTTCCCGGTCATCACATTTGAGCTTGGTCGACATTCAAGCTCTCAATCATTGGACAGTGAGATGCGGGCGACAAGAACTTGCCAGACAAGTCCTCCTATCGTCATTGACATCAAGTCCGTTGAGCCTGAACAACATGCTTGCAAGACGACAGGTTGACCTTGCGCTACTCAAACTAGGAACTGCCACCACCTTCCATCGACAGGACTAATAGACCAATAGCACGTTTTAGAAAGGAATACAACAAAGTTATAATAGTGCAAATTTACCAGGGAAACCACTTCTGTTTCTCAGCCTGAAAAACTTGATCCCGATGACGAATGCATCTGGGGTATACCATCCCTGTACATACAATATTCTCTGGTGGTACTTGTACACGTACCAGGCAAAGTGCTGAATGGAATGCTTGGTTCCAATAACTTGGGTACTGCCTCTATTATTACGCACTAAAACATGTATTGAAAGCGATTTATGGGGAGGAACGAGTGAGTGAGTGTTGTGTGTGAGTGAGTGTGGTGTATTTTATTATTAAAATAAATTTATCGTTTTTTTTATGTAGACAACACGCAGAATGAGCGAAACACCGGTCACAAAAGTGGAGAAGTATGCTTCGAAGATGACACTCGTTCTTCATGCCGTTAAGAAGTTTCTCTCAACTCGTCTAGTAGAACATTTTCATTTATAGATTTGGTTTAACTTCAACTTGTGAGAAGTAAATGTAATAAAAAACGTCCATCTCATCTAATCTCACAATCAGAGATATCAATATCAGTATGACACAACACCTCTTCCCTGTTAGGCTGCATGCCCTACTGGATAAAGTCATGCAACTCCTACCTCAATGACGAAGCAAGGATCATTTCCTGGACTCGAGACGGGCAACAGATTCGTAATCCATGATTTAGGGGCCTTCAAGACTCCTCGTATCTTGCCAAAGTATACTTTCCGAAGCAAAGCAAGTACAAGTCATACCGGCGTTAGCTCCAGTACTATGACTTCTCCAGCTATGGATCGAGTCGCTTTGGGCATCCGTTCTTTTTGAGAAAGAATACGGTTCTCTTGGCCCAAGTCAACCCAGAAGAACGGATACACAAAGCCAACTCTGCGCAATGAGCAGGTTCTAGCTTTACAAGAACGGCTGTCCCAAGAGATAGCGAGAGAATCGGTTGACATGATGACCGCAGTCCTTTCCTGAAAGATGAGAAACGAACAACACGAAGCTGTAACTGAAATCAAGCAGACGCGTTAGGAACAACGCCAGTATCTCATTGGAACCAACACAAACTTTCAGGTCACTCCGCTGTCTGCATTATTGCAAGGTTCTCTCACTCCTTTTCGTCATTGCATCCTCAATGCCATTGAGCAAGAAATTTCGGCTTTGAGCAGCAGGCGCTCACTTCTGTCGAATCAGCTATGCGACAGAGCAGATGGATCTCACACTTTTCCAGCTTGCTCGCAATCAGAGCGTTGTACCCTCTTTCGATCTGCCGAGTATCTCGAGAGTTGAAGCAATCATGGGAGTACTGCATTCAACCTTTATGATAGGGCTTGTTGCTGCACTATCCATTCTTTAAAACTTTCGCCTTAGCTATACTTTCATCTTGTTTTGTGGTTCCAAGAACGATATCCTCTCAATACAATCAATTGAAGAAGCTATAGCTTTCATCTCAACACCGGGCATTTAAAATAGCATGCTCGACAAGCCAGCAGTACTAGTACTATCATTCTTGGCCAGGATAAGGCTTGATACCGGGCTGAAGAAGGACCCACCTGGATTCCCAGGAATAGCAGATGCACCGGACGGTATCTGGCAATGAAGCATATGCCGCAGGCTAAGGAGTTTGCGTAGACCAGCAATATTATGAATTAGCGTCTTTGTGTACTGGTAGGGTCCCGAGGACGGGACTCTACGCACTGCTAGAAATTTCACACAATTCTAACTGCATTTCGCTACTCAGTTTCAGCATCAGAGGTTTTACCGCTTACTAGTAATACCATCGATTGAAGTAGAAAATACCCATCATTCTATAGGTATTTAAATGCGATACCGCGATACCGCGCGGTACAGGTGATAGGTTCATTACCAGCTATTTAACCTGACTGAGAGAGTATGATTCACGAATGTCTCTAGCGTACAAGTAATAGTAAGACCTGATGATCCATTTTATATCTGTCAACGCGCTCACTATTATTCATCTTTGTATTATCGCTTGTTTTCTCTTGAGAGAACTCTTTTCGTTGATACAATGGACATGGCAGTTTCACCCATGACTTGGCTGTCCTCTACTACTACTGAGCTTGTTAGAATCATCTCTCACCCGAAAGCTTCATTGTCTCTCCTACAAACTAGCCCCGAACTAGCCTCCGCATCTACGGCAGCGGCTGAATTGGAACCAGAAGTCGCAACTAAGGTAACAGTACCCACTGTATTAGGCCAAGTTCGGTTGCTTCCACCGGCAGCTAAGAGGTTCAATAAGTTCGATTGCCTCCACGTCAGCCACGTACGTGGGTGATGAAAATGTCTGTTTCTTACAAGTGACAGGTATAGTATCGCGTTTATTCATGAATAGTACCGGTAATGTGGTATACGGTACGTGAGTGTATTTGCGAGATCCCGCCCAATGCACATTTGCTTCGAAACGCTAATATAGAGGTTGTTCTACATTTTATACATGCGTTCGGCACCGCGCCGCAAGAAGACGAATGAATCACATTCCACGACACATTTCGCAACGAATCAAAAAAATATCTTGTTTATTTTAATTATATGATAATATATATATATGTGCATGGGTCACGTGTAGGATTTTTGCTCCGCGGTTCTAACTATTTGAAGCATATTTTCCAATTATTGATTTTACAGGTGAGAAGAGAGAAAACGCCCCATCATCCATCCATCCATCTCACAATAATCAGAGGTATAGTATCAATATTAGTATGGTACAGCACATCTTCCCTGTAAGGCTTCATGCTCTACTGGATCAATCATGCGACTCCTATCTCCATGATGAAGCAAGGATCATTTCCTGGACTCCAGACGGCAAAAGATTCATAATCCATGATCTAGGGGTCTTCAAGACTCGTATCCTGCCAAAGTACTTTCCGAAGCAAAGCAAGTACAAGTCATTCCGACGTCAGCTCCAGTACTATGGGTTTTCCAGCTATGGATCGAGTCGCTTTGGGCATCCGTTCTTTTTGAGAAAGAACAAGGAGCTCTTGGCCCAAGTCAAGCACAAAGTGACCGTGAAGAAACAGACCAAGAAGAGCGGGCCCACAAAGCCAACTCTGCGCAATGAGCACAATAATCTGAGTCTACAAGCGTTACAAGAACAGCTGTCCCAAGAGATAGCCAGAGAATCGATCGGCATGATGAATCAAGCTAGATTCTCCTTGGATACGAGAAACCGTTTCGAACAACACAAAGCTGTAACTGAAATCATGCAGCCGCGTCATGTCGTACTCCATCAGTCTCTCATCGGAACCAACACAAACTTTCAGGTCACTCCGCTGTCTGCTTTGCAAGGTTCTCTCACTCCTTTTCGTCATTGCATCCTCAATGCTATTGAGCAAGAAATTTCGGCTTTGAGCAGCAGGAGCTCACTTCTGTCGAACCAGCTATATGCGACACAGCAGGTGGATCGTTCACTGTTCCAGCTTGCTCGCAATCAAAGTGTTGGTCCCTCTATCGATATGTCAAGCGTCTTGAAAGCTGAGGATCCAAGAATGTCAACGTGGCGCAGCTGAAGGGATTGAACTGGATGCATTCATCCTTAGGGTTAGAGGTTATTCTAATTTCATTGGCATCTCTTACATCGATTTTTTAAAAGTAAAGTAGGTATATAGCTATCATTTCAAGTCTCAACGGCATCCAACATCATGATTGACCAGCCATCTAGCTATTATGTGGCTTGTATTAGCCCTCTGGTGCAACTCAACTAAGACTATGCACTGGAGTGAGTCTATCCTATTGCTCGAGAGCACCATGAAACTCGGAGCCGAAACGCCGGGATGTCACGATACCTTGTAACGCATGTGCCGTCACGAGAGGTACCGACTTTTTGTGAAGGGGTCCCAGCTGGGGTCGCAGAATATAACGGGACCCTTCACCGCTGGTGCCATTAGCCACCGGTACACGTACGTACGAGTACTTTAGTTGTTGTATAGTATCAGATGTTTTACCACGTAATTCGTCGGAAAAAAAATGCTTTCTGCAGGATAATGGATTCAAAAACAATTATGAAACACGCGGTAGACCTGTGAAATGCACACTACGACGTTCGCTCTGGTTCGCTTCGCCTAGCAGCAGAGTGGTACTAAGGTAGGCGATACCGGACGTATTGAAATTGACATTATTATTGATTGATTGATTCATTCACGAATGCTGCAACACGTGGAATTTCAATTTTTCATCTCCTGATCGTCACAACAACAATGTCATCATTTACTCATTTGGTTTATGTTTTTTTGCGTGGTTCTCTTCTCAACAACAACAACAACAACAACAACAACAACAGCAACAACAACAACAACAACCACAACCAACATTCAAGTTGAAAAATGAAGAGATTACAAGAATTTGTCGTTGCTACAATCGTGATGACAGCCTCACCGTCGGTGTGTCTAGGCTTTCAATCGTCTACACAATCATCGTTGATGACGAGGAAACTGACTAGGAAACCAACGACAATAACTGCCGAGATTGCGTTATTTCATCATTCACCTTTATCTACTCTCCGAAAACAGTCTTTAGCTCCCCTCTTTGCCACAACGACTATTGACGAAATCACTGCAACACCAAAAGTCAGCAGTGTCAGTGTTTGTACTGCCGAATTGTGCAACTGTCAAGAAGAAGGCTTGTTCTCAGGCGATGACATTTTGGAAACCTTGAAGTCCAAGAATTTGCCGTATCCAGTAGAAGAAGCTCCCTGCCTCGGTGCTTGTGGTAAGTCTTTCCCTCTAGACTGCAGATTGAATTTGATCTGATTTACGTCATGCTATGTCATGATTTATCTATTGGCCATAAAGAAGAGTTGCTGATGAACCTGATGCATGTTCGTTGGACCAAAATTCTCATCACATTCTGCGTCTTTTTTTTTCTCCTTTTGTCGATGATTTCATGAATTATGCTCCTTCTATCCGGATGCTGCCATACTAATGTTTTTACATATACTACTCAGGTGGCGGTGCAATGGTAGCCATTGATTTTGAAGACGGAAGTGCCGCACTTGTGAGTGGAATTGATGAAACCTTGATGGAATTGGGACTGACGACAGCAGCACAAGACCATCATGGGGACATTGCGGCCATTGCTTCGGAAGCGGTCGAAACATCTTCCAACATTGCTGTTGACATATCTGAGGCGGAACCATCTGCCACAGGTGCCGACGCGGCTAATCCAGTTAGCACTTCGTCTGCCATTTCCTCAACAACATTGCCATCTTTTTCCTCATCTCCTTCCGAATCTGATGCGGTTGCTTCCACCACCAACATTCCTACGCCAGGTGTGCTTTCCAAAATAGCAGTAACCAAAACATCATCACCATCATCACCACCACCATCCTACCAAGATGCCCGTGATCGAATGCGAGCCCAGAAACAAGAACAAGCTGAATCAGCCAGCAATCCATGGTGGACTGCCGCTACCTACTTGGCCCAAAAGGCGAAGGAATCCATTATCAAGGAATCAAAATGAGAATGCAGATGAACCAGTATGATGGATCTTTTTGGGGCAAGCGCTAGATGCGCGACATGTGATGAGGATGCGGCCTTATTCTTTTTTTCTCTCCAAGCAATTGACAGGAGCCATATGATCCCATCATCATCAATCATGACCCCATGCGTATTCCAGAAGGCTGGCTGCATGCCTCTCCAGCAGTAGACTCTATATAGGACAGCATGCCATGCTGCCCTTGCCACCGTATGCGTGGCTGGTGGAGTGGTCGTGACGAGTCAATAAGAATTCAGCAGTTGGAACAAGAAGAAGCAACGAGAAGCAACAAAAGGCATTCTTGAATATGCACGATACTTGACAAGCATGATTCAGTCTCGCTAGCTATCGTCGAAATAGAAGCAACAAATGTACAATAGATGAAACATTGATATAGTTTCCGTGCATGGCCGCCACGACTTACAGTAGTCTTATTCCTACCCATCTTCTTTATCGGTTATTATTGCAGTTGATCTTGAAACGTGCAAGCTTCCACGAAGGTCTGTCTGGTACCCGTCGATAAGAACACTTTCGAAATTCTGCCTCAAATCGGTGATGACTGATGACACCGCACCTCACTTTCAACTTCCTGTCACAATCGATCATCCGAAGCCGTGTTTGGATATACACAGACATACCACACAGGCACAGCACACAGGCACAGCACACAGGCATAACACAAACCATGGCCCTCTCTAACAATGCTCATACTCCAACAACGCTTCAAGCCGTAAAGATTCCCTGTTGCTTATGCGGCACCATGATTTTGCCGAACAACGCCAATCAATGTGGAACGTGTTTGGCGCAAGACTTTGATTTGAAATCGGAATTGGAACGAGGACCTTCTGGTGCGCTTCATCCCACGATTTATCAATGTCGCAAGTGTCGTCGCTATCAAAAGACGCCTACTTACTACGAGGCCTGTGAACCAGAATCACCGGAACTCTTGGCCATTTGTCTGAAACACATTCCTGCTTTGCACGGCAGCAACTCCAGCAAGTACAAAGTTAAGGAAGCTTCCTGGATTTGGACGGAGCCTCATTCCATGCGCTTCAAGGTTAAATTGACGGTCCAAGCATTGGTCCAAAATGTATTAGTCCAGCAACGGGTCGCCGTCGAACTTCATTGTGGATGGCAACAATGTCCCGATTGCAATCGTGAATTCACCAATCGTACTTGGACGGCTCAAGTGCAATTGCGACAACGTCGTCAAGATCATGGACACAAGGGACTCATGACATTGGAACAAGCCTTGAGAAACAATGCTAGCATTCGCAAACACGTTCTGAGCATTGATGCAAGCCGAGAAGGTTTGGATTTTTATTTTTTGAATTTGCCTCAGGCCCAAATGTTTTCCAATTATTTGCGCAAGATTGCTCCCATGAAAGTGAGCAGTAGCCTCAAATTGGTCTCTACGGATTCGCACTCCAACACGGCCCATCGCAAACACACGATTACCTGTGAATTGGTCCCATTGTGCGTCCAAGATTTGGTGGTCATTTCCAAAAGTTGCAAAAACAACAAATTGGCCGGACGATTGGCACTCATATTAAAAGTCAAGAGTGTGGTCCATGCCATTTCCGCCTCGCCAGTACGACAAAATTTAGAACAAAGCATGGTGGAAGTGTCCCCCGATGCCTATTACAAGTACGAAAAGTCGTATCGAGTCTTGCAAGCCAGTAATCGATTGACTAGGTTCACGGTCATGGATGTGGAACTCTGTGACGAAGAATATGGTGGTGGTGGTGGCGGCGGTGACGAACAGCAACAGCAGCAGCAACAGCAACAACAACACCAGCTGTACAAGGGTCCCAATAGTGGCATTGAAAAGTATGCACTGGCCGACGTCCAAGTCGTTCGTGAATCGGAATATGGCGACATGAATGCCGAAGTCTTGTGTTGCGTCACCCATTTGGGTCATTTGCTCCAACCTGGTGATGTCGTCTTGGGATACGATTTGGCCACCTTTGTGGGAGATGGTGATTGGGATGCGGAATTGAACAACAGCTTTGTCGTTCCCGATGTGGTGTTGGTCAAGAAGGTGACACCCAAAAAGGGTGAATTGGATGCCATTGCAACTGGCACTACTAGTGGCAGTGTTAGCAACAAGGAGACTTTGGAACCCAAACATAAATTGTCCAAAAAGAAGCAACGTCGTCGTCGTCGCAAGGAAAATCGCAAAATGAAGGAATTGGAAGAACGGGTCGAACGCATGGGATTCTTGGACGATGAAAATGTGGGCGGCGAAGAAAATGGAGACGAAGAAGAAGAAGAATTTGATCAAGACTTGGAAGAAGATCCCGAAATGGCAGCTGAATTGCAAGCTCTGGAACAAGACTTTGCCAATCTGGAAGCGCAGCAAGGGCAAGGAGGAGATGATAATGGTAATGATGGAAATGGTAATGGTAATGATGATGGTAAAGGCGTACAAGCACAGCATGAGGTGGTGGAAGAGGCTAGATGATATCAATAGCATCCTATTCAATTAAAATACTACTGTAGCATGCTGCTGTGCCTACAATGCTAGACTATAGTAGAAATTACGTTGCTCCTAACAGAGGCAGAATACTACTGTGAGTCATGATACTGTACATAAGCGTTGCCATCAAGCCATTTCGTGTCGAGCACCTATTTTTTGATGCTGGATTCGCTGATGTTTTATACGTGTAACTTCACATGCGTTTTTTGTCATCCTGTATAATATTCCTTCCATAAACTATCAATATTCATATAATAGTGGTGGATTCTTGTTCTGCTGTTATACTAACTCCTCCTGCTTTAAAAAAAAGCCATGCCATTCTATTCCTCATTTCCGACAAACAACTACATACTATACTGCAATGCACAAGACCATCGTCATTCTCACAATCGTCAATCAAATCATTCACAATTCTAAAACAGGCGGAGTCAGTTTCACTATTTCGAAAAATCTGGGTATTTCCAAATTCTATCCCATTACACCATCGCAACTATAATGTGAGTGCAAATTCAAATGGTTTGACACATCACAGGCACATGATGTGTAATTTTTGGACGGCACACACATACACTGTAGAAACCTAGCTAGCACGGACTGTGAAGAAATGTGCTGCCGCCGATCATGCATGGAGTATCCTTGTAAAAACGAGGCGTACTGGTACATAGCTTCGTCTATCCCAGTAGTATGCTTGTTTACCGTTATACGAATGCCAAGTTCTAGCTAGTGACAGGTGAAAGGACCGTTCAAGGTTTCTGACCAAGCCTGCTGATGTTGGTTGCATGTGACTAGACCGTTCAAATTGAAGGGCATAAGTCTTTCAATTAACGATTATGGATGGTTGGAAACTCCCACCATTCCCCCCCTTTTTTCCAAGCAAGCCAATCCTGTTCATCCGTTGACTCGTACGCCAAATCTCCGAAACGAGTCATCGCTTAGAAGCGATCGGATATTGAAATTTTAATTAGGACTCAACGGTCCGGTAGGCGAGGATTCAATTAAGGCCACACGGACTATGTGGCATGGTAGCTTTCCTACTCAAGTCTACACGCCGTCATTTTTCAAAATTCCGGCCAGCTCGTCACACCTGCTTTCCCCAAACGACCAAATCTATTGGTTACAAGAAGTTGCAAAGGAAAGAATAATACCGGTAGCAGAAAGTATCACATCACATACTCCTGGTTACTCGCTCTCATACTTATTATTATTGCTATTATAATATAATATTATTGTACCGTATACAATAACCCAAACAGATAAAGTATGATTTCTCTTCGTTCCTTGGCACCTCTTGTGCTGACATTGCTTTCCATCACGTTCACCACGGTGCAAGCCGGTGTGGACTTGTGTGGAGCACCTGGACGATTGCCACCCATGGATCGATTCGATTGTTTGATCCACCAAAACCCCAATTTGAGCTGCGGGCAACTCTTCTTTCAAGTAGCGGCCATGAACCCCAATGCTTACACCAACCAAATGTTGGGTTTGTTCGGAAACATGTGCTGTAACGCCAATGTTGCCAAGCAATGCATTGGACATCCAGGAGGAAACCAAGGAGGTTCTGACACTAACAACAACAACAACTCCAACAACAATGTCAACACGGTAGGAAGACCCTCTGGCTATGGCGGAAGAGGTCCCAATGGAACCTGTAACATTTGCCAGAACGGTGGTACTTTGGACGATACGTACAACGCTCGTGGACAAAAGCTTCATTACAATCTTCGTTACATTGGCCGGGCCAACGCTGGTTTCTCGTGTCAACAATTCGATTGGTTGGGCAAGAATGGTTACATTCCCAACTTTATGTGCGGGCCTGTCATTAGCATCCTTCCACGATACTGTCCCGTCTGTTCTGGAGGTGGAGGTGCATCGCAGCAACAACAACAACAAGTAGCCGCACCCCAGCAAACCCAATCCTTTGGGGGAAGCGGTGAAAGTGGTTGTGGTCGATACCGCAACAACAAGAATGGATGCAAATCCGCTGGTTGCAAGTACAATAAAAAGTTTGGAACTTGTATTGCCAAGTAATTGTTCATAATAATTACCACCAAGAAGCAAGGGGCTAAATAAGCAAAGCAAAGCAAACAAGATATGCCAAGAGGCAGCAGCAGCTGGGATCTACAGATGACCTTCTTTACAATAAAGTAAGGGGAGCGCGCGAGAACAGTATTGTACATTATCTATTTAATGCATTATAGGTTTAACAACCATCATTATCATCTTGCTCTTTCTAGGTTTTGACTTTTGTACTCTCCTCTATTTTCGTTCAGTTACTGTAGTAGCGACATCTATCTATCGCCTCTCTCTCGCGTCCAAGGGCCAGCAACTCTTGCGTCACTCTTTCTTCGCCAGTAGCTTTTCTCGCTCATCGCCAGTTCGTGAAAAAGAATTTTCTGGGCTTTTTTGGTCCGTTACAGGCACGTGCGTAAATAATGGTACATGGTACTACCGGCGGAAGTATCAGTAGAGAACAGTACTGTAGGGTCCAATATTGGTATTTTGATTTATTTATTTATTGGTGCCGTACCTGGTACACGTGTACCACGCGTGGACAAAATGCCGTTCTGGATCCTCGCGCGTGATGGAAAGACGCCGCGGGAGGACGAGAGTGTGACGGTGGTGCGTGTGATGGTGTTATGTCAAATGATGGATTGATTCCCCTTATTGTGTGTGTGGAAGGTTCCCCCTTTCACAGAACGATCAAATCAAGAGGAGGGGATATAAGAAGGGGATGTGAAACTGGCAAAGGACGAACGAAGAATCAGAAACGAAAAGAAACGAAACGAAAAAAAAGGAATGATGTACAGCAGTACAAGTATTAATACGTGTACCGGTTTTAAAAAAGTAATAGGGTGGTTGCATTAGAAAGGGAGTCTATTACTATTAGAAGCACAACATCACGGCCCTCATGTACATTCATTTATTCATTCAGGCAATATCATAGAATAGCACAGATACCACCAGCCATTTAGAGGAAATAATAAAAAACGATGTATCACAGGAAACATACAGCATGTGAAATAATCTACAACAACAACAACAACAACAACAGGCAGGAGTCCCGTTGCTCGACAGCCAGGCAGGCCAGACCAAGCAATACCGATAAGTTCGTCAGCAAGAAAAATCAAGGACTGACCTGTTCCACCTGCCTGGCAGCTGTATCATAGCTACAAATAAAAGTTTTTCAGACCTACAGTACAAGCAAGAGCCCTTTGTGAAGGACGCGTCAATAGTCAATGCTAACTCAGAGTAGCGGGAGCATATTGGGAACATGAACATGAAGTGTACGTTCGCCAAGAATTTGTCGCTTCTCCAGAGAGGCATTGTTGTGTTGAAGACATCTTCGCTGATGGCACTTGGGTCTGCTATAGAACTGCAACGAACATTAGCGCTGGCAGTGGGGTGTGTGTAATTCGCCGCTAAGGCTCCGGATGAGAAATGAGGGTACATGGAAGAAAAAAAGTGTGAAATTAAGTTTGCGTTCTCTCTCGCAAAAACTAAACTCAAATACACATATGAATCCAATCGCAACCAACCATAAATTTAGGGCTTTATGTAAGCAGGACCTGGGAACGGAGGCGCCGGCACAAGTAACTGGTATTGGAGCCCGGTACAGCTCACAATCACATGGACCTTATTTGTTGGGACCTTCGATGCTGTAAGATTTTTCGTTCGCTTTCCTAAATGTTCTGAACCCACGTTTGTGATCCTACATGAACACAATCGGCATTTACTTATTGTTCAAAGTTTGCGCTCTTGCGAAAAATGACTCCGGACTTTTCGTTTTTCCTGACGATCACGCGCAATTGGAAGCCCTCCGAACACTCTCAAAGTACAATTACGCCCTCGGAACATCCAGGAATACAAAAAGCGAATAATCTCTAAGTGAACCTAATTTTTCCCTTCCTTATGTAAGCGAGTTTGCGACCGGTTTTCAGCTGGTGGCAAGAACACAAAAGAACAAATACATGTGCAACACGTCGAGATATTGTTGGCAGTGACTGAACGCCTTATCTATTGTGACGAGAGAATGATTGAAATTATGATCATGGGGAAGTCTTCATACCAGCTGCAAGGGCCGAAAGTTACCATATAAAGACTCTGGTAGCAACGATCCGCATTGTGTGAAAGGGTTTCAAAACCATTTATTCATTCATTCAACCCGTAAAGACGGCACTCAGTAAGATAAGCACGCAAGAACGAAAGCATGCCAAACTTTCCCTACAAACTCCACAAACTGTTGGAGCGAGTGGAGGAAGATGAGGAGCTCAAATCAATAATATCATGGTTGCCAGATGGCAAAACCTTCAGGATTCACTCGCAAGAAGCCTTTGAGAAGCGATTGCTGAGAGAATACTTTCCTCGACAGACTCAAGTAAAGTCGTTCATGAGGCAACTGCAGTACTACGACTTTGAAAACTTTGGTGAAGGCATCTTCCGGCATCGTTGCTTTGTTCGCGGACAACGGAACCTCTGTGGACAAATCATGCATCAATTACCAACCAAGAATCAAAAGAAGTCTGGAAAATCAACCAGACCGCTCAAGACACGAGGACGTAAAAAGAAGACCACGACGTTGGCAGCCAGCGATCCTGGCAGTGCTGGTAGTACTACATCACAGCCAGCAGAGGCTTCTAATGGAGTTGCTTCAGTTTCTGCTCATCGAACCTCGTCTCCTCAGCCTTCATTGGGAGGTGGATCGAACTCCAATACCTCTGTTTCATCTGACTCTTCCGAATCCACTCACAGCGAAACCAACATCACTCATGAACAGGTAGAGGAACATCAGAAGAAGAAAGCCAGGCCTCATGTTGAACCTGCTTCAGCAAAGCCACCACACGTTTCATTGCCAACCGCCTGTTTGCAAGGAGTCCAACTAGCATCAGGTCATGTACAAAACGATGCAGGGCGGGGATTTCCTCTTCATAATCCAATGTCGACGATCCCATCTTCTCAACAAAGTTTTGCACAACAGCTATTGGGGCAACACAGTTTGTTTGCAGCTCAAAATGTAATGTCAAACTACCGTTCCGGTCTACAAGCAGAGGAGCTACTGCTCAGTTCCATGTTGCACAATCAGCGCTATCTTGCCACCATGCTGCAAGCACAACAACAGCAGCAGCAGCAACAACAACAACAACAGCTATCACAGCAACCAACACAGCAAATGCCTCATCCTCCTTCGATTCAAGGAGGAATGATCCCACCACAAGGAGTACAACTTCCCTTGCCAAACACCAACAATCGCTTTTTGGATTCCCGTCTTCCCCAACCCTTTACTTCCAGTCATTTAGAACGATTACGAGCCAATGCTATTTCCAATCATTTGAGGAACATGTCCTCCCTGACTACTTCGCCCTCATCACGACACCGAAAGAAGGAAGAGTTCTCCTCTTCTTCTCCGAACAAGAAGCGAGGATTTAGTAGTGGTGGTGATGATGATGATGATGATGATTTTGACAGCAGGAACAAGAAAGGATCCGCTTCCTCGCATCATCAGCAGCAGCGTCATTAAAACAACAAAAGCAACAAAGGATGACGGGAGCATGCCTATTTGCAGACTCTCTCGATTTTGAAATCATATTATGATGATTATTATTATTATATAGAAACTATAACTCCAATCATCTTCCAGCAGGATAATGATTGGAAACCGCCACCACGCACCACGCATACCAATTTGCTAAAAGACTACTAGCACATTTTTTCACCTATATAATGTTTTCATACGCGACAGATGATTCTTCCATTCATTCATTTAGGAACTCTACTATTGTTTCATTCCCTTCTGCAGATTACTACGTAGATACCTTGAAATGAAAGCTACTAGTAGGCCGAAGAAGAAGCAGGGCCAATTTGTTTTTGAAGTGCTACAACACCAAGAACTTTAAAAAACTTGTTCGTCACCAGCACACCTTTCGAAAACTGCTAGTGTCTTCCCATTCTCATCTGAAGATTCCACTGTTGAGGTGTTGATGGGGGTACAAGGTAGTAAGTAGTATAGGTATGGTTGCCACGAGATTACATTGCGATGAGAGTTATTACAGTAGGTGCGGTGCCCGTGTACCGTACGAGAGAGCGGCGTTGAAGAATTGCGCGTTGGCGGGGCCGTTCCCGATCTTATTTTAAAAACCGCTATAGTAGTACCTCACGGAGGTCGGTGTACCGCGGTATCGTAGGACCTCTGCTAGTGTCGTAATATCTCGCAATGACCAATTGAGCGAACTGATGCAAACGATCCATAATATAAAATATAATTCTGTACATGTATTTTTTAAAGTAAATTGTATTATAAAGACTGCGCAAGCTTGAGTTGCAGCAGATTGATTGATAGGGTCCGCTTCGCTTTCTGTGATTGAATGTGTCATGGCGCTTTACAGCAGATCATCACCATCACCATCGTCCTCGTCACTGGAATCTACCGTAGACACCGCCTTGACATAGACTGCTGGCTTCTTGACAGGCTCGTCTTGGTGTTGCGCCCGAATGGAATTGCCCAAGAGTAACATGGATCCAGCCCCTGCCAATGCAGATGTTGGTGTTTTCTTGGATTGCTGCTGATGTTGTTGTTGTTGCTTTACTTCCTGGGCCACAAAACTGTAATCCTCATCATTATTATCATCGTCATCAAACAATCCACTATTTTTCTTCTTCTCCTTCTTCTCATCCTTCTCGTCGTCATCCCACAATTGAATTTCTTCTTCCTCTTCCTCGTGGTAGTAAGCATCGTAATGATCAATATCGTCCAACAAGGATTCGTGTTCCGGATTGGCCGCCCGTTCCATGGAAAGTTGGTAGTGCAGGCGATTTTCTTCGGCCACGCATTCCTTTTGGACGTGCTTTTCATTCAAGGCAAAACTGGCCACGTAACTAATCCCTAACGGCAGGGCCGTCCCTGTCAAGGCCGTGGTAATGGCACCGACGTAGACCGGCCACATGCTACTCAGCGTAATCTTGGCACCACGTTTGCGACTGTACTGTTCGAGTGGTTTTTGAAGACCTTGATTCAATTCGACTTGACGATCAAGACCATGCCGATCTGCATATTGGACAATGCATTGGACCATGGATTGGCAAAGTAACTGTGGGACTTTGGATTCGGCGGGCCATTCTTCTCCGGCTAGCACAAGTAAGGCCACAAATTGTTGATAGGAGACTGTCATTTGGGCCGTGTATTGTCCTGGTGGAGGACGTTCGTACAAATAGGGTTCCATGAAATGCTGGGGTTGCTGAGGGTCAGTCTTACGGTGGGCATCAGCATCAGCAGCAGCATCCGCAAATTCTTGTTGGGATTGTTGAATGTGTTCGCACACGGCAGACGCTGGGAAAATGGTAGGCTCCAACACCATGCTGTAAAGAATGGACAGCTCGATGCGTGTCCAATAGCCTTGTGGTGGATATTTGAACAACTTGGAATTGCGTTCCAAATGTTGTTCAATCATGGCTTCAGTACCAATGGGGCCACCACCACCACCACCACCACCACCCCGTGCACGGCCTACTCCAGAGCTTTTGTTGTTCGTAGCATCATTGCTGTTGCCAATATCAATAACATGATTCGTAGCAGAAGTATTTTCAGCATTACAGTAGGCCTCTTCTTCATGATTCTGATTGTCTTTTTCAATCGTAACGTGTTCCCCTGGTCGATTGCCAAAATGATTCTCCTTGTCCTTTTCACTTGTCCGTGCTCTCATGTTTCTCCAGCCACCTCGAATGTGATTACTAGCATTATTGTTCGCTGAGGACGATGATGCTGAAGACTTCTTATTATTATTGCCTGAATAATTCCAGCCATTTCGTATCCTAGCGGGAAGACTACTCCCATAATATGTCGATTTGGCGTTTGGACGATCCTTTTTTAGAAAGATTGACATTTGTTGTGCTGTTGATTTTTCTTATATTGCAAAGGAAGCACGCAAGTGGCTTATTTGTGTTGCTGTCAGATATGATGTAAACAGATACACGTGTACACTGAAATATATCTTCTTCAGATTTTTAGTTTTAGCAGTTTTATATTTCTGGCAAAGGGCGGCGGGAAAATGCTGCGGCCAACTGCCATTCTGCCCGGCCTGTGCAAAATACCCGCCGGCGATTTATCGACTGGTTCGACCGCCAAGCAATTCAGTGAGGTGCGCCGATTGCCGATTGCGATTCTCAGATTTTCGACACGTATGTGAGGAGGCAAATCCTCCAACCAGAAATCCTCATCTTGCAGTTTCAGATTATTCTCACTCGAGATCTCGTCTTGTCAAGAAGGATTGAGAAAGAGATAGAAAACAAGATAAGAACACAGTCAAACCAATACAATGAGAATAACAGCCGCGCAACTGGCATCTTGCTTGCTGGTCCTCACATTGAGCATCTCAAGTTCGAATGCTTGGCAATCATCGACGACTCCCAATAATAGTAATTTCAGACGATCGATTCACTTATTTTTCACGTCATCCTCAAATAGATACGCCCAGCCTCGCGCAACGCGGCTACAGCAAACCCCGAAGCAACAAGAGGATCAGAAATGGTCCGAACGATATGAGCATGAGACTCATTATGACAAAACAGGAGGAGCTTGTTCCTCTCTGATGAAGAATTCTCGACGTCACTTTGTGAATTCGGCCATGGCCACTTTTTCCACAATGGTGGTGGCAGGAGCAACAGCATCACCTGCCTTTGCAGATGGTGCACCAGCACCGGCTCCTGCAGCCCCCAAACCGCCAGCACCGGCTGCTCCTGCGCCAGCTGCTCCTGCTGCACCCAAACCACCTGCACCGGCTCCAGCTGCACCAGCTGCAGCTGCCGCCCCCAAACCACCGGCTCCTGCACCGGCTCCAGCACCGGCTCCAGCGGCAGCTGCTGCACCCAAACCACCACCACCACCACCACCGGCTGCTCCAAAACCAGTTCCCAAACCGAGCATGTTTGCTGGAAGTTACACCGATCCCAACCATCCGGGTGGTAAGGTGGCCATCAAACCGACCGGTCAATCCGTCGGCGACTATTGTTTGGCCGAAGTCGTGGGCGGTGGTGGCCAAAACGAACCTGCCTCGTATACCTTGCCCGCCGTCATCATGGGAGAACGGACCATATTCATTGATTTCACTAGCAAAGGTGGTCCTCGCAACTTCGTGGGCTTTCTCAACAAGGACGGAGACGTCGATTTTCTCAAGGATGGGAA
This sequence comes from Cylindrotheca closterium, assembly GCA_933822405.4. Lineage (NCBI taxonomy): Eukaryota > Bacillariophyta > Bacillariophyceae > Bacillariales > Bacillariaceae > Cylindrotheca > Cylindrotheca closterium. The sequence goes on from CAKOGP040002003.1 coordinate 75,598, forward strand.
TCGATGGTCTCGGGTGCCAAAGTAATTATTGAAAGAAGAAAAATCCACTTTGTGAGTGACGACTGAACACACATACAACAAGGTATTGGAAATTTTGGAAGGAGGAAGGACTTGCACGCACACACAAACGCACACACACTATTAGGATTGGAATGATGAGGGGATGTCAGGCACTGAACAAGTCTCTGATTTCAACTTCAGAATCATGCTATATGACAGGCTAAATATAACAAAGGATCCACGCAATCGTTCCTTCAACATGGTACATCCGCACGCATACTAACTATAGACGCATAACACAAACAAGGACACTAATAATAACACGGATCATGATAATATTCGGACGCTGTACACTTTCGTTGCACCATTTTGTAACAGCTTATCATTCGAGGCGTATCCTATCTCGTGCTCGTGCTCGGCAAAATCATCATCATTGAAAGCCCACCGTCCCCAACATGAGCCGCAAAATATTAGGATGCTTGTCAAAGTTTTTGGTTCCAGCTCCAATTCCAACTTGTTTCAATACAAAATCATCCGGAGGTCGCCCCTTTAACTTCAATGCTCGTTCCAACGTCAAGGCTCGCAACAGGGCCGCCCCCGTTGGAGTTACCAACTCACCCGTGACACCGGGAGGACCCCGACAAGTGGGCATGCCAATCAATAATCGAAGGGTGGCGGGGGCAGGAATGGGCAACAAGCCGTGATCGGTCCATACCATTCCCTCTCCCAAAGGCAATTTGGAAATGGAAACACTCTTGACGCCCAAGGCGTGAAGTGCAATCAGCGTCCCGACCGTATCACTGTGGGAACAGTGAATCAATTAGTTGATTGATTGATTGGTACATTAGAAAATTCCTAGACCAAATCCACAAAAACGGTAGCAAAGCAACAACAACAACAACAACAACAACAACAAGTCGCGTGCAGCAGCAGTAGATATTACTTACACAATCGAATCGACGGCTCCCACTTCATGAAAGTGAACAGCATCGATACTAGACGCTCCATGTGTATGGGCTTCTGCTTCGGCAAGTTCGGTAAATGCAGCAATGGCATTGGTCTTGACCCATGGAGCAATGCAGGATGCGGGAGCCGATTCCAACATTTGCTTGATTTCGGGCAAATTGCGAAGCTTACTGTTATTATTATTGGATAATGACGAGGTTCCATGGTGGTCATGACTGTGGTTGTGTCCTCCTCCAGATGATCCATGATCATGTGAATGACCATGAAAAGAATTACCAATATCTTCGTTGTCATCGTTATCATCATCCTGAGACTGTTGTGTTGTGATGACAGCATTTGTTTTCGTGGGCGAGGCATTGGAAACAATAGTTGGCTCTGGAAGGGAAGCAGACATGCCCTTGGAAATAATCATTACTCCAAAACCGGCCTTTATGATAAAACCGCCTACATCGTGGGTGGAATACTGCTGCGGATCATGTTCAATCGTAACAAGCTGTCCTTCTAGATTGAAGTCTATGGAAACGACTGCTTCTCCTACTTCACTTTTTATCACATTTTGGATACTCTCAATATCCTTTTCGGTATAGGGACTTGCGGTTTTGAAGACTGAAGTCATGATACTGCTGGTAGGCTGGCTGTGAGAATTGCCATGGTTGTCGTCGTCGTCGTCGACTGACTGTTGCGTTACGATACCACCACCAGGTGTCACATCGTGAGTTAGATTCTGATTCATGTCCGTGGTAGCAGGAAGAGAAGCGGACATGCCCATGGAAACAACTGTCGCTTCAAATCCAACATCCGCAAAGAATCCTTGGAGAAAGTTGGTGGACAATTGGTGTGGATTGTGTTCAATCGTAATTTCTTGATCCTTCAGGTTGAAACTTGACGAAATGAGAGCGCCTCCTCCAAATCCACTCTTTAGGAGACCATCAATGATTTCGATATCCTTTTCCCAATATCGTTCCACCGTCCGAAATCGAGATGTCATAATATCATTATTGCCACCCATTTCGGCTCGGCTGTGAGAATGATCGTGCGAATGATCATGATTAGTCTGTGTGTGCTCATCGTGACTGTGATCCTGTTGACAATCCTGCTGTGAAGCATTATTCTCACTTCGACTTCTATTGGATGGTACTGGTGCTGCTTCATGGTTGTATTTACTGGTCACATTGACATGAAGTGCCGCAATGGATCCAATTCCCTTCCATACCTTTTTGATTTCAATTCCAAACTCTCCCTTGAGCTCGGGCATGCCTTCTTCCAGACATGTCACGACATGAGCCAATAGCTGTTCCCTGACTTCTTCCGTTTCACAAGAATCTAAACAAGATGCCAGAAGCTGAAACGCAACGCAGATTGATCGTCAGTAAGGAATATCATCAATGCGCCAATGATAATAACAATAATAGTAATAGATGTTATGTAGTATTCAGCTGAAGATGACTCTCCTGAAATTGCACACATCCATTTCATGGTACGCACCATGTCGCCAGCCGCTCCAGAAAAACAATCAAAGTGAGCATGATAATCCCCGGTGGGGATTTTCCATGAGGACATGGTATGACTGGATTCCTGGTAAGTCGTCAATATGCAAGATGGCAAGAATGCAAGAATGCAAGAATGCAAAAAAACATATGCGATATGGTGCGATGAATTTTTGAATTGGAGAAACTGATGATGACACAATACGGATGACATGTGCGTACGTCAGTCAGTCGACGGAAATGTGGTACTTATATAGCTGGAAATACTTTCTTTCTAGAGGTAGCTGCAAGTCCCACTGCGTACCTCCTGCCATATCTACCTACCGTACCCAAATACGAATGATATCTACTTCCTATGTATGTGTATTTCATTTAAATTTCATTGCACTCATGGCAAATGCCCTATTCGTTTTGATAGCGGCAGCTACTTTTGGATCTCTCGTTCGCTTCTTGTCCCGAAACAAGTGACCGACTTTGGCACGAGCCACATCTTCCTCCACCTCGGACCAACAACCACCAACATCCTTTAGGAACCTTCCGCCTCTGCCCTTTACCATACCAATGACTTGAAGGACCAAATTCTTCTTTTCATACTTTTGCGCTACTTCATAACTTGTCTGATGCTTTCGAATCCATTCCCGCAGCTCCATGTTCCCAGGATGTTCTTGAAAGGGCTTGCCCTTACCGACCAGAATATCAAAGGAACAAGGAATCATGACTGTTCGTGTTGTTCGGAGCTCTTGTCGTTCCTGAATTCGTCGCTTTTTCATTTGTGCCACATGGTACTCGTTGCTTGTGACGGTACCTTCACTATTGATGGGAATCAAATTCGCAGGAATTCCAAAGGATTGCAAGGCAGTCGTACAGTCCAAGTGTGTACCATAGTGTGCCCGGAACCGAACACCCGTGAAGAAACCACATCCCATCTGAATGGTAGAGAGAACTGGCCGAAGGAGCATATTGTCATAACAAAAGTGAAACGCTACAACCTTGAGTGGCAATGACTTTTGGACTTCGGCTACTTTCCAAAAGGTGCTAGCGCTGAGTCTCCTCGTCGTTGTATTTTTGCCACCGATTCCCCACACTACTACAACTACGCCTTTCTTTTGTGTTTCCACGCTTTCCGCGTTGATCATGGCGTTGTAGTAGACTCGTTTCATCTGCAGTCATATGTCATATGTGAGGGGGTGTTTGTTTGAGATATTTCAAGGATTCAGGTAGGAACAATTTGAGCTATACATAATGCGGATGCTGCACGCCATGATAGCACCATCAAAAATAGCAAAACTTACCACGCTCACATCCGAATTTGCGGTAAAAGTGGGCGCAAGCTTCATCATGTACAAGGAAACATGACGTCCCGATTTATCTCGCAACGGCAAATTCTGAAATCTGCCACTGTACAGGTATTCCATAGTATCTTCGTCCAAATCATCTTGCACAATATCCTTTGTTAGTTTCTCCTCCCCAAACAGCTGTAGCTTCATTTTAAAGTGCCTTGCAAACCGTTGGACCGCAGCCTTGATATCAAACGACTCTGCACGCAAAAACTGAAGGCGAAATGCTTGATTCTGAACATATGCATGATCTTTTGCTATTGCCATTCTCAGTGCAGCATTCAAGTATTGCAGTTGGTTCAGCTCTGCTTCAAAGCTAGCAAGACTTTGTGCAATCATTTCCTGAGTCTCGTTTATATCATCCGATACCCCATGAACATCTTCCAAAATCCTCGCCCTTTCTTCTTGCGACATGACGGCCATGGTTCGAGCGAGTTGTTCATTGCTGTCTTGTTCCGACGCAAAATCGCCCTTTAAGACAGGGCCCTGGTGTTGTTGTTGTTGTTGCCTTTGTTGTTGTTGTTCTAAGTTTCTCACCTCACTCATCATGGGTTGTTGCTTCGTTCGTGTGACGTTAGGAAAGGCTATTATAATAACGATGAAGTAGTAGAAGAGGGCAAGATGAGGTACCGGTATACTGGTACAGCTGTCAGTTTTTTGTGCAGTGCGAAGGGCATGTTTGCGGAAAGTCTTCGCCACAGAAAATCGGGGCTCATATATATTATATATGTCCATATATATATAACATATGTGTATACAAAGAAAGCGCTACCATTGACAATTGTAGTCGGTAGATCTATTTGCCGTTTGGTCTGCCGCAGGACCAGTTTCGTTAAATGCCTTCTCATTCAGTCACATGTGACGACGGGTGTACATATCGATTGCACATGGCCATATTGTTGAGCCAAAGAAGTCTTCAGAATGAATCTCAAACTGTTTTATTTATTTCGCAATAGAAGAACTCACATTCTTGAGCTGGAACATTGCATGCTAACATTGTATGCTAACAAACAGTAACATCATGCTAACATTGCATACAAACCCCAGAACCTTAACCCAGAGTACAAAGGAAACATGCTGGTGAAATTTTAATGCAGCATTTCTACTGCACAATTGAGAAAGGTGAGCCACAGTATTCCCGCTACTACTACTACTAGGAGGATGAGTGAGCACGGAGCGCTCCTCACGTAGGAAGCATCAAGAAGGTTGCTGGGGGCTACAGTACTACTATTATCATGGCCGATGGATCGAAGCTCCTGCATCCAAGGTGTAATTGATCGATGCTGCACGTTTTCACACCTCTGTATAGTAGTATGCCGAAGAGGAGACGAAATCTGGACATGGTGGTGGACGAGGAGTGAGGAGGACGGGGATGACGAGGATCTCGTTCTTGGCTTCCACCCACATCGTTGGGCAGCTCAACTTGGTCACCCCATGGAATTGTCGAATTGTCTTATCTTCTGATTGAGGATGAAGCAATAAGTACCGTATGTACGAGGCTGAGGACTTGACGGTTTCTGCTCTACTCGCCCTGTGAGTTTTGGTCCTGCTCACCCCACCGTTCCTGATCCGTACATGTACTGGTTTAGTCTTTTTACCGACCACCTACCTACCAATGGCAGACGAGGAAGGGTTGAATGCAAGACGATTTCAGGTTGCTGTGTAGAGAGTGCCACGCGGATGTTCAACTTCAAAGAAGTAAGATTTCTTCCGCGAGGAGAAATCGAACGAAAAACATCAGACACAAACATCCTTCAGCGTTTGCAGTACCATACGAACATCAGATTGTTCCGTTCCCTATTATTCATTCCTCAACTGCAATCTAATACGCTTTAGAAATTTGAACCTCCACTTTGACCTAGTTCTCGGAAATTTTGACATCTAAGAAGAATCAATCAATCAGTCAATCAATCAGTTAACATCAGAGCAATCCACCATCAATCCACACAGAATCTTCAGGCACCATGAAACTTGTAAACGCCACCTTCAGTCTCAGTATCTTGTCCGTTGCCTTGGGGTTTCAAACAAGATCACCGCTACAAGCTTCACCGAAGTCTACTTCTACTCTATCAGTCTTGCCTGTCGAGCACTTGAATGATGTACATTCGGCATTGACCGATTCCTCTGCCTTTTCATTTTTGGCCGATGCTTCCGCGGCTGCTACTGATGTCAAGAATAATAAGGGACTATGGGAATCTTATATCAATTTATTCAAGATTGCTCTGAATGGGATCCATGACACAATTGATGGGCCATTGAATAAGGCTGGAATCACACAAACTTGGGGTATTTCGATTGCACTCTTTACCGCCAGTGAGTCTTTTTACGTATGATTATGTCGTTATATGTGCAATGGTCGCAGCCAAGAGCTTCGTGATGCCACAATGATATGCATCTATCGCCAATCAATTTATTTCATTTGTCCTATTGGTATACACTCACCACTCTTTTCTCGTTTTGTTCCCTCCTCCTTCTTCTTGTCAAAAACCAAAAATACATAATTTCAGCTTTCCGATCCCTGTTGCTACCACTTTCGTTGCAACAATCAAAGCAGGCCGAATACATGAAAGCCCTCAAGCCTTATCAAAATGAAATCAAGAAAAAGTTCAAGGACAACAAGGATGCCCAAAACCGTGCCATGTCCAAATTGTTTGAAGATGCCGAACAAAATCCATTGGCAGGATGTGCCATTTCTTTGGCCCAATTGCCAGTTCTATTGGGTTTGTACAGAGGTATCCGGAACTTGGCAATTGATGGCAATATTGATGAACCATTCTTGTGGATCCCATCTTTGCAAGGACCTGTCACTGCTGAAACTGACTATCGTGGTATCGAGTGGTTGACCCAAGGATGGGTAGATGGAGCTCCACCACTGGGATGGGAAACTACTCTTGCCTTCTGCATCATGCCAGTCTTGCTGGTCCTAGGTCAATCCATCTCCATGTCTGTTTTGCAGCCACCACTGGATGAAGATGCACCCAAGGCAGAACGAGAGCAAATGGAAAAGACTCAGAAATTTCTCAAGTTCTTGCCCCTGATGATTGGTTTTTTCTCTCTCCAAGTTCCAGCTGGTCTCACCATTTACTGGTTCACAACCAACTTGTTTACTGTGGGGTCTACTTTGGGGGCACGAACCTATTACAAACTGAATCCTCCGGAAATTGAATTGCCGGAATATTGGGACTCGATTGACAAATTGGAGGAGATGAGTACCGAAGACAAACGAAAGGCCGCCAAGGCAGGATTGCAAGTGGGACCATCCTATCAAGATATGCTGGAAGAATCCAAATTTCACGCAGTGGTGGAGCGACAGCCCCTTCGTACCTCGCTTCCTGGTGCCAGTTCTGAAATTCCTCCCGAGTTGGCTTCCTGGGTGGCGGCTGCCGGATCTACCAGTAAGGACTCTATCGCAGACCAACAACGAAATACCACCGTGGTTGCCTCAGCAACGGCATAAAGTCAAGAATAATATATTATAGTAGTAAATTTTTTTCGAAAAAAGCTACAGTATAGTTACGGTAGGTCAGTGTGTAGATATGTTTTTCCCAATACTGTAGCAGAAAACTGCATATGGGGGAGAGAGGATCCTCCAAAACTATACAGCTGGAACGGGGGTAGCGTGGAATAAGTATACGAGTAGGTTCCAACACATCACACATCACACGTCAATAACACTGCTTCTATGCATGTCATCACCGTCATCAGCATAACATCCAAGATCTTTCAACATCAGCCAAGCCATGAAGATTCAAGCCTATACATGGATACTGCTATTCTTCATCGTTGGTTCAAATACAGTACAAGGCTTACTACCACCATCTCCCTCCAACAAGATTGCTGTCCATCATCATCAACAACTCTCGTCACATCATCGTCTAGCAGCCAATGAACCGATAAAAACCCACAGGACAGTCGAAACTTCTGATGCTTCACCAAACCAGATTCCTCAGTCAAGAAATCGCGCTTCATCATGGTTTGCAGCAGCCTATTTCTTTGCTGCATGTACCTTTGCCTGGTGTGAACCCATGGCTGTCTTGGCTGAAATTACAACAACAACAACAACAACAACAACAACAACAACGGATGCTGCTGCTTCCACTTCATCCTGGACTCAAAAGGTGGCGTCGTCCTTAAAGGCACCTACCGAAGACTCACCACGGATCGAATTGCCAATCATATCGGGAGCAAGCCAACAAGGCAGTAGTACTCCGCCACCATTGTTTCCCAAACCAGGATCATCCAGCAATAACAACAACAAACAACCATCCAAGAACCCACCCCCGTGGCGGGTCCAAGGTTTAGTGTCGTTGGAAAATCCACGGATCGAACGTCCCTATGGCACTGACTTCATGATTGTCCAAGTTTTGAAAGAGGCTCCTCCAAAAGAACCATATGCTGTTACCGATGATACCAAAAAGACTGTACTGGGAGGAGCCAAGATCCAAGTTGGAAAATTTAGGTTTCCAAGCTCGATAACCTTGGGATTGGAGAATGCCAAGGTACAAGACAATTGGAAAAAAGTGGCGTCGACTAAAGACTTGTGGCTGGAGGTTACCATTTGCAAGGAAGATTCGGCCAAGTTTCCATGTGCTCCAGAGGAACAACGCTACCGTGCTGTGGCTTTTTCAAAACTCTTCAATTCGCCTCAAATCAGCGAGAGCAGCGAAGATGCCGCTGCTATTCGGTTACCAGCCACAATGATACTGGAAAGAATAAACAATGCAGATGATGATTGATAGATGCTAACAGTCCGAGAGGGTACAAATGGAATCATCCCCTTTATGCGCTCTTACTAGAGCTCCTTCTATTATTTTTATTAATTCTGTGCAGTAGTATGATAGCAGTTTAAGGCGAGATGACTTCTTGTCTCTCAAAGTCACCCACTGACGCGGCGTCGTTCTCTTCTTCGGTATTGCCTTCGGCCGATTTTGAACTGTCATCGAGTCCATGTGATTCCGCAAGGACCTTCTCCCAGCTTTGCATGAGCGACAAAAAGCCAATCGCAATGACAAAGTATACCACCAAATGCATCACCCCATAAGTCAATGCGATTCCAGCTTCATTCAAGGCCGAAAAGACCAATGGAGGAAGCCAGGCGATGATACGTGAAGAGAAGTTAAAGATTCCTGCCATTTCGGTAGCCTGTTCTTGTGGAACTAGCACGGCAAAGAAACCACTTTGTGTCGCATAAAACCATCCCAAAGCAATGCCCCAGAAAATAGCTAAAATGTAGGCCTTGAACTTGTCGCTTTCATCCTTCATAATCCATACACCCACCACCGTAGTGACGGAAAAGTACGCCATATTGAGTCGCCAACAAGTGTTGTAGTTGGTCCTTGTGACAACAAACTCGGATAGCTTGGCACCGGGAACGACAAAGACAAGGACAATAAAAAAGACGATACCACTTTCAGTGCCAGACATTTTGAGAACTTGGTTCATGAAGGTGATTGAGCACACTGCGAATGCCGAAGCTCCTGCTTCCGCAAAGCATAGCGCAACAAAGAACCACCGAATGCTTCGTTTGTAGTGAGTGTTGATATGCCTGGCGGTATGAAATAGTTGTGTGAATCCAGCCGTCCAAAGCGACCGTCCCTCTGGAAGCACACGCTTGGCCTCCACTTTTGGGAGAAACTTGAGCCAACCATAACCAAAGGACACTATCACAAAAATAACATTGATTCCTTGTGATATTTGAGCAGTCAAGACATCGTCAGCTGATACTCCCAAGCTAATGACAATGACTGTCACCATTAGTAGTCCTTGGGTTCCAAATTGAACCATGGTGAGTTTGGGTGATATGTTTTGGACAGCCTTCTCGCCAACTTCGAATGCTATTTCTGGCAAGTATGCAAAGGTAATGGTGATGACAATCTGATACAAGAATGCGGCAAAAGCTTGCAAAATTGCCATCGGAAACCAAGTGGAGCTGACAGTATATATTTGGATGACTTGGATGGCGACTATAGCAATGCAAGAGTAGAGTCCAACCGAGTGGCGGTAATCTGTATGGTCCACCACTGCTCCAATGATTGGATTCGCTATTGCTGCCAGAATACCAGAGATGACGGCAATGTTGGTAATCAAAGATGATGGCTGAAAACCATAGACCTTGTTATCACAATCAATCGCCATATCATTCTCATCGATGCATCCCGCTTCTTCACTTGCCAAGTATAGCAACGAAGTTGAAATGAAAATGTTGGCACCCAACAGAGAGCCTCGTGCAGCACCAATCTATAAAAAGCGAGAAGGCAAAGGAATTTAAGCTCCAGCTTGTCACAATGGACAGAATGTTATGTACTTACTGTCGCTAGACCTCTTGCTCGTTGATTTTGTTGAAAACCAGAACACTTGCAACATATTCTTTGTTTCTCATTTTCATGGGGCGCTTCAGGAGCTTCCGATGTCTCCTCCTCCTCTTGGTCTACGGTGTCACTATATAATTCCATACCTATTTTTCTTGTTGTGGGCTTGTCAATGATGGGCTTGTGTTTGGAGGTTTGCGTCTTGCCCAAGGTTGATCAGAAAATTGATGATACCGTCACGATTGGTTGATTCGGATATTATCTGCAAATATGGAGGTGAACAGTGTACATAGAAGTGATGAATACGCGTTTCTAAGAATATTCGGGAGGAGTGTCAAAGAGGTTCGTTGAACTCCGAGCCAATCAAAATGACGAACAAAAAAACCTCGTAGCATAGTACCGCGACCAGAGTATTGATCCACTATCAAGCGGTAGACAATGATTCAAGTTAGAGACGACGTCTCCTCATCAAAGATCTGTCATGGCTTGCTGCCTGCAGTACACAATCTAATCGTGATTTCTATCTATCGTTTTCATAAGCAACTGCTTGCCACTATGTTACAATTCTACAAGAAACGATTTGTCTATCAACAAGCACATGAGCCTTTTTACGGTGGTGGAGATCTCCTCTTGAGAGCGTATATGAAATATGTTCAATTCTACATCCACCATGACGTGTTAACCATGATGTGTTATCCATGCTGTATCAAATAATCTACAGACTGCACTTTTTTTACATCGAGATATCTTCTTGTCTCTCAACGTCACCCAAAGAGGCGGCGTCGTGCTCTCCTTGGGTATTGCCTTCGGCCGATTTTGAACTAGCCTCTAGTCCATGCGATTCGGAAAGGACCTTCTCCCAGCTTGGCATGAGCGACAAAAAGCCAATCGCAATGACAAAGTATCCAACCAAATGCATCACCCCATAAGTCAATGCGATTCCAGCTTCATTCAAGGCCGAAAAGACCAATGGAGGAAGCCAGGCGATGATGAGTGAAGAAAAGTTGAAGATTCCTGCCATTTCGGTAGCCTGTTCTTGTGGCACCAGGACGGCAAAGAAACCATTCTGTGTTGCATAAAACCATCCCAAAGCAATACCCCAGAAAACACCCAAAACGTAGGCCTTGAACTTGTCGTTTTCATCCTTCATAATCCATACACCCACCACCGTAGTGACGGAAAAGTACACCATATTGAGTCGCCAACAAGTGTTGTAGTTGGTCCTTGTGACAACAAACTCGGATAGCTTGGCACCGGGAACGACAAAGATAAGAACATTCAAAAATACGACACCCGTTTCGGTGCCAGACATTTTGAGAGCCTCGTTTAAGAAGGTGATGGCGCAAACTGCAAATGCCGAAGCTCCTGCTTCCGCAAAACACAGAGCAACAAAGAACCACCGAATGCTTCGTTTGTAGTGAGTGTTGATATGCCTGGCGGTATGAAATAGTTGTGTGAATCCAGCCGTCCAAAGCGACCGTCCCTCTGGTAGCACACGCTTGGCCTCCACTTTTGGGAGAAACTTGAGCCAACCATAACCAAAGGAAAGTATCAGAAAGATAGCATTGATTCCTTGTGATATTTGAGCAGTCAAGACATCGTCAGCTGATGCCCCCAAGCTAATGGCAATAACTACAACAATGAAGAGTCCTTGGGTTCCAAATTGAACCATGGTGAGTTTGGGTGATATGTTTTGGACAGCCTTCTCGCCAACTTCGAATGCTATTTCTGGCAAGTATGCAAACGTAGTGGTGATGACAATCTGATACAAGAATGCGGCAAAAGCTTGCAAGATTGCCATCGGAAACCAAGTGGAGCTGACAGTATATATTTGGATGACTTGGATGGCGACTATAGCAATGCAAGAGTAGAGTCCAACCGAGTGGCGGTAATCTGTATGGTCCACCACTGCTCCAATGATTGGATTCGCTATTGCTGCCAGAATACCAGATATGACGGCAATGTTGGTAATCAAAGATGATGGCTGAAAACCATAGACCTTGTTATCACAACCAACTGTCATGTCATTCTCGTCGATGCATCCCGCTTCTTCACTTGCCAAGTATAGCAACGAAGTTGAAATGAAAATGTTGGCACCCAAGAGAGAGCCTCGTGCAGCACCAATCTATAAAAAGCGAGAAGGTAAAGAATTTAAGCTCCAGCTTGTCACAATGGACGGATCGTAATACAAGGTCATGTACTTACTGTCGCTAGACCTCTTGCTCGTTGATTTTGTTGAAAACCAGAACACTTGCAACATATTCTTTGTTTCTCATTTTCATGGGGCGCTTCAGGAGCTTCCGTTGCCATATCCTGGTTTACCGTTTTGCTGAATGACTTCATGACGGTTTGCGTTGTGGTGAGTTTGGCAATGATGGGACTATGTGTGAAGGTTTCCGTCTCGCCCACAGCTGAACATGAATGTTGTGATATGGTCACTTGATTATATATTGATGGGTATGCATAAATGTGCGTTTCTGAGAAAAAATCACTTCAGGAACAATATGATGTCAAAGCGGTTCGTTGTGAAAGGAGAAGAAACTCCGAACCAATCAAAATGGCGAACAAAAACCACGAGTAGTGAACCATATATGACCATCAGTGCCTCATCGATCCAGGACTGCTTTATTCTTACAGCACCAGTACCTGGTACGAATACCTGATACCCTATCATCCGGTAGATGATGATTCCAGTTATAAAAACCAATCCTCAAAGATCCGTCGCTTGCTGCCTGCAGTACAATCTAATTGCCAGATATATCTATGGTTTTCATTATAAACAACTGCTTGCCATTACTTTACAATTCTACCAAGACATGATTGTTCTATAGTCAAGATGGGCTGCTTCATCTTCTTGATGGAACTCTCCTCCTGAGAGCGTAATATGTTCAACTGTACATCCATCATGATGATCCGTCCATGCTGTGCCAAGATACTCTAGACTTTGTACATTTTCTAAATCGACATCTTCTTTATCATCCTTGAAATGTCATCCTTCTCGTCCTCGTCATAATGGTGATGGAACCGCCATCATTAAATTCAGTCGAATCCATGGTTTTCCACACTAGCCCGAATGGGAAATTCCAATGGACCAACGTTTCTAACAATGACTGATGCTCCGTTTCCTGGAACGGCAACAATACCTTCCCATGGACTCCCATCGTCAGATCGCAATTCGATGACTTGACGAACATCGCCAGGTCCTTGCAAGACTTCAATGTTACATTCCATGGGCAAGCCATCGGTTTCAAGATTGACACGAACGAATTCGGTATTGGGGTCTTGAGCGTAGGTTCGAATGGCATTGTTTCCCTGAATGTTCTTCCATGACATCTCTCCCTGAAAGGAGTTGCCATAGGTGCCAAAGTCGCTGGACTGCGAAATGGTGGCCGAAATGGGAAAGGACATGTCGGCCGTATTAATGACATCAATGGTTTGAGAAATGGCCCGATTGACGCCACGCGGCCGACCAAAGTAGGCTTGGAGTGGTCGCAAGTACCCATCTTCACTGTAGACCTTCATGGATTGGGGTGTACTGCTGGGACCATTGCGAAAGTGGACATTCGCATAGAGTGGGCCACCGGGGCGCTCGGCTTGGACCCACACTGCCGAGGTTTGGGCAGTAGGATCATCTGATCGCCAAGTCCGACGAGAACCGCCGTGAATGACTGCCTTGGTGGGTTGTTCGGTCAATAGACCATTGGCCCTGGCAACTTGAGTGAAGGGTTCTTCCATGGGTGGTGGTGGTTCTGGGAAGAACGCTGGAAAGGGTGGGGGGATGACTGCAAGAGGAGGAGCCATGTCTACCGGGCGTGGGAAGTCTTGCGTGGGAAGAGGGACTGTCTGGGGGTTGTTAGTGGTGGTACGAGTACCAGTTTCAACAGTGTTGGTGTTGGTTGGTGGAGCATAGCCTGCTGGAACATAAGGACTGTACCCTTGATTGACTTGATTGTTGGGTGGCGTCAAATTAACAGGTTGTAGATTAACAGGAGCTGCGTAGGACACTTGCTTGATTCCTCCGCGAGGATCTTCAAACCATGGCTGAGAGTTTTCGCTGTAGCTGACGCTACCAACCTTTTCAGGCAACTCGGATCCATCCGGTGCAACTGGAAGTAGTTGGTCAGGCATGGACGACGTAGTACTCTGATGGTTACTGAAACCAACCGGGTGGTACTGTGACTGTGACTGTTGCTGATACTGTGGTTGTGGTTGTGGTTGCGGCAATTGCTGAAACTGCTGTTGTTGAAACTGCTGAAACTGCTGCTGCTGCTGCTCATACTGTGCTTGTTGATACTGTTGATATTTTTCAGGAGGCCCATTATCCCCAACCTTGGTACCTGAATACGCTGATCTGCTCCGAGACTTGTGAGCTGAGAAAAGAACAGTGCGAGGAAAAGGCAAGGATGCCTCCTCTGTTAATGTAATCTTAAGCGTTGATGTTATGGAAGTGACAGGAAACGAAAGAACGCTCGCAAACCCGACAGCACAGGTCAAAATCTGAAGCGATCTTGTCATTGTTTGCCTTTCTGAAAACAGCGTCCTTACGAACTGTTAGTAAGTGGCCGAAATGCGTTGCAAATGGTTTTGCAATTGGACTATGGAAGAAGTCGGAAGCAAGAGTTTGCTGAAGTGAAGTGGAATGAGAAAAGAAATCGTCTGAACATCTGTTTTTCTGATTTCCCACCAATCCCGTGGCCACGTCAGCATATAAATAAAACCTCACGAATCGAGAGATTTGCCAGCAGGCAGAGACGTCACGAAGACGTCATGATTGAAAGAATACTGTAGGTCCAGGGTTCATTACCGTACTGTTGCTTGTGATGAGCACCGATTATGATACATCGTTTGCTTGTTCAGTTTGAAAAATCATGCAGTATGATTAGGAGAAGTCATTATCAGTGCCCGCAACGCAGGTATTGCTGGAGAGCGATGTTTTAAAAACACTGATATAGTACTGCTGTAGCCTGTTTACTGATGCTGTTTTTCCCCCCTCAAAGGTGTTAGTTATAATACCGTCAGTCTTTATTACCGGTACATGATATCCAGTTTGGAATACATTCATTCATTCTTCCATGCTTCTTGGTGGTTTTTACTCTTGTTGTTACTGTTATTATGATTATGAATAATGCTACCACCATGCCTATGATTCTGTAATTACCATTGCCACTTGCAACATATCTCTCACTTCTTCAAAGCTGAGTTCCCCGTCCTTGTTCTTGTCCAATCGTGCTTCGGCAATCCGTATTAGTTTTTGCTTGGAAGGCATGGCATTCATTTTGTGTTTGTAAGTTTCCTTGGTTTTGTAAAAGAGGTCCAAGAAGTTTTCAAATTCATCGCGTTGTAAGACCCCGTCTCCATTGATATCGTAAAAGGCAAATATGGTCCGTAGAAAGAACTCGTAGCTCCCTTTTTGACTTAGAACATAGTTCTTGTAGAAGGCCTTGAATTCCGCTTCTGACAATTCGTAGCTGTTCACTTCTATATTGCTACTACTCTTTCGGTGTTTCTTGATGAGCGTCGAAGAGGGCTCTTCGTCACCAGCCTTGGCCAATGAAAATGCTACTTCGGTCGCAATCCGAATGCAGGTTTCTCGTTTCAAGTTAAGCTTGGTACCTAAAACCGCCCACAATTCTTCGTTGGATTCAATGAATTTTCGGAGTTCGTCCTTGGAAAGGGCCTGATCCCCATTCAAGTCCAATTTCTTGAATTCCTTCTTGGCCGAAAGTTTCTTTTCACCACCCACGTCCCCGTTCCAGCCACTGGCCGCCTTGGATTTGTACCCCTTGCCATATTCATCTTCCATGACTTCTTCAAAGATTAAAAAGGGGTCACGGAATTTGCGCCGCAAAGTGCCTGCAGACAATTGACGACGCGGTCGAGGATCTCCATCGGGACCTGGTCGGGGGGATAGAGTACCAGTACTGGCCCGATGGTTCTTCAAGGTACCCGTGGAATTGTGTTTGCGAGGAGCACCACCACCAGCTGCAGCAGCCCCACCTGTACCAACGGGGCGTGGACGAGGTCGTCCCTGAGGTCGAATGCTTCCTGGAGATTGAGGTGCCACGGTGCTGTGCCGGAGTCGCGCCGCAGCCAAACCTCCCGGAGACGGAGGTGCCACCATGGATTGGGTCCGCAAACGTCCCGGAGACTGGGGCGCATTCGCAGCCGCACGAGGGCGGAGCCTCCCTGGCGAGGGTCCCGTCATGCTGCCACTTCGACGATGTGGACCACCGACCGAAGTACCTGGGGATAGATCTCTGGGTTTGCTGGGGGATCCAGCCCGGGTCGCTTTCGGCCTGGATCGAAACAATCCAGGGGAACTGGGAGGTGGTGGGGAGTTTGTAGAACGTTGACGAGGTGGAGTTGTATTCGGATTTCTGGCAGAGGGCCTTCTACGCCCTCCCATTTGAGATTTGACGCTCCCCTGTTTCAACATGTCCCAATCGTGTCGTTTGCTTGGATCTGAGACGACTTCATACGCAGCGCTGATTCTGGCAAAGGCATCAGTCGCTTTCTCTTTGTCTTCTTCTGTATGTTGCTTATCCGGGTGATACTGCATGGCTAATCTTCGATAAGCCTTCTTGATGTCCTTCTCATCAGCGCCCGGTGTGATGTTAAGGATCTCGTATGGATCATCTGAAGAGTTCATGGTGATGCTTTACTGATTTCTGTGATGTCTGATAGCGGTGTTTCCTGATAGAATACTTCGTGTCGTGTTTGATCTCGATGACTGATGAATAAACCGTGATGCAAAGCTACTGTAGCTATTTGCCTGATGTTTCCTGAATCTGCTCCTGAGGCTGATCGATCGTGTTTAGTGATGTGGGGAGAGTCTGCTGCTTTTATCCAAAAGCTTATCTCAGAGCGGTGTGTTGTGTTGTGTTGTGTCTCAACTCTTTTGTTCTCGGTGAGACTTGTCACAGTGGTAAAAGTAGTAGTACTAGTAGACCTGAACTTATTGTAACCTATTGTGCTCCTGTCGCGGCAGGTTTCGCAGACTGTTTATTAGAAAATTTCACCTGTCGTGGCAAGATAGGCACACCTTGCAGTTCGTCATGCCTGATCTTACTAGTCGAAATGACTTGCGAAACCCACAACGGAAATCTGCCGCCAATAATTCTTGCCAATATTGATGTCCGACCAAGACCAAGTTACTTAATAACCACCGAACGCCAAGACCACACTACTTAGGGGATGTAAATTCAACATCCTTCTTTGGGGCTTGATGAACATAACCTGCTGGTTCGGGAATTGTCGGATGCACATTTTGATGGATGGATTTTCATACGACTGCGCTGACAATGAGAAATGTACGAATATTCCCAAAAAGCTGACATCTGAACTGCAGAAACGACCATGAAATGCACGGACAAACGGATAGCTTAGAAGGATTGATTTTAACTACTCTTCGTTCGGTATCATCAGCGCATGCTCATTCCGAGCTAGCACCATTATTGTCAAGAAAGAGTGAGTCTTTGAACGATAACCTCATTATGGAGTGTTTGCTAGTCCTCGTGTCAAGATCTTGACTCCAGCTGCAGATATCTTGGACTTGTTTACGGATCCTCTCCCATTTACAATTTCCGAATGCAGTGCTACCATGTTGGCCTCAATAGTATCCGAAAATACAAACTTCTTCATGACCATCTCGCTCGTTTGGCCCAACCGATCAATTCTTCCCATGGCTTGGGTTTCGGCAGCCGAATCTAAGCAAGGTTCCATCAGAAAGAGATGAGAAGCTTGTGTCAGTGTCATTCCAACGGAACCAGCCCCAAGTGTGACTACCATACAGGCCGGAAATTTCTTGGGACCTTGAAAGGCCCGAATGGCAAAATCTCGATTCGTCGTCGAGGTCGACCCGGTGATTTCGTAGACGACTGGAATCCCAAACAAGGCTTTGAGGGCCTGGACGACTAACGCGTGGGTATTGGTATATTGCGTAAAAATCACGGCCCGAATATTGCTGTTGCTGGACCAGAGTTGCTTGATTTCATTGTAGAGCGCACAGATTTTGGTCGAGTCCTTCCAACCAATCGTCACCGAAGAAGACGATGACAACAACTTGTCGGATGACAAAGGATGTATCAGACCTTGTTCGAGGCCCCATTTGGATGCTCCATCCCGCTCATACTTTCGAATTTGGTTCCAATTGAGATTTTGAAGATTCCTTTGATATTGGCTCTTTTCATCAGGAGACGTGTGCAAGAAAACTACCTTGCCAACTTTGTTTGGGAGCTCCACGGCTTGTCTACCATCGACCATTTGTGACTTTTCATGCCTCGTCACATACTTGGCAAACATGTTAACAAAGGCATCGATCGATTCGTTGTTGATGGTAGCGTTGGAAAAGGCACGGCCAAACGGACTGTTGTCTTGAATTCCCAAAAAGGTCATTTGCTGTTTCAAATCCGAAATACCGGCCGTCAAGGGAGTGGCAGTGACACACCAACGACAATCCGCCTGTATGCGAGTCGCATACCCAATGTTGGCATTCGTAGTATTGGACAACAAATGAGCCTCGTCCATTACCACCCGATGAAATTTCACCTTGTTCACAACATGCGACGGCCATTCAAAGGTGGCTGTCGAAATGATGATATCAGTGGTGGTTAATAAAAGACGATCGTCCCAATTGTGCAAATCAATGGGATGTTTGGATCTTGACGAGGAGGAATGGAAGCGTCGAACTGTCAAATTCGGAGCATGCTTCTTCACTTCATCTTCCCATTGCCCCATCAACGATGCCGAAGTAAGGACCACGGTGGTTTTGGGTCGACTCCAGTCGTCCTTCGCAACATGACTGGTATCGGATGCCACCAATGCCAAGATAATGGCCGTTTTCTGTATCCAATGAATAAATAATGGGAAATGAAGAAAAAAAAGGTGGGGCCAGAATTGAGTACAATTGATATGTTCTCCACTATTCATATATATATATATATATATATATATATACATAGAGCAAACGCAAACATATATAACTTACTCCCATTCCAACCTCGGATGCTAACCAACCTCCTTTGGTGCTACTGCTGCTGCTACTGCTGCTGCTTCCAAAGTCATTTCTTGTCGTCAATGATGATGGTGACGATGATGACGATGCTTGTTCCTCCACAGATTGCATAAAGGCGAGGCTCTGCCTTTGATAGGGATATAGTGTACTCTGGAATCGTTGCTGCTTGGGTGGCATTAGGACTGCTCCCAAGTAATTCTTGGACACTTGCCGCAGTATGGAATCTACGGAGGTTGGGTCTGCTGAAGAAGCAGCAGCAGCAGCAGCAGGGCGAATCACTTGTTCCGTGGTGGCTACTTGCATTGGTTCTTTATACGGTGTTGGCGGTGGTGGGTCTCGTCGCCGTTTGGATCGTTTTGTTGGTCGTTGCACTGCCGGTGATCGTCTTCGTTGTTGCGCGGATCCTTGCGCTGCCGACGATGGCGACACTCGCGCTGGTGTGGAAGCCAGTCGCATTTGTTCTGAAAACGGAAGACCAAACAAATCCAAAACAGCGAGAGCCGCGTCTGGATCGCTGTCTTGTGTTGTTGTCGCTGCTGCTGCTGCTATTGTTGTTGTTGTTGTTTTCGCTTGCGTTCTCTTGCGGCGTTCCTGTCTTCGCATGCTCTCCCAAAGAAAAACACTATTGGCATGGCAAAGATGACGACGAGGATGAGAATGAGGATAAGCATGAGACACACATCATGCATGACTGCTGCAACAATATTATATTATATACTTACCCTTTTCTGGCTTGACAATGACTCTGCCATGCTTGACATTCCGAAGCCTTGATATCACAGACATAGCAATAACACTTGTGGCAGTAGTCGTAAGCACTAGAATGTTGGGCGACACAATCTTGACGCGAATGTGGAAAGTCCATCAAGGCATTTGGATGACTGGCTCCGACGATTTGGAGATCGTCTGATACTAATAATCCGGCAATAGCCTGGTCAGCGGTATTCTGTTCTTCCGTAGGCAAAGAAGTGGAAGGAGGGTCATCCAAAATGATGCAAAAATCATCGTCCTCATAGTCCTCTAGCTCAAGGATCTCTTCTGGCTGATGTGCTTTTCGTTTCTCATTGCTATTGTTTGCAACGGCTTCTTCTATTCTTTCGTCTTCTCCTTTATTGTCTGCCTTTTGAAACCACTGAAGGATGGATTGCTGTGACATTGTGTTGCGTTGCTGGTATTCCTATTATAAACGTACACGTACACGTATGTAGTACTTTATTCTTGTTGCACCGTTTCTTATTATTGTGTGGCATGCATACTCTGGACGCAATGTTCACAATGTATAATATTAATATAGCACGATAGACAAGAGCGGAGAACGATTGATGATGATGATGATGATTATGATGATACGCGCGGTTGGATTTTATTGATTTTGGATTTCATTCACGAAATAAAAAGGCGCGCGCATCATGCGGACTTAATCCATTTTTTTGAAAGGATTTTTGGCGCCATGACGAGTAGTGGGTATAGTAGATGAGACTTGCCTGGTATCACCACTTTAGACCGCAAAATACTAAAATACTAAAATCTGAATGTACATTTATTTACTTTATATAATACTAAAAGCAACAGATCGTAGTCCTATAAGCTTCTTTCAGAATCAATCAATCAACCATCGCAATTTCAAATTATTTTGCATCGGACGACTCGCCCAACTCTTCGTCAGTAATTGCTATTCTTGAGGCCAATGGGTCTTCCGCCTGTATCCGTTCTTGACCTCCAGCAGAGGTGTCATCATCATTATTATCCTCCTCCTTGTCCTTGTTCTTTGCTGCTTGAAGATCGACAATCTCAATCTGACCAAACTCTTCATCCTCTTCTTGTTTTTCGTTCGTCGCCAGTGCCGCCGCCACATCGCTATTACTGTTATTATTTTTAATATCGACTGGTATGGTCACATCCTTGCTATCTTCATCAAACCGCTGTACAGCTTGCTCCGCGGCCAGTTCCGTCTCGATTCGTTCAATCTCTTTGGTCGTATCCAAGACCACCTGACATTCTTCCAAATGCCAGTGGAGCTCCAATTTGCGCTTTTCCATATTAGCAATCTTCTTTTCCAATTCTTTGATATTATCCCGCATGGTCTTGTGGACTTGTTGAACCTTGTCCAAGGCTTGTTTGTGTTCGTCTTGCTTGGCACTACTCATTCGAGTAGGAGGAGTAGTAGTAGTAGGAGTAGGAGGAGCATTAGCATTATTGGTATTCAGATTCGTATTAGCAGTATGATCCTCCTCATTATCATTGATGATCCCTTCAGATGGTGACGCTGGCTGCTCATTACTGCTACTGTTTTCGTCATCGTCGTCATCATCTGAGATTTGCCCCTGCTCAGTCGTGCCCAGAGGTGGATAGGCATCTTCGCTGCCGTTCGCAATCTGCTTCAATTTGGTTTGGTAGGCTTTCAGGCGAGTCGCAATGAACTCTTCCTTTTCTTGCAAGTCGTGCAGCCTCACGGTAGCATCGTAGAGTTCTTCTTCCAAATCTTCTAGCTCTTGCTTTTCTCCTGGAACCACTTGGAGGTACTCTTGCAAATGCTGTCGTGTTTGGGAATCCAATTGTTCGGTTTGCTTGGCAATTCCACGAAAGTTGCGTTCCTTGATCTTTTTGAGCAAGCTTTGAAGGACCATTCTGTTATTTGCTACAGGCGTAATGGAAAAATTGGGTGAATGAGGTGTGCTACTGTATTGGTGAGCGAGGGACTGAGCCTGGTATTTATGCGTGCAGAAAGATAATATAGTATATACCGGGGAGGATGATGAGACTTCATAGGACTGACTGCATGCGACGACGACTGACTCGTGTAAGATATTGTGAAAAATGTCCGAATACAAGTTTTCGAAAATGTCCGACACCGGTCCCAACAGCTCAAATTTGAAATTGAAAAGAACAGAAATTGAAAATGTCAGCTTCTTCGCATTCTCCATTGTCGAAAACGGGGCCTGTTAAATGGACCAAGATCTAATTCTACCGTATTCTACCGTATTAAACTAAAAACTTGAGCCAACACATACCGAAAAGGTAGTTTACCAACTATGCGACGTGCATTTGACTCCCTTCGTTTCCTCTATTCAATATATATGGTGGTCACGTGGTCGAAAAGATCTGCCGAATGGATCATCTGGCTCCCATTGACCGCTGGAAAAGATTAAGTGTGCTCTAAATGGCCTCACTTCGGATCAGACCACACAGAGAATTGGACAGATTGTTTGATTCAACAAGAATAGTCAGACAGACATATATCTGGTACCAGGTACCATTTAGTCCAAATCACCCTCTGCTTCTCTCTCTTATCATCGAAAGATTCCAGTCATATCCTATCTGACACATACGAGATGATGACAAAGAGCAACGGAAATGGCTTAATAAGGTTACTCGTATCCATCATGCTCCTGAAGTTTCTCATTTCCAGTGCTACTGCCGATAATAATGCCGAATCCTCCTCAGCGTCAATATCAGAAGCCATTATGCTTGCATCTGATTCTTCATCAGCATCAGCATCAGCATCAGCATCGTCACCTTCAGCTCTAAGAAAAAGGAAACAAAGGCTACAGCAAGCATCTGCTTTGGGAATGACATCGGCTGGTGGTCATGCTCAATCTAATGAGGCATCCTCCTCCTCTTCCTCTGATGCACATCCTCTGCTGAATCATTCAAGATCGCTCCAAATCATTGAAGGGGGAGAAATAATATCTCCCCAGTGCAACTTTGCCATACCTTTTGATTTGGATCGACACAAGAAACGTGAATATGTCGTCGGCGTTCTAGCCATTCGAGGCTTTGAAGCCGCCCGGGCGGATTACACCAAGATCTTTGCGGACTATTTGACGGCATCGGCGGGACAACGATTCGATCCGCCCATTACCTTCAAAATGGAACCCCTCAACTTTGTAACTCTCTTTTCTTCTGTGGAAGAACGAACAGTGGATTTCATCTATGCCAATCCATCGGCCTATTCGTGCATCGAAAGTGAGTATGAGGCCCATTCGTTGGCCTCCCAAGTCAGTTTAAGAAAGGTGGATGGGAATACCTATACTCTCAAGAAATTTGGGGGTGTCATTGCCACCTTGCACAATAGGACCGACATTAATTCCATTGATGATTTGGTGGATAAGAAGATTGCGGCCGCTTCCATTTCGGGGTTGGGAAGCGGGCAGATGCAATTCAAGGCCATGGTAGACAGTGGCATGAATTATTTGCAAGATCCAAAGCAACTTATCTTCACCAGTAATCAGGGCAAGGTGGTCCAAGGTGTGTTGTCGGGGGAATTCGATGTCGGCTTTATTCGAACGGACCAGTTGGAACGCAGCAGAGATACCAATGGCAACTTGGTGAATCGGTCCTTATTCAAAGTGATTGATCCAGTTCCCAACTTGGCCATTGATGGCGAAGCCTTTCCTTTTGAATCGTCCACAGAATTGTATGCCGAATGGAACATTGCTAGTCTGACTCATGTTTCCCCAGATGTGGCACGAGAAGTCCAACGTGCCATGTTGTCCGTTGGATCCTACGGGCAACTGGGGGATGATATTTTGGAATGTTACGAGACCTTCAATCAAACGTATTGCGACAGTCAACCACTCACGTTTTATGGCCAACCAGTCCAATGCAACAGCAGTCGTGCCAAGGCACTATTGGCCACCGAAGCATTGACGATTGGAAAATTTGCTGGTTGGTCCACCACTTTGAGCTATATGCCATTGCGATCCATGCAAGAAGCCACTGGATTCATTTCCATGGAACCGGAAACCAAGATTTGGAGGTGCATCCGATCGGCAGAGCTATATGACGCCATTTCTTGTCCCGCTGGTTTCGAAATCAGAAGTAAGGAAGAAGTTGATAGGGGATGCACCGATGTTGGATTGAGTTGCGGGGAAGGCTACCAGTGTGTCTGTCGGCCTTGTGTGGCGCCCTTTGAACTTGTTTGTGTCGATTCGGTCAAGATTGGGGACAATTGCGTCAGCTTGGCCATCTTTTTGCCGGTTGTCATCATTTCGTTGATTACCCTCCTTGGATGCATTTCTACAGCATATTTGCGATTCAAGAAGAGACAAATGGATTCCTTCTGGCTTATCGACACTGTTGATCTGACATTTGATGATCCTCCCACCTGCGTTGGCGAAGGAAAGTTTGGACTTATCTTGTTGGCAGATTATCGTGGTACCCAAGTGGCTGTGAAACGAGTGCTTCCACCAAGACGAGCGAAACGAAACAGGAGAAGAAGAAAGAAGCAATACCCCTACAAGGATACTGCAATCACTGACAGTGTCGCATCCAACGGTAGCTACGATGCTAAGTATTTCGATGTTGAAAATCCGGGACTACAGCAACATAGACGGGGCGAAAGCATGGTGGCAAAAGATGGTGTCTTTCTCTGGTGGGGTAAAAACAACAACAATACCACTTCCAGTGTCAAACGAGATGCTGAAATAGAGTATGAAAAAGTCAAAAAGGAATTTATTCATGAAATTCGCTACTTGGCAAAAATGCGACATCCGAATATTTGCACCGTCATGGGCGCGGCGTTGCCGTCGAATCAGTCCGAGCCAATGCTCGTCATGGAATATATGACGGAAGGCTCCTTGGCACAAGTACTCAACAACAAGGCGGTATCTTTGGAACCAGAACAACTTCTTAGCATGCTACAAGACGTTGCCCAAGGTCTACGCTTCCTTCACACTGCCAAGCCGAAAATTATTCACACCGATTTGAAAGCAAAAAATGTTTTGGTCGACTCGAACTTCAAAGCAAAGCTCTCCAATATTAGTCTTCCATCCATTTCCAAATCTGAGGCAGTTGGTACACCTTTCTGGATGGCTCCCGAGCTTCTCAGCGGAACCAGTGGGAACACGACGAAATCTGACATTTACAGTTATGGAATTCTTATCTATGAGGTATACAGTGGGAGACAACCATATCAAGGCGAAAATTATGAAACCGTGGTCCGAGATATCTGCGACCCTGTGATTCAGAAACGACCAACGGCTCCAGTGGACTGCCCTGACAAGGTCGCCTTGCTCATGCAAGAATGTCTGCAGCACCAACCTTTCAAAAGACCGGACGCGGAACAGCTCGATCTTCACCTTCGCGTGGAACTTAAGGTCACAGAAAGAACAAGCCGGTTGGAAAAGCTGAATGAAGAATTGAAGGTGGCTAGCGAGCATATTGCTTCGGCATCAGCCATGCAACTGCAGCACTTTGCTGCAATGAGTCACGAGATTCGTACCCCATTAAATTGTATCATTGGCATTTCGAGTTTGCTGGAAGAATCGGACCTTGACCCATCGCAAAAAGACAGTGTTGATATGATTGTCAACAGTGGACGGTTGCTGAGAAGCATTATTGATGACGTTTTGGATTGTAAGTTTGATCGATACTTGGTGGTTTTTGCTTGGATCAAATTTTTTGATGGCACTGTTCTGACTTGATTTTGATACCATTCATTTCCTCGATTGTATACAGATTCGAAATTGGAAAGTGGGAATGCCGAAACTTTGATTGAACGAATTGATTTGCAAGAGACACTCGATGTTGTTATTCACATGATTAAGACCAACGAAGTCACGAAAGACAAGAAACTCAAGATTCAGACCGTCTTTGACCCGTTGATTCCTCGCCATTTGGAAGCAGACAGTCGCCGAACCCAACAGATTCTGTACAACTTGCTGGGAAATGCCATTAAGTTTAGTCGACCTGGGCAGTCCGTTCAATTTGTGGCAGAAGTAGTGGATCGTAGAATTCTGCGTTATACCATTAAGGATTTTGGAAAGGGGATTGCTGAGAGTGATTACAACAACATCTTTATACCCTTTCGTCAGACTGCCACGGGTCTTACAAACGTTGAAGGTGGCACCGGATTGGGACTTGCGATTACCAAGAAACTAGTGGAAGCACTGCATGGTCGCATATCGGTAAAGAGTGTGTTGGGCCAATGGACTGAATTCACTGTGGACTTTCCGTTTAGCGATCGAGTGGTCAGTATGGATGAGATTACTTCCAAGTTGAATGGGACTCAAGTTTTGATCGTGGCGAAAAAGGATAATTTGGATGCAAGAGAGGCACGTGACATCTTTACACAGTACGGAATCAAGTTCAAATTCCTTCCATCCATGCACGAAATGGGGAATTTGATATTCGACGAGCAAGACGGGGAGAAGTCGTTTGTGTGCTTGTGCCAAGAAGACTTGTTCGAGCCCGACAAGAACAACATTTTCGAGCCATCGACCAAGTACAGTCTCATTACCTTTGGTCCCAAGTTTTTGATAAAGAAGACTCCAAAACACGTCCGATGCATTCTTGAGACGTTTCCATCCGTCCTTGCCATGAACATCATTGAGAGCATTGAATCACCGAGTGGGGAGGTGAACAGCATCGATGCCTCAGCTCGATCGTTGATGAGTGCTAGCGCACCGTGGGCGTCCCTTCGAGTTTTGGTGGCAGAAGACAATCTAATCAATCAAAAGGTCATGCGACGAATGCTGGAGCGATTGGAAGTTGAGGATATCACCATTGTCGATAATGGGGAAAAGGCTGTCAAGATCGAAGCGGAACAGCAGTTTGATTTGGTTTTGATGGACATGCAAATGCCTGTGATGGATGGCGTGGAAGCCTGCAAACAAATCTGCAAGCGCGAGGGGGGCCACCGCCATGCCAAGATCATCTTTGTTACGGCTCACGCGGCGGATTCCTTCAAGAAAAAATGCATCGAAAATGGAGCGATTGGGTACATTACCAAGCCCTGCACCAAACATGATGTCGAAGAAGTCTTGCGACAGGTCGTATGGGCTTCTTCATAGCATTGATCGACCGACGATAGGTTAAAATTGTACATCAATATTTTGTATCATTATAGTCCTAGAATGAATAAGAGTCTCATGGGTATACTATTATGGTAGGTATTGTCCGTATTACGATAGCCTCCAACACAGCATGTGCTTTGGGGGATGTACCTACAAAAAGTTTCACAATTTTGTGGACAACAAAGAACATTCTTTGGGTCATTCGTCATTCCTTGAGACTTGCAATGAGACATTTTGCTGGCGCCGCACGATAATTTCAAGCGAAACCCATTGAATTATTTTACTGGCGATCAGATCATCTTCAATAATCTGTTGACATTCAACAGCACTCAGATATTGTCCTCAAGACACGCTTGCTGCCACCCAACATAAGAGCAATAAGAACAATAGCGCAACAACATAAGACCAACAGCAATAGCACAACAACAGCAAAATGCAAGAAGGTGACAATCCTTACGAGATCCTTGGGGTCGAATTATGGTGCTCAGATGAAAAGGAGATTAAGAAAAATTACCGCAAGTTGGCCATGAAGTATCACCCTGATAAGCAAACTACTGAGGAAGACCTAGCCATCGCTAATACAATGTTTGCCAAGATTGCGGAAGCGTACGAACTATTGACTGATCCAGTAAAGAGATATGATTGGAGACAAGCCAACGAAGACCGGTTGAAGCGAGGTTCGGCGCCTGCGGTTTCAGCAGTCCAAACCACCTATCGACCGCAAAGTGGAGGTGCCGTGCAAAGGCCCATGCGAACCGCAACTGCCCCTTCTCGTGCTTCCGGTGGATCGGTTCCAACTTCTCGAGCAATGGCAACACGCGTGCAACAACCTCCACCACCCAAAAAACCTGCACCTAAGGTTCGAGCTGGTCTCCAAACGACAGCCGCTACCTCCTCAGGTCGAGGAGGTCGGGGTCCTCCTCCACCAGGTCGGGGGTATCCACATCCCAATAATCCGTCGGCGTCTACCTATCAACAGAGGGCTCCCGAACCCCATCGTCAGGCCCGTGGCGCCAAGAATTTCCGAGATCCGTTCCTAATCTTTGAAGAAGTGATGACGGAGGAATTTGGAAAGGATTACAAATCCCAGGTGCACAAGGAATGGAGTGCGGAAGATGGTAAAAAGCAGCAATCGAAAAAGTCGTTGTTTGGTGGTGGCAAATCGGACGACAAAAAGGATGTGCCTTCTTATAAAGATGCCTTCAAGGACATTGATCTTAATGGAGACAAGGTGTTGTCGAGGACCGAACTGCGTAGTTTTATCGAGGCCAACGAAACACTGCACGCCGTTCTTGGAAAGTCTTTGAATTTGCATCCCCAACAAAGTATAGACATTGCTACCGACGTGGCATTTTCACTGGCCAAATGGGACGGAAAAGATGAAGATGCGGCCATGGCTTCTTACTTTTTGACGCAGAAGAAACGAAAGGATGGAAAGAATATGGACATGACCAAGGACGAATTCAAACAATTCTACAAGAATTACGTCCAAAGTAGAAAAGGAAGCTACGATTTCTTTTTACGCACCATGTTTGCTGCCTACGATCTCAATGGGGATGGCAAATTGCAACGGAAAGAGTTTGAGAATTTCCTGGAAATCTTTTATCATGCCAACTACCAAGGTAAAGTGGCCATGCCCAGCAAGCCAGAATTGGTACGGTTGGCCCAACTTCGACTGGACAAGAACAAGGATGGGCACATGAGCTTTTCCGAGGTCCGAGATTTGTTGCAAGTGGCGGCGGTCTTGACCGACAAGTCGAAAAAGCCAACCAATTGATTTGCTGGTGGTTGTTATGAATGAATAGAGTATCGGTACACTCGAACCTACCGGTACAATATATTATGTGTGATGAGTAGTTATTAATACTTATAGTGAATAGAGAACTGTTTGGGAACGATGCTACGACATAAAATACTGTACACACCACGGTATTAGATCTCATTTTTTAATTTGATTTTTTTATAAAAACATCAACGACTCGTTCGAGCTGTTTTTTGGACGGTCAGACATCTTATGGTTGATCGTGTCTAAAAACACCCGGTGAAAGTCGTACTTTGAATCGCTCAGATAGAAACAGCTTTATCTTTGACAGAAACCGTTCCATCGTGGAGACATGAAGGGCCGTTGAGCGAGTCAGTCGTCTCTAGAAATACAAGAAAGTAGACCTTCAAAGTCCTTGCTTCCCGTCGGACATGGAAACGCTTTCGTTTGATCGTTGTGGTGTGTCTAAAAACTAGTTCCTACTGTACTGTACCATTCTGGTGCCTACACTGATGTCAGGTTATGTCTTCCTACTGACAGACATGTAGCGCGTGTCTATAAAAACAGCAAAGTAGACCGTCAAATAAGTCCTCGCTCGGACATGGAAACTCTTTTGTTTGACCGTTGTGTTTCTATTAATAATAACCAAACTGCAGAGTATACTAATCCGCCACGATCCTGGCTCCCACGGCGTGGTACCACGGCGTGGTAGTCTGTCAGGTTATCTTCCAGCTGACTGCTGGTGCGAGTAGCTGTAATCGCAAGGAAGAGTTCAGCCAAGAGCAACGATACTACCATCTGATCGAGGTTGTACAAGTTAGTAGACAAGCATTCAGGTATTAGAACATTGTAACTAGAGAAAGAATTTATCATATATTATTGTCTGTGTGTGTGTGCTAGTTTATTATGTTTTATATCTCTCAAAATTGTGGCAAGGTGTAGTGATAATGCATATAGTTAGCGTGTCAATAGAATCCTCAAGTATTGTTGCATTGCTTGATTGTGCAAGTCTTGTTGTTGGAGTTGGTTTTGCTTGAGTTGGTCCAAGTAATTGGTCATGAAAAATGAGTCTTGTTGTTGTTGTTGTTGTTGTTGCTGTTGAGAAGCAGCAAACATTTGCAAGACACGATTGCTATTGGATCCCTTGTTGTTCGTGGGAATGCTTGCTTGTGCTGACAAGGTAAAAGCCTGTGGATTCAGCATGGGAAGGTTGTTGGAGAGCACTGGCATAGAAAACGCCTTCATTGCCATGGCAGAAGGCGATAAAGGAGACGCTGATCGGCTGTCACTGCCGGTACAGCTAGCAGCCTTCTTGGCAGCCATAGCTGACTTGGTACCAATGTTCTTCATGGGCAACTTGTGGATAATCTTGCCACAGAGACTGCGCTTTCCACGCACAAAGGAGGGGTGAGAGTAGCTGCCTCTTCCGAGGTTGTCAAAGCCATAGTATTGCACTTGGCGTTTGAAGGACTTGAGCTTGCTCTGTCGTGGAAAGTACTTTGTGAGGAGAAAGGTTTCAAAGACCACGGGCTTATGGATGCGGAATCCAACGCCGCTAGGAAGCCATGAGATGATGCTGGAAAGCTCTTCATTGTCTTCAATGTCGGTGAGCAGTTGATGCAACTTGTATGGAAAGCTTGACATTGTTATTGATGAGAGATGAAATTGTTTGTGCAAACGAAAGAAAATAGAAATTATGAAACAAACAAGCGATGATTTTCTGAACTTTTCGCAAGTTTTGGTCGTTCTGGTTTGAGGCCGGTGAAGTCCGCTCCCTATTTCTACATTATATACATGTGACTTTATATGTGACTGACGACAATCCGGTGTTCGCAGCCCTTCCAAATGAAACGATTTCTGAACGATGACTTCTGACCATAAGTATTGGAAATTGATTTGGCCCCGCCAAGGCCAATTTGCATGTCGTATGATGGAAATGAAATGCCGCTATGGACGCAGTAGCGAAATGTTCTCACCATGGACCATTAAGTGGCATGAATCGTAAAGCGGCGCTAAATACACCGAACAAATTCAAGCGCTTGCAGAAAGTACGGAGGGCTACGGCAAAACGTCCAATTCTGACCTTTCCTTGCGGGACATTTGATCAATTACTCGTTTCGATTGTTACATATATAACTTCGCGGCGAAAATTCAAACAAACCAAAAGTGACCGTCAAAAATCAATTGTGACGAAATTATCGATGACTGCATGGCAGAAATTGAAAATACTGTAGGTTCTGTTTTCGGTACCGCAGTACGGTACCGGTAGGTATTAAATAGTCCAGAATATTCTCGAAGTCACGCCAACAACAAAAAAAGGGTACCAGATAATGGTACCAAGTAACTGGCATATCAGAATGAATCACACACTCCTTTTGCAGAGGTACCGTACGATCAAAAAGGTTTCTAATCCTCATCCTCTTGCGATCTTGAATGGGATGACGCGTGACGCTCCAACATGAAGGCGAACTTGAATACTACTGCTCTAGAGTACCGTGGAACTGTTACCCAGCCGCGACATGCTAACCCTTCACCACGATTCTCCTGCCTGATACCACACCTTTATGACCGGGACATGCGGGGACATGAACATGAATGATAGTAATGGCGTATACTTCTAATAGAGAAGAGTTGCTTGCTGCTGACACTACTGCTACAGTAGTAGTACTGCCTGGTACACCAGGCAGTCGCAACCCTACACATTCAGCACGCGGGGACACACTAATGATACCAACCCCGCAGAATACTGAAATGGAGAGTTATAACGTGTTTACTAGTAGTAGTAGACGATCATCTTTTGCTTCAAGGATGCTTCCTTAACGGGAACTGCTCCTGGCACTACTTGAGTTGGTACTGGTGCTGGTGCATGGCACTACTTGAGTTGGTACTAGTACATGCTGTATTAGTAACTGGTATGCTAAGAATAAGAAGTCGCCTTGTTCACGGCCATTACTACGGATACTGCAAGCCACAGCATACATCATGAAAGGGAACCGGGAAATGGATGGTGGTGAGGTACGGTATACTACTGTAGCAGTGAACAATCGTGAGACACTAGTAGTTGTACCATGCACAACATACTATAGTGGCTAATTTTGGCAGCACTACTAATACAAACCGCCGCGTCCTCAGCCAAAGAGATGTAAAGAATAATTCAATACTCGCCGCATCAGAAAAGTATCCGCAGCCTGCAGATAGTGTCGTTGTATTCGAAACTGCTGGGCGTGGTGAAGCAAGCTATTTTCAGCATACTAACTTGTTCCTTGTTGCCTCCAGGGAGCTAGCAGCAGCTCCACCACCACCGCTTTTGTAGATTACAACACTATTGGCGGCCGAACCAAAGATTTCTACTAGTCTAAATGTTCAGTATTAAAATATAATATACCGTAGGAAAATGTGCAGGACGAACATGAAATCATCAGGTCGTCGTGCAACGCGGAGGTTCAAGTCCTTGGCCGTGCATATAAAATTAATCCATTGCTATTATCAACACTTAAGATACTGTAGTGCCACAGTAGATGAAAGAGAAGGGAGTGTTATTATTGGTGTCTGTAGTTGTATCTCCTTTGGTGAGAGCCATAGTAATTCAAATATCCGTGACTCCGATGAATCTTGTTTTATCAAATCATGACTCTTAATAAAATAAGTAATGCGAAAGAATTGTACCCCATGTTCTGAATCCTTCTTGCCATATGTAAATGTTAGCGTGCGACAACAAGTTCGATGTAGAACAATTTTCCTCAGACATAATTTCAAGCAAAAAAAACGGGTTTGGCTACCGACTGCGCTTGGGAAGTTTTTCCTTGCTCATGTTCTTTCAAAATCTTCTAGGAAACGCATTCATGTGTAAACGGGTGTCCGTCCAACTTCTTTTTCGCCATTTTTCCGCAAGATCACACAAGAACATCGATCGTAGCTCGAATCGGCAATGAATTTCTTATCGAAAATTTAGGAAGGCATAGGTAACTCGTTCACTATGTGAAAAATTACCGATCGTTATATGCATTGACCATTGCGGCTACATAACAAAAAAGCGAATAAAAAATTGGTCCTGTAGAAACTTTACGCCCCTCACGTTCGTACCCCATGGCCAAGTTTTTTTGCAAAACTAATACGCAGTAATAAATTCGGAAATACCTGACCATGCCAGCCTTTCCTTACAAACTGCACACCCTCTTGGAGGATGTCACTGCTGATGAAGAACTCAGTACAATCATCTCATGGTTGCCCGATGGAAAATCCTTTCGAATTCACTCACAAGAAGAGTTTGAAAGACGTGTTCTGAAGGATTACTTTCCGCGTCAAAAACAGGTCAAGTCATTCATGAGACAACTGCAGTATTACGACTTTGAGAACTTTGGTGATGGTTTGTTCTGTCATCGATGCTTCCGACGAGGTCAACGGAACTTGTGTGGTCAAATTTTGCACCAGTTGCCAACCAAGTCTCAAAAGGTCGGTGGAGGGTCCACTCGTCCATTGAAGCAGCGTGGCCGCAAAAAGAAGGGCCGATCGTCTCAGTCGTTTGAGACGTCGCCAGAGCTTGACATGGCGCCATATATCGTGGCATCCTCCTCACCAGAGCCGTCCCTGCCAGATGATGCAACTTCTACACGTGTAGTGTGCTCCTCGTCGTCTGTTTCGGCTGACGAACAGCAGCAGTCCCAAGAGCACCAAGGGCGTGAGCTACAACTGAACTCTCTTTCACCCACTTGTGTGAATGAAGTTCCCAGTCCTCTCAAGAGAAGCGGTAGTAATGTTGTTAAGGGGAACGCGCAAACCGAACAACTATTCAACACGGTTCTGCCAAATGTGTTTCCCCAACAAACAACTTCCTCCTACCTAACAACACGTCGTGGGGCCTTTGCTCAATACGGGATGCAAGCCATGACTGCTGCACGAAGTAACTACATGTCGTGTCTACAGCAAGAGATTATGATTGGATCCATCTTGTCCATTCAGAGACGTCTGTCAATGGAACAGTACGAGACTACTAACTCTGGCGCAATCAACAACTCCAGCGCCAGCACACGCACACAACCGTAAGATCAATCAACCCGTCTCATGTATATCTCTCAACACACTTTTAGTCCCAGCACACTTTTAGTCCTATCCTTCGGAAGGATAGTATAATACCGGTAGAAGTACAATTTATACTCAAACACTAGTGAACGAACATAAGCCGCGTGAACTAACATCTCTTTAGTACTACTACAGTAGATATTTAGTACTATACTATAGATCCAGACGACGTGTAAAATAGGAGAAACCATCGCTGTAACCCATGAATCATTATCAGTTCTATCTTGGGTCTGTTGTTGCTTTTGGTTTTGCTTCTGCCGATCAATTCGGAAACCGCAGAAACGAACTGCTGTTGCTGCTGGTGCTATAAAAGGGTAATTACCAGTACCGGTAGTGGTTCGCTCCCTCCCTTTCTCATCTCATCCGTCGTTGGCGGCCAAAAAGGAACCGTGTCTAAAGTTTTGTTCGACTGTTCGCGCCGTGGAGGGAAGGAGAACAAGTAATCGAACTATAACTTTCAGGAACGATGACGATCAATGGATGTTTATAAATGTGACCGCAAATACTTAGTGGTCCCCAGTTGACATTTTGGTTTCTGAACTAGAACAGTCTGGAAACACTGAGAATTAGGGATGGAAGTGACTCAGAAGAAACGGTTTCTAAGGAGAGCTAACAAACATTCGCAATAAGAGCCATCGATATCAAGGATTTATGAATGACGGAAAGTGGCGGGGGCACAATCACACAGGAAGAGTGAGTCGTCAGTCTCATTCTGCCAGCATATAAAATATTGAATCCGCGATTCTTCCAAACAGAATAATCACTGAGAATCGTACTATCGCTCTTGACCTTCACAACATTTGATTGATTCATCCCCGAAGCATACAATACATCATCATGCCTGCCTTTCCATACAAGCTTCACGAACTCCTCGATGACGTGAATGACGATGCTGAACTCAGTGCCATCATATCGTGGCTGCCAGAGGGCACATCATTCCGAATCCACTCGTATGAACAATTTGAGAAGAGACTCTTGAAGCAGTACTTTCCTCGGCAAACACAGATAAAGTCCTTCATGAGGCAGCTCCAGTACTATGACTTTGAGAACTTTGGTGGCGGTTTATTCAGCCACCCTTGCTTCAAGCGGGGCCTGCGAAACAAGTGTGGCCAAATCCTCCATCAGTTGCCAACCAAGAGTCAAAAGGCAAACGGAGGTCGCACTCGTCCACTCAAGAGTCGAGGACGCAAAAAGAGGATCCGCGCTTCTTCTTTTGCCTCCACAGCAGGTACCAGCTCTGGGTCAGTTCTCACGACCACCGCTGGGGATGCCTCGGTGATTTCCCATGACTCCTCTGAATCCTTCAAAGGTGGTGTTACAGCAGCAGACTCGAAACACGATTCGTCACCCACTCTGTCTCCGACAAAAGCGAAACAAGCTGATAGTATCACTCGTGGCCCATTTGCCGCTGAACTTGGCGATACAATGTCCTTGGCAATGCCCCCTGCGGTCCAGTCAATGATTTCCCAGCAACAGCAAATTCTCATGATGCATCAGCAACAGACCTTGGCCCAGTTCCAACAGATGCAAGCAATGCAAATGGCACGGCAAAAGTATCTGTCCTGCCTTCAGCAGGAGATGTTGCTGGAATCGCTATTCCGGAATGGTAGCAACGGACATAGTATTATGTCATCATCCAATCAAGCGATACCACATCAAGTGTTTCAGCCCGATACCACCATTTCCTCCGCGAGTGGTGGTAATAAACGACAGCAGGGTTGAGAGAGCATTCATCATCCTGCCTGTCTATATACACGAACTTTTAGAATAGAAATCCTGCTACTACTAATATCCCTAAAATTAAATGATTTCAACCAAAAGAACGTACAGTATGTTTCATCTCGAATATCGAGAAATGAGGTTTACAACTAGGTAGTGGATATATTTGATGAATATAACCCTACACAGCCGAAGCACCACCACCACCACCACCAAACGAGGTCGAGTCCTTGTCAAATATCTCAAGTGCATTCAAAATGGCCTGGTCCATGTTGAAATACTTGTAGTTGGCGAGTCGGCCAACGAATGATACATTTGGTGTTGCTTCTGCCATGGATTGATACTTTTGGTATAACTTTCTGTTTCGGTCGTTCGGAACCGGCTAAGGTTTTGTAATCATGACATCCATGAGGTGAGACAATGCAGGCCAATGTATAAAGTCATGGAAAGACACTTTTCAATTGAAACTTACATAATATGGTTCACCCCCAGCTTTGGAATGTTCGTAAAAGATCACTGTATGTGGGGATGATTGATTCAAGAAATGCTTGTACTCCACGATTCGTGTAAAGTTTGCACTGCTAGAAGGATGATTCACCA
This sequence comes from Cylindrotheca closterium, assembly GCA_933822405.4. Lineage (NCBI taxonomy): Eukaryota > Bacillariophyta > Bacillariophyceae > Bacillariales > Bacillariaceae > Cylindrotheca > Cylindrotheca closterium. The sequence continues at coordinate 111,665 of CAKOGP040002003.1, forward strand.
CCGGCTGGAAATTGGAACGGAGGAAGGGGCATCAGGTGAGCGAGTGAGCCACATGTGGGACGAGAAATGAAGAAAGACTACACCAATTTGGTATTCACCTTGGATTGAAATTGAGGGACATTCTTGAGTACTTTTCGTTCAAAGTCCAAACTTCGATATTCCAACTTGTCCCAACCCAAATCAGAAAAGTAGACATCTATTGGACCGGTGTAATAGGTTCGATGGTCACAATCAATATCATCTTTGATATCAAAGTAGTTGGTATTCACCTGGACGTCGATCTTTGGATGGTTGAGCATGTTGCGAAACATGGCCGTGTAACCATCAGATGGTAGAGCTTGATGAGGATCTGTAAAGTATCGCTTGTCGTGGTTGTTTCGGACCGGAATCCGAGCCGTTACTTCTGGACCCAACTCACGGGGACTCGTCCCCCACTGCTTCTCCGTGTAGGGCTTGAAGATGAGATCGTACAAGCGCGGTCCGACTCTGGATAAGGCCATTTCTTCCGAGTTGGCAATGGGGTTGTCATACTTGACTTGTTCTTTCGCCAACCATTCGTCCATTTCCTGGGTATTCTGAATCTCGAGTCCAAAAAGTGCATTGACCGTTTCGATATTCACAGGAATGGGAACAATGGTACCATTCAACCCAACACTTCCCACAACTTCATGTTCGTAAGGCGTCCAATTGGTAAATTGCTGAAGGTAGTCCCATACTCGTTCGTAGGAGGTATGGAAGATGTGAGCTCCGTACTTGGACACTCGAATGTCTGTCTCATCATCAATGTAATCATAACAGTTGCCTCCAATGTGATCACGTTGTTCCATTACCAATACTGATGCATTGTGCTGTGATGCATATCGTTCGGCTAATACTGATCCAGATAGCCCCGCCCCTACAATACAAATATCATATCGTTTTCGATTCAAGAACGATGATGGTTGTGACTTCCGATGATGAGACGAACGGTAAGGAGGATTGATCATTCCAACATCGTGATGAAGGTAAAAATGGTGGTGGTGGGAATGGTAGTGGTCATGATGAATGTTAATCATCGAACAAGAGATATAAATAGACAAAGCCACGGTTGCTAGTGCCGAAGGATCGGTCCATCGCCACTTTCGTTTTCGTTTGCTCTTTGTTCGCTTTCTGGGGCTGCTTCTTGACGTTTTTATAGCTGGGTCCTTGTGCTTCTTTTTGCTAGCCTGCGCTGGCGAGTGCGGCGATGGCTGAACACTGAGAGGAGCTTGGCGAGAAGCTCGTCGAGGCGTGGTGAGCTGAGTTTCCACATCCGCGACTGAAGAATCAGCACTTCGTTGTGTGCTGGTCATCTTGTTTCTCTTCTTCTGTAGCAGCAGCTAGGTTTATCTAGGACTGAATGAGGCGATTACCACTTCTCCCGAGATTTTAGACTGTAGTTTGCTTCAGCACTTGAGGGTTGCGAGAAACTACCGAAGAAAGGAGGTATAGTATGATGTTCGTCTGTGATGACTCGGTATGTTATTATTATCGTTGAGAAAAAAGAAACGGTCAAAACAAAATCTAACAATAAAAATAAGCGAAAAAGGAGAGAGAGTTTCGGGGGAGGCTATCTTTTAACCAAAAACTATAACGGTATTCTGCGAGTCGAGTCGTCACCAAAAACACCCACGTGCATTGCCAGCTCGACTCGCCCAACTTTCCACGATCCTCACAAAAAAAGTCGACTTGTACGAGAAGAAGAATCTCCCCCAAATATCGAATCTCCTAGTATTTTCTTTCGCAAGCAAAAACGCACGTGCGGTTGGAACTTCAAGAGAGAGCGTTTCGGCCACGAGGAAAAATCTGGAGCATACAGGATCATATATATGTAAGCCGGATATGTAGACGCACTCATCATCCATCATTCTCAAACATTTTCAACATCTAACCGAACAAACAAGTCGTATCATAACGACTGAATCAAACAGGGCCTTATTGATTACATCCAACAGACATAACAACATTGGCATCATCAGACTCTAATACTGCTGTTGACGAAGAAAGAATTATGAATTCCACTTTCAATAATAACGCTGATGAGAATCCACAATCTTCGGAGGGAACCTACGATGGAGGTTCAGAAGGATACGAATGTGAGATTCGTCAGGAGGATCAACCTTGTCATGATCAGCTCCCTAATGTCGAATCTTACAAGGCCATGATGGGAATTCATCGAACGAAACCTTCCAACAAGAAAGCAGCAGGAATGATCCAAACGAAGATCATTGAAAAATTGGCGAAAAGGATACCAGCCACAGAAATTGACAAGACGGATACCTCACGTAGATCGATGGATCCTCCTGAACAGTATCCTGATGACTGGGGTGGTCTGATGAAAGATCCTTCCGGAGAAACTTTCACAGATGACTACTACGACGAAGAAGACGAGGGCCAGCGTCCGGATCTTGTGAGGAATCATACCGATGACAATGACTTGGAATCGTATTCCAAACCAGATCATCTATCATCTACTCGTATACATCAATTGTGTTGGAGACTTTGCTTGCTGATCACCATCAGTGTCTTATTGGCGGCCCTTGGCTTTGCTGTGATTATGATGACATCGAATATGAACGGATGGTCAGAAGGCGGCAATAGTGATGTACGCACTGGAGGTTTTGTCCAGGGGGAAACCCAGCAATATTTGAAAGTTCGAAACTACCTACTCAATATTGGCAAACTTCCCTACAATCGCACCTACGACAATTATGATCCAGATAGCATTGAGGCTGTGCAAACCACTTCAGAACCACAACCATTGTCAAGGCGAGAATTGCTATTCAATGACACCAGTCCCCAATATTTGGCCGCTCAGTGGTTGGCCCATGGGGATGATTCGTTCATGCCCGTTCCAACGAATAACCAGAAGGGATATAATCAGCGATATGCCATGGCTGTCATCTATTTTGCCCTTGGTGGCAAGGAATGGTTTCGAAACTACAATTTTCTGTCTGCCGGTCACATTTGTACCTGGAAGGAGGAATACAACCTCCAAGCCATTGCAGAGGCGTCGAAAAGTGGAATCAATACCGAACTAGCGACTCTTTTGGGTGTTCACAACAATGATGACTGGAAGTCATCCATTGGCAGCAGTGATCAAACAATCATTCATGGAGTTCATGATTGTGTCAATGATGCGGAAGGCAACTTCTTTCCAAAGGCACTTTATTTGCGTACGTATTTTGGTTTATTCATCGTATCAACTTGTGATGAGACTCGCAGCCACTAACTCTATGTGTACATAATATGTCTATATTAGCACATAACAATCTGAATGGACGGATACCTGATGAAATTGGTATCCTGAACGAGCTCGAGCTTTTGAATGTTGAATTCAACCCACTTGTCAGGGGTAAATTGACCGGTCATTTGCAAGAATTGAAATACCTCCGACACTTGGGCCTTCAGTTTTGCAATCACGAAGGCCACATTCCAATGTGGATTCCAGGTTTGTCACAACTGCAATTCTTGGGGCTGGGAGCCAATCGTTTTGATGGCGATATACCCTATGACATTGGGCTTCTATCGAACCTCAAGGTTTTGGGTTTGGATAATATGAACGTGCACGGGGATCTTGGCATGTTCGCGGCGCTGTCCAACTTGGAAACTTTGTACTTGGAAAATACCTTTATTCACGGAGGCATCAGCTCTGTCTTATTGGAGCTTTGGCCGAAACTGGTAGAGATTGATGTCAGCTCGTGTGATCTTACCGGGACGCTTCCGGCTGACTTGTGGGATGGGGTATTTCCGAGTTTGAAGGTATTGGACCTGCATGGGAACAAAATCGAAGGACCCATACCTTCTCCACCACCTCAAAACTTGATGAGTGGGGAGTCATGGGAATTGGAGTATTTAGCTTTGAACCAAAATCAATTTACAGGAATGGTCCCAGAAAAAATTGCAGCCTTTGGAAAGCTGAAGCACTTGGATATCAGTGAAAACAGTTTGTCCTTCCAACTACCCGAAAAGCTGGGCGAGCTTACCAACTTGGAATACTTGATTGTTGGAAACAACCAGTTTGTAGAGTCGGAAGTTCCAAAGTTTCTGATTGAACTCACAGAATTGCGAGAACTCAGCGTTGGTCAAACAAACTTGGTCGGTACCATTCCAGCCTTTCTTGAATATCTATCGCATTTGGAAATCCTTGATCTCCGTACGTCCAATCCGGCGTCATTGCTTGTTCTTTAATTTTGTCTCTTCTCACAATTCCCAATTATTTGTTCGCTCCATGTAGATAATAACGGTTTGTTTGGTACTTTGCCTACTGAGCTTTCGAGCTTGATAGAGCTAAGGCACTTGATTCTAAAAGGGAATGATCTCTCTGGAGACTTTCCTTCGCAGCAACTTTCGGAACTCAGTCACCTTGAGGTTCTCCTTGTGGAACAAAACCAATTCCATGGAACTGCTGATGCTATCTGCGACTCGGATGGTGGCATTGCAGAATTCGTTGCCGATTGCGGGGCGAATGATCCGAGTGGAAGTACTAGACACAGGATTGGAAGCAACAGCACCATCCCAACACGAGACGGCGCGGTTGGAGACTTGATAGGTGGCAACTTCCCGTCGCCGGACCAAACTGGCATTATCACTTGCCCGTGTTGTTCCATTTGTTGCAACGTCGGCGATACTAGCTGCCATAACTGGGTACGTCAAGAACATATGGACACGATATGGAAGTACGGGTACAAAAAACGACGATACTCGTACTATTTATAAGGTATTCCAGGATTGGGTGGATGGCTCAGATGCCACTGTTTCAAATAGCGCAGCCATTTGTACGATATTTGTACCTGTAGATTATACCATATTCCGAAGCAGTTGTCTGAGTTGGAAAGAGTGCTTTACTTTTAGTTATCGGTGAGGCCAGTGATATTCAAAAATGCTCCCTTTTCATCGCGAACCATGGGGTGAATCTTGGTCAAAATCCCCAAGCTTTCGATCGTTGGGATTCCACCATAGATGTGGGGGCAGATCCATCGGTTCTGCTTGATTTGATCTGGAACACCAGCATCACCTACGGGCAGACCATCTTCGTCCTTTGTAATGATCCCAACGCTGGTCAACGCAGATCGGCTCACTTGCAGACAAATCCATTCCGCTTTGGACGATTGATAAAAGTGGTTGGCAGTATCAATCAGTCTTTGTGGAACCGCAGTAGCATGAGTGAAAAATCCATCTTGCTCAAAAGTGGGAGGAAAGTATGCCTTTTGAGATTTCACGGCTTCTTCCCAACGAGGCTTCTCGCACATGTGATACAAAATATCTGGATCTCGAGTTTGTCCTTCGCCGACGAGGCATCCCATGACTTCCGGCTCCTCCTTTTTCTCGTCGCCATCCATTTTGTGTAGCTTCAAAAGCTTACTGGTAACGTCACTTGGCTCGTCACCTTCTTCTCGGTGACAGCGATCGGGACGAAAGGCTGGAAGGCAGACGGGGACGTACTCGGTGGGTGCCACTGGAAAGACGGGACGAAATCGTTCTCCCTTGGCAACAAAGCAGGTATCGCCAGCATTGACCTCCATAGTTTCTCCGTCTCCATAATGCAAGACCATCTTTCCCTTGCGAACGCAGAGCCATTCATCATAATCCAACGTCAGCCATGGTTCTGCGGTCGGTTCGGAAACGGTCACGTAGGCAATGGAAATGGTATCATCTTGGGTGGCGACATTTCCAGCGAGCTCGTCAATGGTGAGACCATCGATTTGGACTACCACTTGCGATGAACCGATTAGCTTGGGCATGGTGATGTTATTCTATCTGTTTGTGTGTGTATCTGTGAAGCGGTATGTGTGTGTGTGTGTGTGTGTCAATGAACTTATTTAGAATGATTAGGATTGATGTGTCAGAAAATTCTCGAACTACGTTTGTTTTGTGGGAATTTTGGACAATGAGTCAGATCGTGACTGACCTTGAGGGGGACCTAACCCTAACCCAACCCTAACAGTCAGCAAACTGCTAGTATCATTGTCAGGGATAAATTACGTTGTACCCATCTACCGGTACGTGTACGTAGTACTGTATCCATCTGCGTATTACATGCAGAGCCTGTCTACCGGGAGGTACCTTGTAGTCTTTGGCTGATTCTGAATGCTCAAGTACCAACTTGAAACTACACTGTATGTGTTTCGCTACTTCGCGGGAACCGCTTCAGTACCTTGGTACCACTACTACAGGTACACGTGTAGGCAGCAGACAGCAAGCACCGCAGCCAGATACCGTAGACTAGTGTAAGTATGCTTTTTTATGAAGTTTTATTGCAGACAGCCCAAGAATCAATTTGAAGCTCTTTTCGAATGTGGCAGTTCATTCTTGGAGATGGTTATGCATGTTGTACCTGGTAGTATCCATCTACTTTATATTGTACCTACATATTCCATACTGGTATATCCATCTCCTTGTTGTCATTGCATGCTTGATCGTGGAGTTGACTTGCTCGAATTTTCCAACTGGCGTGATTCGCACTGGCCGGAAAGATTCTTAAATCTCTTGGCTGAAACACATCATGTGTGATGTTATCAAGAAATTTCTCGCTGTTATGTAGAGGCTTCTGGTCGTTTTCAAAAAAATATCAAATGCAAATATGCATGGATTGGATCCAAGACTTTTCACCAAAAAACCTCAAACTCGAGGACAAAAATCACAGCCAACATCTTCATATAAAACGAACCCTTCATCATCAATCGTATATATATATTCAAGCAACAAACAATAATGGCCGACCAATTCAATTCATCCATCGCATCCCCTCGTTGGCTACCAAAGACTCCAACCTCGCCAAGATCGACAGGCACTACCAACAGCAAGGATGAATTTGCAGTATCCAACGAAACTGGATTCTCAAAGTTCATGAAGAAGTTTGGTAGGAAAACGCAAGCAAAGAATAATACTGGCAATCTTCAGCAGGAGTGGTCGAGGCAAAACATGATGAATCTGAGTATGGGAGTTTCAACGCCCAACTTGGATATTTCACGATAGAACCTCCAGAATGCCAATCCTTCAGAATGCCAATCCTTCAGAATGCCAACGATTGCATTTTGCATTGCTGCCGGTCAAGATATATATATATAGAGGGAGAGAGACCACATGCTGGCCTCGTATCCCAGTTTTAATCGAACAATAGACATTTAAAAACACTATAATACATAAAACTACACCCCACAGTATAATATAAAACTGTTGACTGGCATGAGATAGTCCTATTGATATCGTTACATCCCGCTAATATCTTTTATATACACAGTCATCTGCTGGTACCGGTAGAGATTTTCTATTGGCAAGTGGAATCAATCAAGCTAGTCCGAGAACCACTTCCCGTATTCAAATCAACCTTCCTTTCTTTCAAGAAGATGCTTGCGTGTTTTAGCACCTATGGTGTGTCCATCCATTTCTCCGGTATCCTTCTCCTTTCCTTTCCTTTCTCCTTGTTCTTGTCATTGCTATATATATTATATATTATGGAATTGCATTCCATCTCACATGATTCGAGGAGCAAGCACATTGCATTGAGCGCAATGTGCCGGAGGGGCGGGTGGTTAAAAAACCCAATCGGTCCACTGCGGATATTTTTCGGGAAAATAGCACGATGACAGAGAGGCTATTTTTTAAAGTTGACAGTGCAATAAAACAGGTACAAAAACACAACAGGCAAAAGTTACAGCAACCCTCATACTGATATCCTTGACAGACTCAAGTATAGATAATGGCCGACGAACTCAACACACACATCGGGGAGATTCCAAAGCCTCATTACTCTCCAGGAACGCCAGCGACTAATTCTCATCACTCTCCAAGAACCAACCACCACAATAAGGACGATATGGCAGAATCCAGTAGTAATAAAAGTGGAATCTCCACGTTCATGAAAAAGTTTGGTCGAAAAACGCATGCAAATAATTCTGTCAATCTCGCAACGGAGTGGACAAGACACAACATGATGAATTTGAGCATGGGAGTGTCAACGCCCAGTTTGGATCAGTCGCGATGAAATGACCATGATTGCAATGCTGTCATCAATCAAAAGCGAGACCGCATATATTTGGTCTCATCTTCTCCGATATGATTGAAGAATCCAAAAGGGCACAAGATTACAGTAATTTTATGCGCTTGTCAAAACGAATTTGACTGGTAGAATTGTAAAGAGTAGTATGCAAACGTTTGATCCTATTGACATGCCGTCCTTTGCGTTTTATACAGGCAAAGGTGCCTTGTCCGCAAGTCGAACCAAGTGACAAAAGGCATCCGTCCCATATCCCTCCATACTCATCAGATCCAAATCCCCACCAAAATACCTCGAGTAGGCCCGACTTAAAGGCAACCCATACCCCAAACCTGCCAAGACGGACCCATTCTCAATAGCACCATTCAGTTGCTTGGTGGCATTGAAAAATTCTTGTTGGACTTTGGGTGACGCAGTGGTGAAGAGATAACTCCAAATCTTGCTCATTTCGGACCGTGGAATACCACCTCCTTGGTCCGACACTTTGATAATCACATCTTCGTTTTCCGTTCCATCGGCAATCACCACTCGTATCGGTGGTTTTTCTTCACTGTCCTTGTGATATTCCATAGTGGCTCGCATGGAATTCTTGATGAGTTCCAATAATATATAATGGAGATGGGTAGGAATGTAGCAAAAGGTCAATTGCATTTTCCCACTCACTTGCACCTTGGGGGCCTGACCAGGACCAAACTGTTGATGACAGAGTAACGTGGCATCTTCAATGGCCCTTTGCACCACACGGCTCGGCGAGGTCTTTCGATTGATCATGCCTACATATTCTTTGGGGATACTCTTACCCAGTGGATCGTTCAAGAGTTGATGCCGGAGAGCTAGATACTGACCCGCCAATACTCGAATGCCCACGCGTGACATGTAAAATCGATCGAGAAAGGCTTCGTCGACCATGGAAAGGCCATGGTCGTGGTCCAGTGGCATCACTGGATATTGCTGCTGTACTTGTTGAAACCTTAGCTCCAAAACACCCCTTGCCATTTGCCGCAACACATTGGAGTGATTCTGATACAAATTTTGCAAGAGTCTGCCAAAGTCTTGTTCGGCCTGAGGAGAGGAAGGTTTTGGTTGGTCCAACAAGTCCAAAAAACTGGAAAGATAGGTGGAACGGACTTGTTGGACACTGGGCATTTCTTGCAATACCGCCAGGGAATCCAGATCTTGTATTCGGTGGGCCAATCGGATGGGAAGTTCTTCTTGGAGCATGGTTGCCATTTGCATCAACATTTGTTCCCGAAGGACACGTTTTTCACGAGCCTGATAATGGTCCGTATCGCTGACACTATTCATCAGCATCATGTCTTTGAGGGATATTGTCGTTTGCTTTTTGGAAGCATATTCGTGGATCAGGTCCGAGATTTCATGATTGTTGTAATTGTTCTGATTGTGCTGAATCAAACTGCTGCTGGATGATCTCGAGGACGACGATGTTCGAGATAGTCGATTATGGTGAACCCCACGCATAGCGATTGCGCTAGGAGACTGACTGTGAAGTCGTCTCAATAACGTGGTTCTCATGGCGAATGTATAATGTTTGATTGTATAATATATGATGGCTGTCAGTAATAAGTTGAATCGTATTGACATCACTTACAAAACGAGAATGCACGGCAATATAGGTGACGTTGCTCGTTGTCAAAAATGACGCGACTACGTCAGTACTGGTGATGGCCGCACGATTGATTGCACTATTTTTTTTATACTCTCAACTCGAGGCACACACCATGCCTAAACCAATTTCAAAGTAGAGAGTTTGTTGTTTTGTTTATAGTCCCATTATGTAACCGATACGCATAGATGCAGTGCCGCAGCTGCAGCGTAATGCAGCCACCAAGCACTTCACGAAAGGATAGTTTACAAATATACAATTCAAATCCATTTCCGTACCCATCCGTTTCTTTGGCAAAGCCGCTGACCAACAACAGACATGATAGTTTAACCCCTAATTCCAAAAACCGCCGACTGAATCTGACTGCGGTAGCGTCCATATATATGCCTGTTTGGTAAGCTTGCTGTACCAGGTAGGACCTAGTTGCCCAATTTGCGTTGCTTTTGTATTGCCCCATTGACGTTTCTCTGTTTTCTTTCTTCGTTCTTCTCTCAAATGTTTTTATTATACACCCCACAGTGATGCCCGTGGCTTCTTTTGTGCCTTGGCAACCACCATTTCATCAAATTGTCCCATTCTGCGTGCAAAAGCGGACAAGAGTTGACTCTTGTCGAGAGATTCTTCCCGCAGTAGCTCCCAAGTTTCTTCCAAAGTCCTACTGTCCTTTAGACCTTTTTGAACGCTCAATACTTTTTTGGAATGTCGCATGCGATGCTTGCTGATGAGCTTCGACAAGTGTCCTTCTAGGCCCCTCAAAAAGGATTCCGATGCTGAATCGGAGGTCGACAGCAAATCCTTCAACAAATCTTTCATTAAGTCTTCATCTTCCAAACAATCGCAACGCATGATATCTTCCAACAACTCGACGTGATTTCGGTTGTACGACTTGCAAAAGCGGATCGCCTCCGTGACACTTTTCTTCATCGTGTCAAACTCGGATCCCTGCCACCACATGTCGGTCCGGTCTTTGATGCATTCGACTTCATGTACCGTTACATTCAGAGCGTCGGGATCATCACTTTTCTCGGACCAGCGAATGCAAGAGGCACGGCGATTCCCTGATGAGGATTCTGCTGCTGCTTCTTTTCCGTCATCGTCAACATCATCATCGTCATCGTCGTTCCGCTCCGTGACTTCATCTTCGAGATCTTCCAAGCCAGATTCCATCACAACATCCAAGCCAAAAATCTTTCGCGCGATGGGTGGTATTTTCAGTATCACTTGCTTCTTCTTTTGTGCTTGCTGCTTTTCTTCTGGCTTTTCTTGTTTTTGTATGGTAGGTGTTGGTTCAGTGACTTGCGCTTCCTGTGATTGTTCAGATGACGCTTCAGGTGGTAGTTCAGATGAAACTTCAAGCGGAGTCTGAGAAGAAGGAGGTGATTCTGATGTCGGGGAAGAATAGATCCCATTGGTATCTAACACTTCCGCTTCTACCGCTTCATCGGTATGTTCGTCTCCCTTCCCCGAGAGTTCAACATCGTCTTCAACGATGAATACAATTTCACCCTCATCAGGCATTTCCTGAGGTTTGGAGTTCAGAGGTTTTCCCAAATTGGACAAACGTTCCCCAATCTGCTTTGTTTTTGGTTCCACCAAAGCCACCATACGACCTTTTTCTTGCTGTACCACTAAGCTTCCAGCCGATGCCAATCTTCGAAACAAGTCCATCAGCGGAAAACATGGTGGACCGTCCGTAGTTGAGGATGTCATCTTCGTGTTGTTGTATACAGCGTAGTGTATTATTGAAGGCATATAACACAACTAATCATCGACTAGAAAGAATTTGAGGCTTGACCCGTTGTGGTTTCTTTGTCTGAAGTCCTGTACTGTGAAGGAGACAGAAAGGAGATGTTCCAGATGACACTTTACGATCAACTGGTGTAACCAGCAGTAGGCAGCAAGCAGGTTATGTCCGAACGAATGTTTCGTGTGTGTCCCAAAATCAACAAGTTGAAGTGATGTAAGTTTTTGATTGCGTATTGGGTCATTATGTAGTGGGCTACGTGAGTACACGTAGAACATGAATTTCCGTAACATGTGAGAAAGTTCGTATTTATGGGCTTCCAGAGTGATTTAAACCCTACGACAAGAGCAGTTAATTAACGAGTGTCGCTCCTCGTCTTTCAAATTCGCCCGAAAGGGGCCTAAAACTACGGCAACATAACACTGGAGCAATGGATCCATCTACGCACTATTGAGCACTGTTGTAGACTATTCAATCGAAATGGGATCTTCCCAAGCAATGAAAGGAGCCCTCGGAACCAGTCATATGCCATTGCATTGTAGCCAGGCTCTGTCTAATCGACCAGTCTGATTGACTCGTCAAGGAGGACTACTCTTACCACGACTCAAGCCGCCATGAAAGTGCAATCAGGTCGTGCTTGGCATTCAAGCAATGATGGGTGGATAGATGCCTATAGCCAGTACCCTAACTATTTTGGAATCCTAGATTGGTCAAGAGCTGATAGCGCTCTGGTGTCAGACGGGAGGATTGCTGGTTGAAGCAATAGAGCTTGTACTGTCGGCGTTGGACCTTGACCCACATGCCGAGAGCAGGATTCTCCCCAAAGCGACTCGGGACGTTACAATCGCCATTCCGACGCACGTATTCCACTAGTTCATTGAAGCGTTCTTGCCAGGCCATCGTCTGAAGGTCCCATACGAAACCTACTTCTTCCAGCTTTTGTTGCCTCACATCCGACAGGCAAGACTTGTTTTGTTCCTGTTTCCTCATGTATTGATACCGCTGACGCTTGGCCCATCGAGCGAGAGTAGGATCGGAATCGTAAGAATGCGGAATATTACAATGCCCATGCGTTTGTTTGAATTTGATCAATTTCTGATATTGTTGCTCCCACTGATCCCTTTGATAGGATCTATATCGGGGCTCGGTCGTATTGCTTGTTGGCGGGTCATTCCGTGCTGTGGCATCAGTAGGAGCAACAGTAGTCACTTGCTTCTTTGGCCTTAATCCCTTCGGTATCGGTTGGGGTGCAAGAGTCGTTTCGATCACGCCAGTGGGTGCTGTTTGATCCAACAACAAAGATGACGAAACATGAGTAGAATCTCGTCCATTGTAGACATCCAGGGATGTGTTCCCTCTGATGATGTGGTCTACTGTCGAAGCATGTATGCTTTCGTCTGCATCTCCTTGTATTTGAGGCTGATTTGCCTGAGGCTGTGACAGAGGCTGGTTTGCTGGATCAATCTGCAGCTGCTGCATATGTTGTTGGTGTTCTTCTTGTTCTTTTGAAATGTCCGACTGATGGCGAGCGGATTTTCCAACTACTATGTATGTGTACATGCCTTCTTGAGGGCGAGAAGAGCGTTCCACCAGGGTTGTCCCATCACAAAATGGTGTGGGTTCCAAGGTTTTCCCATCACGAAATGGTGTTCGATCGGGCAGCATAGCATCCATTTCTTTGTTCATTTTATTTTTGAGTCTTGAGAGCGTAGGTTATTGTGATCGGATGAGGTGTCGGAATGCTGCCGAACACTAAGCGTGGCAAAGAAGGGATGCAAACTTTACGGTAAGCTTGGGAAAGCCTGGGAAGTTCTTTCGAAATCGCTGGTGGAAGCGCTGCAACATGACTAAGGGCTAATATGCATTATGTGATGAATCACAGCTGGCATTCTTGGAAGCAAACAACAGGTGTGCGTTCGCGTTCGCGTTCACGTGTACCTAGTAGTGCTAAATGAAAGATGTCCCAACTAGCGAAAAATTGAGAACATTTTGAGTTTCCGCCATTTCATCACTGTGAATTTTCTTGGAGCCATCGCTGTTGTTTATGACATTCGACTATATTTGGCACCACTTGAAATGAAAGTGCAGGCTCATCGTCATAATATTTTATGCAATTGCGCGGAGTTCGAAACGAGCGTATAGCGATGATGCTCAGTCGTAACGCAACCAGAACCAATCACGCAGTGTAGACAGATAATTTTCGCATCATCGAGTATATCCTCTTTGAAGAATGGAAACAATGCTTGAAAACTCTGAAAGTTTCGTTCACTGTATATTTTTCAGGAATATTGCCTCAACATACATACTAGGTACCTTTATGACATCTTGGATGTATGTCATCCAAGAAAAGCCATGATCATATTTTCACCCATTGTATTGGTGTAATGATACAAGTGGAACTGAGCCAAACAAAACACTAACTCGGATTCGCCCCTTTAACATTTTTGTTGGGGCTACCAACCAGCCTCTGGTGGTAGTAATACTGTGTGAATCCTAGACTGGTCAAGAGCTGGTGGCGTTCGGGTGTCAGGCGTGAAGAGGATGGGTCTAACCCATATAGTTTGAACTGCCGACGCTGGCTCTTAACCCACTGGCCAAGAGCGAGATTCTCTCCAAAGCGATTGGGGACGTTGCAATCGCCATGCTTTCGTTTGTATTCCACCAGCTCATTGAATCGCTCTTGCCAGGCCATCATCTGAAGGTCCCATATGAAGCCAACTTCGTCCAGCTTTTGCTGTCTATCGTCAGATAGGCAAGATTGCTTTTGTTCCAGTTTCATTGTATATTGGTACCGTTGGCGCTTCGCCCAACGAGCGAGGATGGGATTGTGGTCGTAGGTATGGGGAACGTGGCAATGCCCGTGCATTTCTTTGAACTTAAGCAATTCCTGAAATTGTAGATCCCACTGACCCTGTTGATAGGATCTATATCGGAGATTGTTGGGATCTCTCTTCAAGCCATTATTTGGACCGACTATTTGTTGGTCCCGTCTTGCTCGCTTCCGTTTCGATTGGTATGCAAGGGGCGCTTCAGTTTTGCTGGGTGTTGAATTCAACAAAGATGACGATGCATGGGTAGAATCTCTTTCATTAAGGGCATCCAGAAATGAATTTCTAATGAGGATGTGGCCCGCTGTCGCCATACTATCGTGTGAGTACTGTTGGGACTGATTTTGATTTGGCTGTTGATTTGACCAAGTTTGATTCCATGGCGGCACAAGTCCAACAAGTTGTGAAACATCCGACTGGCGAGCAGAGCCAACTACTACTGTGTATAGGCCTTGAAAGTGAGAAGAAGGTGTCAGAGTTGTGCCGTCACGAAATGGTGTCGGCTCGAGCATCACACCATCCGACTCTTTGTTCATTTTACATTTTTTTTGGCTTTGACAGTGTTTGGTATTTTATTGTGAGATCGGCCCAGCATAGGTGGGGGACGGAAACAATAGTACCGATCGAGCGTGCCAGTGAAGAGCTAAAAACGCTACAGCAAGCTTAGGAAAGCTTGGGAAGTTCTTGAGAAGTCGCATGGGCGTATGTGAACAAGACGATTGAAGTGACGAATAACATTGGGCTAACATATATATGCGTTCGCGGCCTACCAATACCGGGATCAACTAATGTGCTTATATAGAAACTAGCGAAATAATGAAGACATTTTGAGAAACCACCAATCGCTGCTGTTTATGATGCCACATCGCGTAGAATTCGAAACGCGATGACGATGATGAGAACTGCATGTGAGCACTGCTGCATGAGAACGCAATGGTCACGCAACCACGGAGTGCTGTCAATGAAGTTATTTTTGATCGAGTAACCAGAACTGAAATGCATCACGAGACATAAGTCGCATTTGGACCTTGTATGGTGGTCTCACGCATATGCTTCAACATCATGCCATCCAAGCGGAGCCAGGTGTTTTCACGGAGCATTGGTGTGGTGTTGTACCTTCTGGTGCATGTGAAAAGGCATCGCGAAGAATCGCGACGACTGGCATTGGAACGATCTCGAGACTGAGGAGGAGACGGGGTCTGACAGAGCACTAACTCGAATTCACCCCTTTTATCTTTTTATTTGGGCTGCCACCAGCCAGCGGCTGGTCCTTTGCGAACCCCAAATTGGTCAAGAGCTGGTAGCGTTCAGGCGTCAGACGTGACGAGGATGGGTCCAAACGATAGAGCTTATACTGTCGACGCTGGCTCTTAACCCACATACCGAGAGTTGGGTTCTCCCCAAAGCGATTGGGGACGTTGCAGTTGCCATTACGACGTACGTATTCCACGAGCTCATTGAAGCGTTCTTGCCAGGCCATTGTCTGAAGATCCCATGTGAAGCCCACTTCGTCGAGTTTCTGCTGTCTATCATTTGAGAGGCTCGATTGCTTTTGTTTCAGTTTCATTTTATATTGGTATCGCTGACGTTTGGCCCATCGAGCGAGGGTAGGGTTATTGTCGTAGGCATGTGGAACATGGCAATGTCCGTGCCTTTCTCGGAACCTCAGCAATTCTTGAAATTGTATATCCCATTGATCTTGTTGATAGGATCTGTATCGGACTTTTTTAGGATCATTTCTCGCGTCATCATTTGGATCATCAATGGCAAATTGATGGTCCTGTCTTGTTCTCTTCAGCTTTGATCGGTCTGCAATAAGGGGAGTTTCGTTCACGACACCACCAGCAAGTGCTGCTGTTGGATCAAGAGTATGGGTTGGATCCAACAAAGATGACGAGACATGAGTAGATTCTCTTTCGTGATGGGAGATATCGAGGGATGTGTTTCTGACGATGCGATCTACTGTCGTCATTTCTCCTAAATGATGTTGCTGTGGCATTTGTTGAGAGGTATTCAACCTACTACTAGGACGAACCGAGGAGTAAACTATATATATCCCCTGAAGATGAGCAGAAGGTTCCAGAGTTGTGCCATCCCGAAATGGTGTCGGCTCGAGCATCATAGGAGTATTATCCACAGCTCCATCGTTCATTCTACTTCCTTGAAAGATGAGTGTTGGATATAATTTTATCAAAGTTAAGTTGAGGTGCCGGAAAAGCTGGCGGACTCTTTTTCCAACGGTGATTGCAAGCTAAAAAAGCTTAACGCGGGAGATCGTAGAATTCTGTTTGTTTGTTAATGAAGTGTCTCAAGGAATGAGACTACGTACTATACATTATGTGGTGGGTTCCAGTTCTCTTTCGTGGAATACTATAGAAACTACCGAAAGACTTAATGACATTTTGGGAGACTACCCATATTCCTTAAACCGCTACAACGTTCAAAACGAAAATGCAATGTAAATTCATATCAGTTCTGATCGGAAATAGAAACAATTCAACATAATAAAGGGAGGACATTGCATGCGATGTGAGTGCCACCACTTGATATGAAAATGCAGATAAAGGTTCGCGTAATGGCTCTCGAAATGGCTCAAAACTTCTGTTCTGAAATAACCAAACTGAAACGATAAATTTGAAAATGAGTCTAAGTCACCATAGCAGGGTATTTTAAATGCGAACGAAGCACAGCACTGGGTTTGTTCCGCTCCTCCAGCTGGTGTAGCTCCTGTACCGGTATACCCGGTACAAGAAGATTGCTAAAAATTCAAAGTGTGACTTTACTAGTACTGAAGAGAATGGGGAACGGCTTCCAGCCAGAGTAGGCCATTGCATGTTTTAAAACATGATATACCGGTAGCTAAGTCAAGAAGGTCCACCACAAGGAAGGATCAAATGAACCGATGACACTTGCCTCGTTTGCTTCGTTTGACCTAAAGGCTTACAGGCTCCATTTCTCATTCAAGAGCGAACGCGCTATTGCAAATTGAAAATCTTGCTCGATTCGAGACCACCATCACCTTTCTCTTTTTCTTTGGATTGCCCAAGAGAAGGGGCTCCTCTGCCTGTGCGAATAATCCCAAGTTTTTCAAGAGCTGAAAGCGCTCTGATGTCAGGCGCGAGGGTTGGTTGGAGCAATAGAGCCTATATTGTCGACGTTGGCACTTGGCCCACATGCCAAGAGGCGGATTCTCAGTATACCGACTGGGAACGTTACAATCGCCATGCTTTTGTTTGTAGTCCACGAGGTCATTGAAGTGCTGCCGCCATGCCGTCATCTGAAGGTCCCATACGAACCCCACGGCATCGAGCTTTCGCTGCCGAGTATTTGACATGCCCGACTTTTTGTGTTCCATTTTCTGTACGTACTGGTACCGCTGACGCTTGGCCCAACGAGCGAGAGAAGGATTAGGATCGTAGGTATGTGGGACAATGCAATGGCCGTGCCGCTCTTGGAACTTGAGCAATTCCTGATATTGCTGATCCCACTGAACCTGTTGATAGGATCTATATCGTGGCTTGAGGTCATCATCGACACTCCTGAAGTCATTCGTTGGAGGAGTATCAATGGCTAAGTTGTGGTCATGCCTTACTCTCTTTCGTCGTGGTCGGTATACAAGTGGGCATTCGCTCCCAGCTTGGACTGTTGGTGAACTCAGCAAAGATGAGGATGAGACTTGATTCTGATCTGTTTCAAAGGAGAAATCGTCAGGGGATATGCTTCTGATGATGCGCTCCACTGCCGTCATCCACGAGGTCTGTACGTATTCGGGGTCTGAATGCTGCTTTGGTGATCGGCATTCGATTGCCGGCACATAGCACTGCTGCTGCTGCTTTTGGCAAGTATGCTGCTGTCGGTCGTCCTCCGAGGCCATGACTTCGTACAAACCCTCCTGGTGAAGGCGAGAAGAAGGTTTCAAGGTTGTGCCATCACGAAATGGTTTCGGCTCCAGAGTTGTAGCATCACAAATTGGTGTTAGCTCGAGCATCCTAAGTTCGTTCAATTCTTTGATCATTTAATTTTGTGAGAACGTTTGCGGATGAGGTGCCAGATTTCGAAGTGGAAGAGCTCTCTTCCTTAATTCTTGAAGTGTCATTTGCAAAATGTCTGTGGTAAGTTACATAACAAACCAAGATCAAAGGGCTCCGAATAGTAACAGGATGAAGAAGAGCTGTGCATCGTTTCAACTATATATCTGTGGTTTCGTATTTAAGATCTGTATTATTTGTCCGATTGGGAACATTTTGAAAGTACGAATAGACCGTGAAAAGCCAATCTTGGCTATTCTTGGAAGCGCAAATCACTCTTCTCATTGACATATATGCCACTAAATACTTATTGTGACGAAAAAATCGATAAGAGCGGAAACCGGTTGGGACCAAAGCGACCTTTCTTAGCGGGAAAAACGAAAATGCATTGATGTTTGTTAATAAAAATACCGGTAGTTCTCTTTGGGCACTCTCTAGCCATTGACCATCTGACATTCAACGTCATGAATTGAAAATCAAGAACACGATCGTCCTGCGATCAACCAGCACCGTCTATCAGTCGGACATAAACTAGTTGAACCCATAATATATATGGTACCGGTATGGCCACGGTTACGTCGTTTGACCTAAAAGGCTTATAAGCATTCAAGAGCGAACGCGCTATTGCAAATTGAAAATCTTGCTCCACCACTCGAGACATGGCGTTTGACCGCCATCACTTTTCTCTTTTTCGTTACATTGCCCAAGAGAAGGGGCTCCTCTGCCTGTGCGAATAATCCCAAGTTTTTCAAGAGCTGAAAGCGCTCTGATGTCAGGCGCGAGGGTTGGTTGGAGCAATAGAGCCTATATTGTCGACGTTGGCACTTGGCCCACATGCCAAGAGGCGGATTCTCAGTATACCGACTGGGAACGTTACAATCGCCATGCTTTTGTTTGTAGTCCACGAGGTCATTGAAGTGCTGCCGCCATGCCGTCATCTGAAGGTCCCATACGAACCCCACGGCATCGAGCTTTCGCTGCCGAGCATTTGACATGCCCGACTTTTTGTGTTCTAGTTTCTGTACGTACTGGTACCGCTGACGCTTGGCCCAACGAGCGAGAGAAGGATTGGGGTCGTAGGTATGTGGGACAATGCAATGGCCGTGCCGCTCTTGGAACTTGAGCAATTCCTGATATTGCTGATCCCACTGAACCTGTTGATAGGATCTATATCGTGGCTTGAGATTATCATCGTCACTCCTGAAGTCATTCGTTGGAGGAGTATCAATGATGGCTAAGTTATGGTCATGCTTTACTCTCTTTCGTCGTGGTGGTCGGTATACAAGTGGACTTTCGCTCCAAGCTTGGACTGTTCTTGGTGAACTCAGCAAAGATGAGGATGAAACTTGATTCTGATCTGTTTCAAAGGAGAAATCGTCAGGGGATATGCTTCTGATGACGCGGTCCACTGTCGCCATCCATGAGGCCTGCTCGTTTTCGTGCTCTGAGTGCTGTTTTGGTGATCGACATTCGATTGCTTGCACATAGTAGTACTGCTGTTGACAAGGAGTATGCTTTTCCCTGTCTGAGAAGCTAACTTCATACATCCCCTCCTGAAGGCGAGAAGAAGAAGGTTCCAGTGTTGTGCCATCACGAAATGGTGTCGGCTCCAGAGTTGTAGCATCACAAAACGGTGATTGCTCGATCATCAGTTCGTTCAATTCTTCTTTCATTTAATTTTGTGAGAGCGTTTGCTTGAGAAACTAAAGCGTGTCGGTGGAATAGATCATTCGAGATGTAAGAGCTCTTTTCATTAATTCTCTGTGGTTAGACATATAAGGTACAAGATCAAACGCTCTTCATTATAGTTACGAAGATGTTTAATGATCCATGATGAAGAAGGGCTTTGAATTGTTGGGAGATTTAATGAAAACAATCAAGGGTTCTGCATTACTTGTCCAGTCGTCTTTCTTGGAACATTCGAAATGTTTCGAAACTAACGAATGTGTTTTAAGAGTGGTCCTGTGAAGCCATTTTGCGCGAAGCGCAAATCAGTGTTGGTACCGGTTGACATATATGGGCCACTAAATGCTTCAAAACGAAAATACAGTGGTTGCGGTTGAAAATTCTGTTCATAGAGGAAAGGTCAGAAAAGAGAACATAACGACTTGCATTGAAGCTGGTTCAATCGGGAGTTATTGGAGTTCGTTCCGGGGCAATTGGGCGCAACCAGGTACGAATATAGCTTCTAGCTTAGACTCCGAGATCTTTTCCAGTATTCATACAGTAAGTCCGCGGGACCGCAGTAGACTGAGAGGCAATTGCCCGTTATAATGCTTCTGCTTCGTCATTTGAGCTCAGTGCTCACATGCTCTTTTTTAAATGTCGTTCCAGCGCGTTTCTGTATTATTTCGAGAGGAGTACCTGGTACTCCTTCAGTACATCCTCCTTCTTGAAACACATTCTGGTATTCGTATAAGTCCGCGGGAACGCTTTACTGGCAACATTTCTTAGAGTTCGCTTATTCCGTGTAATTGCCCATAATGCGGCCTCTGCTGCTTAGCGCTCACAGGCTCCTCCTCGTTCCAGCGTACCAGTAATGGTAGCTATTATACCGTATTACGAAAGATCAAGAATTGTGAGTTGGACACACGATTATCTGACTCCTATCCGGGACTCGGATGTGAAGCACACGCGCGAAATCACGAGTCAGAGTAAATAATCGAAGCATCCGCCGCAAGATCTGCGCGAGCGCCTACAGTCTATGATGCGATGAGAATAACGCTCATCTAGCGATCAACACTTTCAACTTGCTTTTTAAATTGTTGTTATTCTTAAATTATTGTCTCATAATCCGGTACCATAATCTTTCTTGCAATATCTTCCTCTATATTGGTAAGTGACTGTATAGGATGACGGATGAATTATTGTGAAAGAGCGTTTTCTAATCGTCGCAATTGAACCATCAATGAAGATTTTAGTCACTCGCGGAAAAGTATATAAAAATATATACTGTCTGTATGTCTATACGATTGTAGTGGTCTATGCTCCAACCGACACATGGGTGAGACGGAGGATATGGCGCGAATGTCACAAAGTTGTTTGTTTTGTGATTTCCCATCAGATTTCATCATCTCACTACACTAAACGAAACATGAACAGAAGTGGTAGCAGTATCGTGAAGAAGCACCTGAACAGTAGAACAGTCGATAATACGACTGCTATTCTGGGAGATGGTGCCACCAATGCTGAAGACGAGCTTGGACATGACTTCAAGCAAAGACTTCAAAAAACTTTGTCACATGAAAAAACGGACAAGACCAGGAGAGACTACCGCAATCGAATTCTAAGAATGACAAAGTATTTTCAACAGAAGTGCTTCAGATACTTTGAAGTTGGTGTTCGCAAAAACACATCTGCAGAAATGAATGATCCTGCAATGTACTTTTATGATAAGTACGAGTATGATCTTATTTATGCAGGTCTAAACGTAGATTATGTTCTCAAGTTTCTCATGGATCAAGAGAGAACTGCAGCAGGCAATCTGCGCACCAAGGCAGACATGCAAAAGTTTTGAGATGCTATCAAGTGGGGTGCCCAAATCCGTGGCGAAGCACTGTCCCAAGAGTGCTGGGACAAATTGGATCTTTATCTTTTCTCCTACAAGCGACAGGTTGCAGCTGGGAAGGGGAATGGGGATGTCCAAACAAAGGAGGCAGACCCAATCACAAAAGAGCTTTACATATTAATTTGCAAGTGGGCGTCTGAAGATGGCAATACAATGGTAGACTTTTGGACAAAGACCCAGTGGAATTGCATGAGCCGTTGTGGCAACATTGACTACCTTGGATTCAGCAACTTCAGAATTGTTTTGGATGCACATGCTATTACACATGACACTGCAAAAAAGGATAAAGATGGCGATAGATGTTTTGCTAAACACATTTATGCAAATCATGAGTATCACTATTTGTGCCAGTGGACAGCCATGGGTAACTACTGTGCCTTGTACAAAAACAAGCTTGGACAAACTCAGAAACTTTTCATGTGGAATACCAAGGACGGCAGTGCTGCAAAGAAATATCAAGAACAGCTGAAAGCTCTTGTGAATAAAACTGAGGAAAGGAGAAACATTGTTAGTTCTCACTGTCGAAAAGGGCACTTCAATGCTTATGGTTTGCGGAAAGGAGCCGCAAGCTATGCAAGCTCAGGAACCACATGTGCCCCGTCCCTTTCTTCTATTGGTGATTGGTCAATGGGCTCCGTCTTTGACATATACTGGAGATTTTTGCCAGTTGGCGATCATTACTTGGGCCAGATACTATCAGGAATGGACCCAATGAAACCATCATTCAAGACCTTACCTCCACACTGGAAAATGGCAAATCCGATGGGCCACCCACTGATTCGCGAAGTCATGAACGCCAACTTTGGTCCCATCTTAAAAACACATAGTGAAGCGGACTACGATCCTACAGGTTTGTTGTTGCGTTGCCTAGCATGCATGGTATGGCATGCCAAGTCGTTCCAGGAGTACATTGCCCATAACCCAAGCAACGAACTTGTCAAGGTTCCATTCTACAACATGAGAGGATCAGAAATTGACGCATTGCAACAGCTTATCACTGTTGAACCAACTCCCGATGTCATGACCACTGTTACTGGCGTCCCGCCACACATTGAAACAACTTGCCAAATGAAGGCAATTCATGACAACTTAATACAGTTACTTGCACAAACAAGAATCAGTGAGGACAACCAGAAGCAGCGCGACGAGCAATTGAAGGCAGACCTTGTTGCGGCTGTTCACCATGGAATAGAGCAGAATGCAATTTCGAACGGCAACATTACTGCAAAAGGTATCAATGACATCATTCAAAAGCACCAAGACGCAACAAATAAACAACTTACCGAACATTTGCAAGCAATGCTTAGGAGCCTGCCTCCTCAGTTCCAAGGTGGTCAGCCAGCTCAGATTCCGCCACCTGGAAATCAAGTTCAGCAAGGGGGTGGATTGTTGCTTCAAAAGCCTGATCAAGGAAAATACTTTTACACCGAAAGGTTCTGGTCCGTTCCGGAAGACTTTGAGTTCCCTCCAAAGCCAAACCTTCCCCAAGCGCTTCGATGCTGGCTCAAGGGTATAAGGTATGGCAACAATTATGTGAAACCATTTCGCCAGCTACGACCAAAGGACCTCCCAACCACAGCACTCCAGTCACAGATGCGAGTTGAATGGCAGAAATTTTTCAAGTATCTCGAGAACAATGGGTTAGAAATGCCTAGTAACACGAGCGAAGAAGTGACTGAAGCACAATTGGAACGTACTACCGATGAGATGTGGGACCTTTTGGAAAAAAAGGTTTCCTATGCATTCACAAGAAAGAATGCAAAAAGCCACTGTCTTTCTACTTTCGCAAGGAAGGTATCGCCGTCAGAAATTGTTAAGAATGGAAATCCGTCAGATAAAACTTACTTGGAATCGAGGCAGAAGGCAAAACCTGCCGCACGACAGTATAAAAATCGAGTCCGACCGCTGGCTAAAAATCCAAAGTACCTCAGAAGAGGAAAGCAAAAGACAACAGCAAATGCAACGAATCCAGCAAGATTGCAACAGGCAACAATTCATGCAGGAGCGGGTATCTTGCTTGAGCCGATAGACCACTCACCTCGTGTCTTGAATTCGACTCGATATTCAATTGAAGCAAATGCAGAACAGGATCGAATGATGGAAGAGTATGGTGTTGGTCGTGGTCCAACTGGGCCTCCAGCTGTTGCCATCGGACATCACGACCAAACATCACCCACATATCTTCAAGAACTCATTGACAGATTTGGAATCAGGCATCCATATCCGCCAATATCAGTTCCAGGACCACTAGGACCATGTGCTTGTGCCGGTTGCTCCAAAGAGTTGGAACTTGGGCGACACCGATGTGCCCGATGCAACATCGTCATTCACAATAACTGTGCGATGGATCGAAATTGGTACATGCAAAAGAATGGTGAGGAAATGTGTTTTTGTAGTGATCAGTGCAAAAAGAATCTTCCCGGTGGAAGATACTTGTAGGAAATACCTTGAATAAAAGTAAATGCATGTTTCATCGTCGTCGATTGATGGTTCATGATTTTCTGTCTTTTTTGATGAACAACAAATTCGTTGTGATCGGAATTGTGTCAAATTGGTACAAAATCAACGTACGAAATACGTAGAAACACCGCGTGAATTTAGTATATGAAGAAACCCGGAAATAGATATACTTTTCGGAAAGCGTACTCGAGCGATTGTTCCTCGTACAAAATTCCACGTGTGCCTACACAGAAAGCGGAACTCAGCGATCCGGAATATATATGTTTTTTATATACTCATTCATTTTCGAAGGCTCATATTAGTCATATTTATATACTATCATGAAAGTTTTATATAGCAGTATAGGGAGGATTTAGATACATCACGACTATACTTTAACATACATAAATATATATATATACCATCATTCAGCATGGTCTTCACAATGTTATCCAAGGCATCTGCCTACAGGAACAAGTATTTGCCAAAAGCCTTTACGGATAGCAATAAGCCAAAGACGGCCGTGGTGGTAGGATCCACTTCTGGAATTGGACAAGGAATTGCCCATCGTTTGGCCGAACAGGGATGGAACGTCGTGGCAGTGGGACGTTATCGAGAAGGTCGGGCCGAAGAAGTCGTCAAGACATTGAACGAATATACCGAGGCCATTGCCAAAACGAAAGATGGCGAAGTCACGAAACCACAACATTCCTTTGTGGCATGTGATTGCTTCTCTCTCAAAAGTGTCCAAGAAGCTTCCAAGAGTATCCTAGAAAAGCATGATACGATTGATGCCTTGGTCTTGACGCAGGGAATGGCAACGACGCAAGGATTTACACCCACCGTAGATGGAAACGATGAAAAATTGACTTTGCATTACTTTTCCCGCATGGCCTTTGCCTGTCTACTTTTGCCGGCCTTGTCCAAGAGCAATATGTCCAATGGACCTGTCATTTTGAGCGTCTTGTCGGGTGGAGTCCACTCTCCCTACAAGAATTATGAAACGGACTTTGATCTGAAGGAGAACTATTCGGTTTCGAATGCGGCCAATGCCGCGGGATTCTACAATGATCTGGGCTTGGATGCTCTGGCACGCAAACATCCACAAATGAATTTTATGCACGCGGCTCCCGGATTTGTCAATACCAATTGGGGAACGGAATTCAATCCAATTCTAAGGGCCATGGTTCGTTGTATGCAACCACTTGGTAAAAGTCCGGCGGATTGTGCTGAATTCATGGCCGCGCCTACCATCTTGGCGAGTGAATTTGGAGATGACTTGGCGCCCAAATATGAAGATGTGGGCGTCATTTGTTTTGGAGGTTCTTCTGGCAAGGCAGAACCCTCAACAGTTTCCAAAGGACACACAGCAGAAGCAAGAGAATTTGTGTGGAAGCAAACCATTGAAACCCTCAAGAAGGTTGGATTGGATGTCTCGGAATGAGCAGCACCACTTCTTTGTTGTTCTTAGGAGTGTTCTTGGCTGCTTAGTACTGTTAGGCTGTGATATAGGCTGTGATATGCGCAATAAAAGTGGAGAGAGATCAGATTGATTCTAAATTTTCTAAGTAACATTTGTATATGTATTTGATTGAAAGCTGTGTAATAGATGAGACTGTTCCAAGCAGTGGACAATAAGTTGAATGATTGATTCAACTGAATCGCATTATTTAGGCTGTGCGACATGTCTCATTCGGCGAGCGCGACCTCCTCCTCGGAGATTTCATTGGTGCCCAAATTTTCGGAATCCTCCTCTTCAAGACGCAATATAAGAACAAAACAATAAATGAAACGTTACTGTATGGTACGTGGCCCATTACATAGTACGAGTGTTGGCATATCTGACAATGAGGAATGGGAAGAGTCGAGCAATAAGGGATTCCCACATCAGCATAAGGAACGATTCCCGTCAGAACCATAATGATGACCAACATGACGACGGAATATATCTAATGAATGATCAGATCAGTCACAGACAGCAACAATCTCATCCTGCAGCATCAGACGCTCATCATCTTCCAGAGACGAATCATCAGCTGAGAAGAAAAAGTACAAGACGAAAAAGCCATCGTCGAAGATCTAGTCATCGTCGTTCAAGCTCTCATCGACGGAATCATCATCATCATCATCATCATCATTCTGAACGAGACAGTGACAAAACACCTCCTGACGATGTCGCTGCTGCAAAGATGATGAGAATAAGCGGCTCGAGGAAGAGACCATCATCGCCACCACCACCATCATCATCATCATCATCATCGTATTCAGATTCAGATTCCAATGAGCGACAGAGACATTTATCGTCAGAAGATAACCATCACAATGAAAGAAGACGAAGTCGTAGCGGACCGCCAGGACATCGACGAGACAATGATAGACAAAAAGATGAGGAGGAGGAGGATGAACATAATGACAATTATTCCATTTCGGATGAAGTTGATTCCTTTTCGACAAGCTCTCTTCCAACGGTATTTAAAAGAAATGGTGTTGGTGGGAGTATGAGGGATGATTTGAGTGAAATCACCAACATTTTTTCACCCAAAAAAACCATCAGATACGGCGTTGACGATAGCGATACTGATGATGACGATAGCACGATTGACAGCAGCTACAAATGGGAGTTATCCAATCGTTGGTGCACCATTATCATCTTGATTGGTGCAATCATTGCTGTCAGCGTTGGAACCGCTCTACTCATCTTCGTGGGTGCGTCCCAAGAATTGCCCGACTCCTCCCATGTCTGGCAACCAAATCACGAACCACCACCAGGCGGTAATGCCACTACAACCATGTCGGCACCACCTACGTTCCAGCCAACACCGCCCCCCACCAAACCAATGGATGCGACTTTGTTTATTCGTCCCATTATTGAGCCACCTTCCAAGGCCGAATGCAAGAGCATTGCCGCGGGCAAGGAATATTATGAAGCACTGTTCCAAAATGAAAACGTTGACCAACCAATGAAAGCCTATTTTGCAATTGACATGGACGTTATGATCCGAAATCAAATGGCGTATGGAGGAAGGAACTTTGTAAATTTAGTCTTGCCAGAGATTCAAATGGCAATTCAAAAGACTTTGCTTCCCTTGTTGTTGGGATGCAGTGACAATAAGAAAAGACGACAGAGGTCGCTGTTGGTCACGGAATATCCAATATTGAACGCCAAAGTCATCAAGTTGCACAAGAAAAGTGGGCTTTGTGTACAAACGCCAGTATCTTGCTACAAGATTTCCGTGGAGCTCATGCTGTCATTTATCGAAATGGGACCATTGGGTCCCATTGTGGGGCAGATCACAGAACTTTTTACCGAGCAAACGTTAGTGGACCACCTAGGTCTTGAATTCATTATTCAAAATACCGATACCACGGACGTGAGGACGCTGGATTCTCCACCCTCCAATTCACCATCGCTGGCACCATCGGAAAGTCCAAGTACCAAGCCAACCAGTATGCCATCCACGGTCCCGACCCTTGCTCCCATCACCGCTTCTCCCACACAAACACCTACCAAACAACCATCTAAGACTCCTACCATGGCTCCTTCATCAAGTCCAACGAGGTTTCCAACAGAAGCTCCCAGCAGTATGCCTACTCCATCTCCATCCTTGACACCAACTCCCGCTCCATCGTTGACAGCATCTGACCGACCCACAGAGATTCCCTCGGTGGGTCCGTCCATGGTTCCATCAACAGTACCTTCCATCTCGATTGTACCATCCAATGGACCATCGACGATTGACAGCCAAGTTCCTAGTATCAATATGATGATGGTCTCCAATCGTCCCACAATAATTGCAGATTCCTCATCAATGCCGTCTGTAAAGAAGCCATCTTCCGGACCCTCTTTTCAAGCAACCATCATGAGCGAGTCGCCAACTCGTTCGGCAGCGCCATCATCGTTTGATCCTACTATATATAGTAGTGTCAGTTCGTCATCCCCATGATGACCCTGCAATACGACACTGTACCAATGAAAGACACGAAACATCGACCTATACCGGTTGGATGCAATGAATGTAGATAGTATCAATATAAAATATAAAATGTGATATATCATGTACATAGGATATGTATTGTTTTTGTTAAATGTTTTATATATGTAGGTAGGTATGTATTGATTGATTGATATTCTTTGCCAATTGAAATCGCAATTTTGCAGATGTATAGTGTGCTGTGTGTATACCCTGTGCTGTTCTCTCTTTTTTTTATTTTTAACGACAGTCCGAACAACAGGTGCAGGCAACCTCGGATATGCAATCCGCCGACAGGTGCGTCAAGGTATGGTCGGTCGTCAAGGTACAAATATCCGAGGGAACCGATCCCACAAATTGATTGGTCTCGAGACTCAAATAGGTCATGCTGGTGGCCTGTCCGAGACTGACGGGAACATCTCCCGTGAATTGATTGTCTTCCAATCGTACCAAGGTCAAACTGGCCATGCTACCAAAGACGTCCGGAACGGACCCCTTGAATTGATTGGCGTGCAAATGCAATTCTTGGAGTTGCGTCCATTGGGCCATTTGTCCCGAAAGACTTCCCGTCAGCGCATTGTCATTCAAATGGACCAATTGGAGGGAAGTGGCTTGATAGGCCTCGGAGGGAATACTTCCGACCATGACATTGTGGGACAAGTTCAAAACTTGCAACGAGGTAAACTTGCCAATCGTGGTTGGAATGGGAGCAAAGATGTTGTTGTTACTCAAATCCAACTTGGTCAAGGCCGTGAGCATTTGCAATTCGGATGGCAACCTGTGTTTTTTTCATTTATTTAAAAAAGAATAGAATTGTAACAAAAATGAAGAAAAAGGAGAGAGGATGTTGTGTGAGATACCTCCTATTATTGTGAAAGATAAATGTTTGCCGACACTGTATACACCAATGTATCATGATTGTACTTACTGTCCCTTGAGTCCATTGTTGTTCAAATCCACTTCCAAGACTTTGTTATTTTCATCACACACGACACCATGCCACTGACAATGACTGGTATCACTCAACCAATTGGTGTAGGTAACCCATCGGTCTCCACAGGGATTGGATCCACAAGGATTGGTGGCATAAAACAAACATGACAAGGCCAATCGTTGTGGCAATTGTTCGTCGTTCATGGAGAGGGTGGCATTGTCGGATAGGGCAATGAAGCTCAATCCTTTTTTCAGAGAAATGGGCATCGTGTCGTCCTCCCAATCAATCTCGTTTTGCAAATATTGTTCGGCGACGCTCGTCACCGAATCCAACCGGACTTGATCGGCCGACGAAATGGGTGGGAGGGTGGGGGCTTTGGTGGGAGCAGCAGCATTATTATTATTGTCAGTGGTAGGAGTATTCGGAGCCACGGGAGCAATCACTGTAACAATGGGAGCAATGCTTGGTTCGGGTGTGTCATCCAAACCCACTTGTTGACCACCCATGTCGGTAAAGCCAGAAGAAGGAGCACCAGAAGGTGCTTCCGTGGCATTGTTATTGTTACCATCTTCTGTAGCATTGGGTGGAACAAGAGGAATGGGAGCGCGGGTTCCACGATTGGCATTGTTGCCAGTGTTGGAATTACTACTGCTGGGGGTAGCAGCGTCATCACTTCCACCACCACTGGCAACTCCAGCCGCAATGGCAATAACGACAATCAACACCAAGGCGATAATAATACCATATTTCTTGATTTTGGAATTGCGTTGACGTTTGGCAAGAGCCTTTTGTCGATCCAAATCTCGATCGTAGGCATCCATATTGGTGTTGGACACAAAGTAGTCACCCCGTTCCGATTGGTGGGAACGCATGGAAATGTCTTGAAAGTTATGATTGCTTCGACTGGACATGTCGGCAAAGTTGCTGCTAAGGATTGCGGCAGGCTTTGGCTTTTGGGCGGCAGCATCTTCATTGATGAATTGTTCCATTTCGTAATCGTTTTCTCCTTCTTCACCACTATCCGTATTCTCGCTATCTTCTTCTTCGTCATCATCATCATCCGCAGCGAGCAGATTACGGACAAATTCACGAGATTCGTTGCGAGAGGCATCCGCTGTGGAACCCGTAGTAGTAGTAGTATTAGTGGCCACACTGGTGGAGGCATTATTATTCAACAACAATAAGTGATCGTCTCGCGGTTGTTCTTCATCCTCAAAAAATTCCAGTTGGGGTTCCGAATCACTACGTTCTTGGTATTGACTCGTAGTAGTAGTAGTAGTAGGAGCGGCAGCAACAGGAGCAGGTGCCGCCATTGGATCAAATTGATCCATTGCAACAGATGCAGGTGCAAATGCAGGGTTAGAAGCCGATAACAAGGGATCAAACGAGGATGCCGCAGTAGCAGCAGCAGGAGAAGGTGGAATATCTCTGCCTTGCATGGTTTGACCGGGAACACCCACTTCATTTTGCATCATGTCAAACAAGGATTGTTGTTGTGGTTCTTGTTGTGGTTCTGCAACCAATGGTGGAGAAGCAGTATTATCATTATCGTTATTATGAAACGAAGCAGCAGCAGCAGGAGTCACTGGCATGGGTGACATGGGTGGTACGCCCACCGTAGTGTCTCCTGGTTTGCCAATTTCCGATTGCATCATTTGAAACAAGTCTACTGGTTGTTGTGGCTGCTGCTGCTGCTCTGGTTGAGTAGGAGGAGGAGTCGGAGACATGACACTGGGAACCGCAGACGCAGACGAATCCGACATGGTTTCTCCCGGAACTCCCACTGCTGATTGCATCAACTCGAACAGGGATTGCTGCTCATTGGACTGAGGTGCAGCAGCATTGGCAGCATCCTCTTGCCCGTCAAACTGGTTGTTCACTTGATCGTATCCACTCATGATTCGTTCGTTATGTATGTATTATTATTATTGCAATAACAAGTGAAATGTAAGTGTCAATCAAGGAACGAAAGGGTGTCTTGAAGGAAGGTAAAGCGCTAATGTATGGGATCTCGTCCTTTGGATGATCCTTCTTCTTTACGATCGAATAGAGGAGAGGTACGGTACTCTACTGTACAGCACTACCCTATACTATTATACTTGCTTTATAGTATGCTCAGATGAATATTTACCATTGCGTCCAAGGTACCGGTATCCCACATCCGGGGGTCATTCCAGTGGCCAAGGAGTTTCGCCGGAAAGCTAGTGTTTCAGGTGAAATAACGTGGTAAAGTAGGTTCATACTTGACGTAGATGTTACATACAACACGTACCAATCGAAATACCGCAAAACATTCCGTCCAAAATCAGCGGTATCATGGGACGTGACCCTCTGGAGCTGTGCAGGATTTTGATGATCGGATGGGTCGATCTCTATTCGTACTGTATTCAGTATCGCGCGTATCGCAGTACGCGTTATATTCTATAGTGACGACTCCAAAAATTTGGCAACCTGCAAATCACCCATCCAATAAAACATACGAGTATAATCGATCGACAATAATAATACATATCTGCTTCATGATCATCGCCAATCGCATCATTATCTGATACAGTCAAGCATTGCAGCACCTTTACTGTTGCACCAGTATTTTTGCTCAAACCCTGAGAGGACGCGAGGTACATATATATATATATATATATACCGTTGTGAGGCAGAGCTGCTTACATATATACTGTACTGTATTGCCTATCCTGGCTGAAGATTATATTGCATCATTCTTACTATATTACCCTACATGAAACAATATATTATACAATCATGAGAAAATCATCAAGTTATTCACAAAGTAAGAAACATGAACGTCGTCACCGAGAACGTCAAGAGATGAGTCAATTCTTGCAAGATGCAGTCCAAGAATTCGGCTATTCGTCCTATCCTAATAATGATCGCGAGGATACGATGAATGCTAATGATGGAAGGATCATGGGTTTGGACTGGAAGACGAAAGATGGTAATAATAGTCGAGGAGCTTCCAATCGACAGAATCATAATGCTACTATTGTGGATGGCGAGTCACAAACTCTTGATCTGCCAATAATCAAGAATAATTTTATCGAAGTCATCAATCATGATCAAGGTGATGAAGAAGAACAAGAAGAAGCTGCGGCATCCTCCCTTTCGGAATCATCGTCATCATCGTCATCATCGTCATCGTCACCTGATGAGAACAGTGACAGGGCTGCTGCCAATAATAATAACAACAATACTCGCGCAAGCAGCAGCAGCAGCAGCAGTACTATTGTGGATTCCTTTATTCAACGCCAACAGCAAACTCAAAAGGCTTTGGATTCGGCCAAGAACTATCTCTATCAACAAACTGAAATAAGTGAAAGTGAAAAAGATGCTGCCGGCAAAAATAAGAAGAAATCACCGATACTGCCGCTTTTGCTTACCAGCAGCACTGAGAACTATCATCATCATCATGATGATGATGAGTCATCATCATCATCAGTTTCCTACATTGAAAATCCCCAATGGTATCACAAGAAACAAGTCTTGCATCGAATCATTCTGGTCTTGTCGATATTGGCCATTGGGAGTACCTACGAATTTGTCACCACGATTTACAAAGCCATTCGTAGTATATCCTAGAATATATATTTGACTATAGTCCGCCTATAGTCCTATGTATATACATATATTAAAATAACAATAGCAGTTTATCAACAACCACAACCACAATAAGAACAATAACCAAGGCACTGTACTAGGTATACTATTTATACAGCGAGAATGACAATATAAATGCTACTCAAATAAATAAAAAGACATCTAGTACAGTAGTAGGCAGTAGGCGAGTGCCAGAACTATAACTTTGGAAACATATGATCATGATGGTTCTCTCCCAACCAGCAAATTCAAAATATAGTAATCCTGAGAATGAGAGATCATAATAGGACTCGTACTATATTATATATATATATATAATATGTATAGTCATGAATATGGCCGCACAAAAAAGGACTAGTCCTATAGTCTTACAGTTCCAACTTCTAGGCCTATATTATTAATGTTATTATTATTGTTATTATTACAATGTGATGTACCCATTCATAATGGCTTGGCCCAAGGCGAAAGGATCGGTGATATCCAAACGAAACAGGTCCACAATTTCATCATCACTTTGATGCTGTTTGTTCCTACTGGCGGCAGCCGCCGCACCGCCATCATCCGCCGTAATAATAGTGTCACGTCGTTTTACACATTGGAGATTATTCTCACGATTGGTGCCTTTAGGTGGTGGTGGTGGTGGTGGTGTCGTTTGGGGTGGAATTTGGATGGGTGGGCCATGATGCACGACATCAATGGCGTCTCGAGGAGTAGGAGTCTTATTACTGTTGTTCATTCCTCTTATGATGATGATGGTATGCTTTTAGTATATACAGTATATATAGTATATATATTGCTGTTTGGTGGATGCAAACGACGGATCAGGATATACTGCTAGTGTTGTGATTTGTAATCGATGGGTTGATTGATTGTAATATGCGTATCTCTTGTATGTTATTGCGAATCTTGGTTGGATGTTTGGGATTCGGGTTCCATTTTGTCGCGTTCCAATTGAACTATTATAATATTTTTAAAAATAGAAGCGGAACGGTACAGTACCGGTATTATATATAAAATAATTTGTCACATTTGGAATGCGGTGAACTTTCATCCATTTCCAACACCTACCGTATGGTACCTTGGTATACTCTTCAGCAGCACGGAAAAGGCACATTCCAAGCCCCCAGGTACCACTGTCAGACGGATGCGGTTAATCGTTCATCGACGAGGATGTGATCTCCTCTTTTTCTTCCTCGATGAAGTCAATATGCTGCCTACTACTACTACTATACTATTGTACTATTGTACTATCACGCAAAAAGATGTTGATGACATGATCAAAGTGGTCCCAAATTCCGTGGATATGAATATATATATGCATCAGGGGTGTGTACCAGGGCAATATCAATATATATAGTAACCGATACCATGCAGCGTTCGCAAAATTGTTACTGTTCTTGCAACGATGATGGAAATGCATGAGAAATATATATACCTCTAACATACAGTATATCTTCCAATCTATTTTTGGCGCACCCATCGCATTTGGCGCGCGTTGAGAAAAAACAGAAGAATAAAATGGCGAATAGCGTTATTTACACCCTCCTCGTTATCCTGTGAAGCGAGAAAAAGTTCTGCTTTGTTCATAATACTCGCTAAACATCAATCTTCGTTGCGAAACGAAACGGCATACAACGCATCACAAAATATCGCCAAGCATACGAAGAACAACTTTTGGGATCGAACAGGAAAAGATCAAGATAAGTCGACACAAAGATAACGCAATTCTCTCTCACCATGTCCGACGATAGCTCAGTAGAGCGTCGCCAAGAGGAGGCTCGTATGAAGGAGCTTCTGAATTTAGCCATGGAAGAAGACGATTCGAACGACAACGATGATGTTGAAGCGATGCCGGATATTGCAAATGACAAATCGGACTCTAAACTTTCTGCAGTCTCTCCTGGAGGCCCAAAGCCAAAGAAACCGAAGAAACCATCCACAAGACGTAAGCTTCACAAGAAATTGACCGAATCCATCAGCTCGTCTCGAGATTCGAAATTGACTGAAGAAGATGCCGCCAAGCTCTTTGGATCCAAGCAACGTACCAGCTACATGGCAGGAGCAACCGACCTCAGCGATGGCTCCTTTCGATCAGATCAGGATATAAAGCGATCCCAGCGGCGAGTTTCCCAGTACGATCTGACCATGACAGTTTTTGTCATATTTTCGTTTGGGGGGGCACTTGGATTGCTCGTTCTCTTGATTACGCCAACATCTACACAAAAAGCGGTGCAGATCCCAGCAAAAGCAAATGGGGCCCTGGCGATCGGGAGTACTTCTTCTGATTGTGACGATATTATTGCCACCCTCGACGCCAGTCAATTTGTCAATAGTACCGCCTTGGGTGATGAGGATTCCCCTCAACACCAGGCCATGCACTGGATCTGTGAGCATGATCCCGCCAAGTTGGAGGTTGATGATCCGGCATTTCTGACTCGATATGCTCTAGCCGTCTTGTTTTATGGAACTTCTGGTAGATCACCTGAAGAGACAAGTGCCGAGGAAACAGATTGGATCGATCACGAAAATTGGTTAACTGGAGCCGGGTACTGTTCTTGGTTTGGCATTACATGTGTTGACGAAGAAGACAATTTGGAGCTGGATTCTAATGGCGAGATTCTGCAGATTGAATTGTCTCAGAACTTCTTGTCTGGAAGTTTGCCCCCTGAACTGTCTGCAATCTCGGATGCCTTTGGGTTTCATTTTGATTCCAACTTTCTATATGGCAGCATCCCCACTCATTTCGGCCTATTGACCAACCTTCGCGAGTTGTGGCTATCTGACAACAAGTTGA
Organism: Cylindrotheca closterium; assembly: GCA_933822405.4. Lineage (NCBI taxonomy): Eukaryota > Bacillariophyta > Bacillariophyceae > Bacillariales > Bacillariaceae > Cylindrotheca > Cylindrotheca closterium. The sequence continues at coordinate 147,224 of CAKOGP040002003.1, forward strand.
ACGGACTCATTCCTATTGAACTTGGAAACATGGTGGAGCTTCGAGAGCTAGCAGTTGCTGCCAACGAATTGACAGGCGAAATACCGGAAACCTTATCCCAAGCGACTCACATGCATTCCTTTGCCTTGGAAGACAATCATTTGAAAGGAACTATCCCTGCTGTGATATTTAGGTCGTTGACTGCTTTGGGTAAGTGAAGAATGCCTGAACTCGGAGTCATTTCCTTTCCAACCCTTTGCTCACCGTTTCCATCTATCCGTAGAGTCATTCCATGCCAGCAACAACGAACTTACAGGAAGCATTCCAGAAGAGCTTTACGGCATGATTACACTCTCAACAGTCCGATTGTCCGAAAATGAGCTTTCTGGTTCCATTTCGGAAAACCTTGGGCAAATGATTAATCTCGGTACGTTTCGGATATATTCGATCATTCCACTCGTCTTTTATTCTAGTAGGACAAACAAAGACTGACTCATCTCGAATGATTACTACAGAGAGCTTGCATCTGACTGGCAATCACTTCACCGGAGAAATTCCCGATGTGTTCTCCAATTTGGATGTATTGATCGAGTGTAAACTAGGCCAGAATGAATTAACTGGGGGTGTTCCTGTTTCCTTGGGCGAGAGCCTGGCATTAGTGGAGTTGGCCTTTGAGGGCAATACCTTGACGGGCGACGTCCCGGATGAAATCTGTGCCTTGTCCGAACTTGGAAGTCTAGAAGCCTTGACGGCTGACTGCTACACCGAGGTGGAAAGTAGCAAAGGAACAATTGACCTGTCGAACATTGAAGGCGCACAACTAATCGAAGCGGGGGAACTCGGGGGTCTGATCAACGAAGAGGAAGATGTAGTTGAACTTGATGGTGTGTTCTGCGATTGCTGTACCGAATGCTTCTAAGAATGTCACAAAAGGTAAAACATACAATTTAAAAGTGCATATTAATTCAAGAATTTTATACTTCTACTGTGTGATCTAGTCGACGAATTATGAGGAAAGCAGCGTTTGATAGTCAAGCTAGTCCGAATCACCGAGATAGATGCATGGTGTTCCATTCTCGGCTCCGCAATGTTGTATTCCTGAATGCTCGGCATATTTCCTTGCGGCGAAGATCTGTTTTCTGTTACGGAACAAACCACCTTGATGAACGTGATGGTAGACATCACTGCTACCACCAATATGGACTCCGTTTACCCAAGCCGATGGTACTGTTCGTTGGCCAGTCATTCGTAACAAAGCCGCTTGGATGTCTTCACCATCGGATCGCCTGTCAAGTTCCACAATGATGGGGGCAATCCCGATGCTTGAAAGATCATCTTTAGCGTTGGCACAGTATGGGCAATAGGTCTTGCTGAACACGACGACGCCGTTCGGGCCAGCACTCTTTAATATATTTTGGATGAATTCAGTCATGTTGGTTTGTTGGGGGGATGTGCACTTGATCAATTTGTTTTTTGTCTTGGTGATCCTTGTTTTCGTTTGTTGATATTATGAGAAAGTGAGATGCATAGTATAGGGACTTCAGTTTATCTGGAGTGATTGATTCATTCGGAACTGTTCGTGATTGATCCAAGTACTCGGGCAGCTTTCGGGAAAACTGCCTTGGTGGCAGACGCGGGATATACATGATGAGTGAAGTCTACTGTATCGTTGCACGAGCGAGAGACCCGCCCGCTCCTACATTACACCGCGCCTGTCCCCCGTCTCTTTCCCTTGGCGCACCCACCTCAATTTTTTAAGAAGCTGGGGTCAAAAACGGTAAACGACACAAATAGCGTTATTCCCCGGCTACTGAAGAATATCATCGGAATGGAGAAATCCAAATTGTCATCATACGCGCTATTTGGCGCCTTCGCGGTTTTCGTGCATTCTTAAAAAAACTTTTTGGTAGTTTATTCTTCAGTCTTGAAAAAGCAAGTCGACGAATATATTCAATAGAAGATACTAATTTCCCCTCACCATGGCTGATGAGAACTGATTAGATCAAAAGGAAGCCCACTTGAAAGCATTCACAACGTGGCCATGTCAGACGATGACAATGAGTTATCGCATGAGGAAGCTCGCATGAAGGAGCTTCCAAAGAGGACCAGTGGGGCAGACGAGGGCGACAAGAAGGATGACGAAGAGTCTCCGTCTGAAATGGCAGGGAAAGCAAAGGAATTTCTGGAGGATCTGAATGAGAACAGCGATGACACCGCTGAAATGGATACTCAAAAGATGCCTGATATGAATGACAAGTCGGACTCTGGAATCGCAGCAGTCTCTATCGGAGGACCAGAACCAAAGATACCGAAACCGCCAGCATCCAACAGAAAAAATCTTCACAACAAGTTTACAGAGTCTGTCAGCTCGTCTCGAGATTCAAGATTGAGCGAGGGAGAGGCTTCTAAGCTCCATGGATCGCCACTCACCCGTTTCAGTGCAGGATTGACTGACCTCAGTGATGGCATCTTTCGCCATGGAGGAGATGATGACGATCGAGAAAAAGTTGCCTCCTACGATAAGATCATGTGGCTCTTCTTTATACTTTCCTTTACTGGGGCATTTATGTTGCTTATTGGCGTCATTGCACCAGCACCTGCACAAAAAGCTGCACAGCTGCCACTGGTTGTCGGAAATACTTCAACCGACTGCGATGAAATTATTGCCACGCTCGACGCCAGCGAATTTGTCGATAGCTCTGCCTTGGAAGATGAGAGCTCGCCTCAGAACAAGGCTATGCAATGGATTTGTGAACATGATCCTGCTAAGCTGGATGCCGGCGATCCGGGATTTCTCACTCGGTATGCACTCGCTGTCTTGTTCTATGGAACTTCTGGTCGATCACCTACCGCGACAAGTGTCGAGAAAACTGATTGGATCAATCACGACAGCTGGTTAACTGGCGCTGGGTACTGTTCCTGGTTTGGCATTACATGTGTGGACGAAGAAGACAATTTGGAACTGGAAGTCAATGGTGAAATTCTAAAAATTGAACTGACTCAAAACTTTTTGAGTGGGAAAATTCCGGCCGAACTTTCCGCAATCTCGGATGCTTATGGCTTTCATTTCGACTCGAACTTTCTGTATGGCAGCATTCCGACTTCTCTTGGCCTTTTGACCAATCTTCGCAAATTGCTCGTATCCGATAACAAATTGAACGGGAGCATTCCTTCCGAACTTGGAACCATGGTGAAACTTCGAGAACTAGGACTAGCGGCAAACAAATTGACAGGAGAGATACCAGAAACGTTGGATCAGGCCACCCACTTGCATTACATTGCCTTGGAGGATAACCATCTGAAAGGAACTATACCTGCTGCCATTTTTAGGTCGTTGACTGCTTTGGGTACGTAACAAAATCTTTGGTCCGCATCGTATCGTTTCCAGTCGACGCTCACCATTTCCCATCTTTGTTTCCCCAGAAACATTTCACGCCAGCAACAATGAGCTCACAGGAAGCATCCCAGAAGAACTATATGATAGCACTTTCCTCTCGACCGTTCGACTATCCGAAAATGAGCTGTCGGGACCACTTTTGAAAAATCTTGGGCAAATGGTCAATCTTGGTGAGTTTCGGATATTCATACAACTATTTCCCCTCCAAAAACACTCTTATCTCACACGTGCTGGGATGTATCATCATCATCATTTTGGATACAGAGATTTTGCATTTGACTGGCAATCATTTCAACGGACCAATTCCCGATGCATTCTCCGAATTGGACCTTTTGATCGAGTGTAAGCTGGGGCAGAACGAATTCACTGGCGATATTCCTGTTTCGTTGGGTGAGAGTCTGGCATTGACTGAATTGACGTTCGAGGGAAATACCTTGATGGGCGATGTTCCGGAAGAAATCTGTGCCTTGACCGAAATTGGAAGTTTGGAATTTTTGACTGCCGATTGTTACACTGAGGGGGAAGATGGGGGTGTACTTGATGGTGTGGTCTGCGAGTGCTGCACTGAATGCTTCTGAAAAAGTAGCAATGCATCGAAAACGAACGGCAACAAAAGGGTCTAAAAAGTTAGCAGATGGAACGACTGAGTTAGGTGTATCGATATTAGTACCGTATTGCCATTCAAAGATGTTGTCAAGCTCGTTTGTTCGACTTGCGCACCAATCTCATTTTTCGCAATTGGCAAAATACCATCATAGAATGAAAAGGAGAATAGCGTTATTCCAGCGTGATTGCAGCATTCCTTGTCTAAAGATCAATTTTCAGTCGTGTGACCATGGCGCTAAATACGGCAGTCTGCGGTAATTCGAACAAAATATCATCTCAACGCATCACAAGATTCATCAGACAGTCGTTCGGGATCAAAAGCGCAATCTTAAAAAAGCCTATCGGTAGTAGTCGCCGATGAAGATCTCAAATTTCCCATCACCATGACCGGCAAAAATTCAAAAGAGTAAAGCAAACAGCAGGATTCCATGAAATAGCTCATGCAGTATAGCCATGGTAAAAAAAGACACTCCACACTCACAAGAAGAATCCACCACAGAGGCAGCAATGACAGTGCAGAAGCAATTAGGTCACCACTTCAATGATGATGAAGAAGAGGACGAATATGAAGCGAGAGCTCGAAACATCCTAAAAAACATCGTTCAACTGCCCATCGTGATCATACTCGTATTCTCTATTAGTGCCTAACTGGAAGGCTTTTGCAGTGGAGTTCCTTGGGTCATCAGAAGGGGCTACAACACAAGAAATGGTACAGCGCCCTGTGAAAACAAGCGGACCGTTGATTGGAAGTGCATCGGCTGGTTGCGACGACATTATTTCGACGCTCGATGCCAGCGAATGCGTCGATAGCACTGCCCTTGATGATGAGAGCTCGCCGCAGCACCACGCCATGTATTGGATCTGTAAACACGATCCCGCCAAGTTGGATCTTGACGATCCGGGATTTCTCACTCGATATGCACTCGCTGTCTTGTTCTATGGAACCTCTGGTCGATTACCTGCAGATACAGGTGTAGAAGAAACTGATTGGATCAATCACGACTATTGGCTGACAGGTGTTGGGTACTGCTCTTGGTTTGGCATTACATGCGTCGACGAAGAAGGCAATTTGGAACTGAATGCCAATGGTGAGATTCTACAGATTGAACTGTCTCAAAACATTTTGAGCGGAAGTTTGCCCCCCGAGTTATCAGCACTTTCGGATGCTTTTGGCTTTCATCTCGACTCGAACTTTCTTCACGGCAGCATCCCCAGTCATTTTGGTCTCTTGACCAATCTTCGCGACCTTTGGTTGTCCGACAACAAATTGAGCGGAAGCATTCCTCGTGAGCTTGGAAATATGGAGGAACTTCGAGAGCTGACACTGGGCAAAAACGAGTAAGGACCTATTTAACAGTCCTATTGACTTTCCAGACCCCCTGACATCTCGATTTTGCATCACAAGCTTGACAGGAAGAATACCGGAAACGATTTCCCAAGCGACTCATCTCCACTACTTTGCCATGGCAGGTAACCATCTGATTGGCACTGTCCCTTCCGCCATCTTTGCAACGCTGACTGCTTTGAGTAAGTTACGAAAAACTGTTCTTAGACTCGCTCTATTTTCAATCTATTTGCTCACTGTCTTCTTCTTTCTTGACTTTAGAAACCTTTCATGCCAGTGATAATGAGCTTACCGGAAGAATTCCAGAAGAATTATACGGTATGACCACACTTTCAGCGCTTCGGTTGTCCGAAAATGAGCTTTCGGGAACGCTTTCGGAAAAACTTGGGCAATTGATCTATCTTGGTACGTTTTGAATACTACTACTATCGCCAAGAACTACTCTCGACAAACATGTTTCTCACAGATGTACCACACTGAACTTGGCTGGTTACAGAAAGATTGCATTTATCTGGCAATAGGTTCAATGGAGAGATCCCAGACACTTTCTTGGGAATGGATCTATTGACCGAATGCAGGCTTGGACACAACGACTTCAATGGGGTTATTCCTGTTTCTTTGGGCGAGAGTCTGGCATTGGTTGAATTGACGCTGGAGGACAATGCATTAACTGGCAATGTTTCAGACGAAGTCTGTACTTTGACCGAAATAGGAAGTCTGGAAGTCTTGACGGCAGACTGCTACTCCGGGGTGAACAGTATCGAGGGGACACTTGATCCATCGAATATCGAAAGCACTCGAGTTGTTGAAGGGCGTGGGGAACTTGGGCGTATGACTAGCAAAGAAAAGCGTGATAATGTGGTCTGTGACTGCTGTACTGAATGCTTCTAAACAAGTCACAAGACATACCGGTAGGAAAGTAACACTGGCAGAAAGGTACAATTGCATAATATTAATAATTCAATCAGTCTTTTTTAAAATAAAATAAACATCTATGCGACCGATTCGGAATCTAGTCCGAATCAATCACCAAGTTTATATATGGTGCTCTATTCTCAACCACTCTGTGCTTGTTTTCTACGTGCTCAGTATACTTTCCCTGCGGCGATATCATTTTTTCTGTCACGGAATAAGCCACCTTGACGAACATGATGGTAGACATCACTACTACCACCGATATGCATACCGTCTACCCAAACCGATGGCACCGTTCGTTGTCCAGTCATTCGCAGCAGAGCCGCTTGGACATCTTCACCGTCGGATCGCATATCAAGTTCCACAACGATGGGGGCAATTCCGATGCTTGAAAGATCATCCTTTGCATTGGCACAGTATGGGCACCACGTCTTGCTGAATACGACGACACCGTCGGGACCAGCACTCCGTAATGTATTTTTAATAAAGTCGGCCATGTTGTTGGTGTTGGGGGAGATTGTGGACTTGATTAGATTGTTTTTGTCTTGGTGATGCTTTTTTGTTGTTGTTGATATTGTGAGAGAAGTTCGAAAGTTGGGATGGATCAGAAGTGATTCCGAACTGTTCGTTATTGATCCAAATACTCGAGCAGTTTTCGCGCCACACCGACCAGAATCCCGCCGATGCAAAACGGATGGTGGCACCTCGTACTGATTCCGGACTCTGTTCGTTATTGATCATCATTTTTATTCTTCAGTCGGACACTTTCATCTTGGAGGCATTCGATTGTAGTCGTTCGGGTCGACTAGCGATACAAATCGCATAGCATATATCGCATATCGTCATATATCGCGCTCGCATGATAGATTTTATATCACATATCTATCGAGCACCTCTGCGAAAAATATTGATACTTCAACTGACAGTATGAGATCCCGGAAAGAAGATAGACCCACCATCGACATCGCCAACAGCACACTCAAGCCAGTTCTGTTAACGTTGTCAACAGACCAATTTGTATTCGAGCGCCATGGCAAAGAAGAAAGAAAAATCAAAGGATGACAGAGATGAGGAGGAACGCATGAAGAGGATTATGATGGCGGCGACAGGATATGAAACCGTTGAAGAAGCTAGACAAAAGCCTTCGGGTGGGGTCACTCGCGATGGAAAAGCTGTCATTTCTGCCAAGGAATTCCTAGAAGATATGGAAGATGAAGTGAACCAAGATGTGGCGAAGTCGGGGGGGCGTGATATCGTTGCTCCAAATGAGAAGGACGACATGAAATTGAATTCTGTCTTGATTGGAGGACCTGCACCCAAGCCTCCCGAACGTCGCAAAGTGCTGCACTCGCAGTTGGCTTCAACATTACACCATTCTCATACCAAGTCGTCGGGAGTAGACCAAAGTATGAATCTGATGGACCCAAGCTTGGCACGAAAGGGCCATCCGGCCGGAAAAGGTAAAACAAGCTTGACGACAAGGCTGTTTGGTGATTCCGGATTTTCCAGCATGCACGATGCGGATCCAAGTGCTGATTCGGAAGAATTTATTCTAGGGAAGCGTCATATGGTCCGATACTACAATTTCATCTGCTTCCTTGTGGTTTGCATTCTTTTTATGGTTGGCGGTACCCTGTTGACGTTGACCATCATGTCAAAGCAAGCCCCAGAGCCGATCGATCAAACAGCCCCGGATGGTTCAAAAGACGTTGCTGACTTTGGTACCCCCATAGCGAGCCCAGTTGCTGCTCCTGTTTCGGCCCCCGTTACCGCTCCTATCGTTGCTCCAACACCAAGCGACACTGCAAGTCTCGGTCGATTTGAAGCAATCATGACCCGATTGGTCGATACTGGTTTTGCAGAAGAGTCAAAGCTTCGAAATGCAGTCACTGCACAGTACAAGGCGTTGGATTGGCTGGTGAGTCACGATCCTGCAGCTTTGGACCCCTCGTCCAAGGCCCTGCTGACACGCTATGTCCTTGCCGTCTTGTTCTACTCGACATCTGGCCGGGAACCAAAATCGACGGACCCCATCAGAACAAATTGGAAGCAACACACATTGTGGCTGACCGGAGACAGCTGCTGTGGATGGTACGGAATCAAATGCGTGGACGCCAACGACTACTTTACGACGGAAGGAAATGGCAAAATCTCGCAAATCAACCTTCCCGAGAATAAACTCAAGGGTACCCTTCCTTCCGAGCTGTCTGCATTGTCGGGTTTGATTTCGTTGAACTTAAAATCAAACTCTTTGAAAGGCGCCATACCTACTGAGTTCAAGTTTCCGGCCATGAAGGACATTCATTTGGATTACAATCATCTGAATGGAACTATCGGTTTGCAACTGGAATTCATGACGGAGCTTCGTACCCTGTCCATGCCTTACAATGAGTTGACGGGAAGCTTACCTGCTACCATTGGATTTGCAAACAAACTACGCTACATCAAGCTTGGAGGGAACCGATTGACCGGCTCGTTTCCCGCTTCCATTGCCAATTTGACAAAGCTTGGTAAGTGTCACAATCGCTCGACTTGTCACATCTTTCATCAGTTCTTCCACCAGGCATATCTCACAGTTTTTTTGTGTAACAATACTTCTACAGAAACCATTCACGTCTCGAGAAACCGTCTATCGGGCAGTATTCCCGACGAGTTCTTTGAAATGAAGCGTTTGGTGAATGTGAGCATGTCACAGAATCTATTCGAAGGCAAGCTCTCGCCGAAGTTATCCCAACTGAGCCATTTGCATGAGCTTCATTTGACCGGAAATGAGTATGTATTGTATACTGCATATGGTTTAGTCAGGTATCGCGTTGGCATTAGACTCCACATCTAATATTGATTCTTCTGCTTCTTCTGCTATTTCTGGATTTACAGCTTCTCTGGAACAGTTCCCGATGCCTTTGACAGCATGATACTTTTGGCAACGTTGCATCTGGGCGAGAACAGACTATCGGGCGAAGTTCCAACTTCGCTGGGTTCTCGTCATCGATTGGAAAAGCTGGATCTGACGGCCAATGATTTTGTTGGTACGTAAACGTGTTTAGTTCCAACAGCAGTAGTAGTGGCCCAGCTTGACTAACCTATAACGGTCTTCCGCAGGTACTATGCCACAAGAAATTTGCGACCTGCAGCAGACCGGAAAACTTTATCATTTGGGTGCTGACTGTGTCACAGGTGATACCACTGCATTGGACGTGTCCTCCTTTAACGACAACCGTAGACATCGCAACCGACGATTGGTCAAGATTTCGCGACCACCCAAGGATGAGCTCTATAATGACGATCCGGATGCTGGGAAACCAAGAGTCCGCGCTGGAACTTCTCGTTTGGGTGGCAGCTTTGTAGAAGAAGATGAAGACTCTGAAGAAGATGCTGACATTGAAGATACCGATGAAGAAGTCATCGCGGCTGGGGATTTTGTATACCTCGAAGAAGACGGGACCGTCGAAGACCAGGATGGAAACGTCATTGAAGGAGTGGATCTAGAAGATGCCGACATTGAAGATGCTGATGAAGAAGTAATCGCGGCAGGAGATTTTGTGTATCTCGAAGAAGACGGGACCGTTGAAGACCAGGATGGAAACGTCATTGAGGGGGTAGATTTGGAAGATGCTGACATTGAAGATGCTGATATCGAAGAAGTCATCGCGGCAGGGGATTTTGTGTACCTCGAAGAAGACGGAACCGTTGAAGACCAGAATGGAAACGTCATTGAAGGAGTCGATCTAGAAGATGCTGACATTGAAGATGCCGATGCTGGCCTCGATGCTGACCTCGACGCTGATGAAGAAGTCATTGGAGAGGGTGACTTTGTTTTTCTGGATGAAGACGGTCACATGGAGGACAAAGACGGAAATGTCATTGAAGGAATCGCCCTTGAAGATGTGGAAGATTTGGATGCTGACGAAGAGGAAGAAATTACATTGAAGAATAATAGAATTGCAACACTTGGCGAGTCCGACGATGACCACGAAGATGGCATCATCCATTTTACGCAACCAATTCTTAATAAAGATGAAAATGCGGACGGGGATGCAAAAGGCTACAAGATTGCCTATGCCAGTCAAGAAGTAATCAAAATGGATCCTCCTGCTGGCATGGAATTCAACGGAATCGAATGTCCGTGTTGCACCTTTTGCCTAGCTGCAGCATCGTCGCCTGAAGAACCAATCGATTTACCAGGAGGCGACGAAAGCAGTTTACCAGAAGATGAAGAGATCTTGTCTGCATCAGCGAGTTTTGCAAATGATGAAGACCCCGGTGGCTCCTCGGAATGCGTGGACGCCATCAATGAAGGCACTGCTAGTAGCGAGTACCCTGGGCTAGTTGGTATGAACGGACAGGAAGCAAAGAAATGCCTGCAAATGAATACAGACAAGACCGTGCTATTGGTCCGACCCGGTGTCCGAAGACATTTCGCCTATCAGAACAGCCGCATCATTATCTATTTGGACCGCAATGGTGATGTGAAAAAGACTCCAATCGTAGGATAAGTTGTTCAACGTTTGTATATTGTGATGAACCAAGTGTTATTTTCAACTATTATTACATTCAGCTAGCTAGCATTGTTCTTTTTTGTTTTGCATGTCATTGGATTGAGAAAAGGAATCTTCTCTAGGTCTGATGATGTTCGTAGTTATTCGAATGCAAACTCATGTAGGTCTGCCAAATAGTCTCCATGAGCATTGTCGTCAGTGGTCGAATAGGAGTCGGGATAAAGGTAAATGCGGCCATGTTGTAAGGAAACCAAAGTTTAAAATCATCGATCGTGACTTTTGGAAGTTCCGCCTTCATATGCGTGAACACTTGAAGAGGCGAGTGATTGCTGCTCGTACTTCTAGCAGGAGCAAGTCCTCGGACCAGCATGCTCAGAGAATTGGCCACGACACCAACGGTAAACACCTCGACGACACTCTTCTGAACCAGTGACACGAAATCCTTGCGCTTCCAGATCTTGTCGATTGCACCATAGGCAGCTGGATAAAGTCCACAGCTCAAGCAGGCTCCCAAGATTCCTGCCGATGAAGATCGCTTCCAATCCACAGATCGAAGAAATTCTCTGTCTATTGTCCGTAGTTGCTGCATGGGACTAACTGTTTCGTCGTCTCGCTTTCGCTTGCCAATCGATTGTGGCTCACTTTGCTCGAGTCTCTGTGCTAGAACATCCGAAGCACAAAAGAGGACACCTCCCACAACGCCATTAACGAGCAGCTCTTGTCGAACTTGGACTTGTTGTCGAATTTGTTGCAAGACAAGCATTGGTTGGATTGCAGCTTCCGTTAATGAAAACAGAAGGAAAACCAAAATGGATATCCTCAACATTGTAATGTTGTGGAAAAGATTATGATGAGGTGCATATGACATCGAGTGGCGGATGAAAATGCACAATTTGATTCATTCCGGTATTTAATCGTAGTAATAATTATTCCGAAGATTTGGTGGCATACCGGTATATTAATACCGGCATATCTATTTACTGCATCTAAAAATGTCAGTTTTTGAAAGTCACATGTGACATGTTGTTGATTGATTCCTAAGATTCAACATGGCCTGTAGTGTACCAGGTACTCGTCGTATGTATGCGGTTAAAACTTTCGCACCGCTATTTTTACAAATTCAATGAATAGGTGCCAAAGATACCACCACAATATCATTCTATGATACTTTTATTTTCAGCATATCATCTATCAGAAGGTTGAGTTAGAAAATCATGGACAAAGGAAAACAGAAACCCATTGAAGAGAGACGCGAGCTTGAGCATATGAACAATATTATGATGGTTGCAGGATATGATACTGTTGAAGAATTTCACGATCATGAAAGGCCAACGATGATGATGATGATGATGACAGTCGTAGAAAAGATTCAGAAAAAGTTCGGACGATCTAGAAATAAAGAATAACCCATATTGGTGATGAGGATGTCATCATTCATTTCAAAAACCCAATTCTCAATCAAAGCAAATTGCCTGTGCCAATCAAGAAATAGTCAACGTGGAGCTTTCTGCTGGTAAAACAAGCCTTTAATGGAATGGAATTGCTTTCCTCCTTATGGCAGTGCACCTTTTGCCTTGCTGCATCATCGTCGTCCACGATACAGCATGCAAAGTCTCCTAGTACTACTAGCTTGTCTGAACGGAATTCGAGAGTGGCGGGGCCGGGAAAATACAAAAGGCAAGATGATGAATAGGAAGTTGAAGGACCGATTGAAAATATAGAGTCAGCCAATCTGAAGAATCTTTGACGATTGAAATATGAATCCAACTAGTTTTCCAGGGCAGTTCAAGCAATCCAGGAAGGTATCACTGATAATTGCTACCCTGTGTTTGTGGGTACGGACGGACAACAACAAGCGTCTCCAAATGAACACAAACAATACTCGGAGTTCCGTATCACAACACCCGTATCAATATATACTGCGACCGGTGAAAAAACCTCCAAAAATAGGTTGACAAGCTACGACAGCAAAACATTTTCTAATAATATTACAGTATGTTAGCATTACTTTGGCCAAGGAGAGAGCTCTGGCGATATATTAGCATTCGGAATCGTCTAAACCAATTTGATACCACCTTGGGTCTGATTTTCGAAGTTATTTGAACGCAAACTCATGTATGTCTGCCAGATGCTATCCATCAACATTGTTGTTAGCGGTCGTACAGGAGTCGGGATAAAGGTAAATGCAGCCATGTTGTAAGGAAACCAAAACTTGAAGTCATCTTTCGTGACTTTTGGAAGTTCCTCAATGATGTGCATCATGACTTGAGCTGGAGAGTAATTATTGCTCCCAGGACGGCTAGTAGGAGCAAGTCCGCGAACCAGCATGCTGAGCGAATTGGCAACGAGCCCAACGGTAAATATTTCCACCACACTTTTCTGAGCCGATGAAATCAAATCCTTGCCCTTCCACATTTTGTCGATTACACCATAGCCGGCTGGATAGAGTCCACAACTCAAACAGGCACCCAGCATTCCTGCCGATGAAGAGCGTTTCCAATCCACAGTCCGATAAAAAGCCCTGTCTGTTGCAAGCAAATGTTTCGCGATCGACTTTTTCTCACAATGCTCCAGTCTCTGTGCTAGAACATCGGAAGCGCAAAAGAGGACACCTCCCACCACTCCGTTTATTATCGGATCTTGTCGAATTTGGACCTGTTGACGAATGTGCTGCAAGACAAGCATTGGTTGTATTGCAGCATCCGTCAATAATAACAGAAAGGTAAAGCAAATGCAAATGGATAGTTTCGGCATGATATTTTGTTTTATGCAAACTCCGAAGGTGTGGAGAGGACGAGGTTTTATTTTGTGATTGCTGAGGTCATCGTGTGATGTCAGTGCGAGTCGTGCTAGTAATGGAGTAGGTCAATATATCAATGCATATAAAGGACACGAGTCGCATGAGACATTATCGAGTCGAACTAATCCATACTGCCAACCCTCCACGCATCAACAATCGATTTACAAAAATAACAATAAGACAATAATGTTCATTTCAAAATGCCGTTCACATACTGCTGTAGAGAATGAACCAATGATTAGATATACTTCATGTTTCTCTCGGGGTCGGATTTTCTTCCTTATGGCGTGCAGCCCATGTTGGACAAATGGATTCGATTCAATAAACTCAATAATAAGACTACGACCAAAGCTGAAGAGGAGACTTGGTAGTCAACACTTGAAAAGCCTTGGCTGGCTACCCTCATCATCATGCTCAAGACCCTCAGTCGTCTTACTATTGTCGGAATCACCTCGGTCTCAGTCCTTTCAAGAGAGGTTATCAGGCGAAGATCTACCAACAGAAGACACATCTGATTCACTCTCCCATTTATTGTCATCTCCCGAGCGGTATGCCTTCAGTCTCAACATGACACAGGAAGAGGTTGAATATCAAAAAGAATTCTATCAGAATGCTTCCCAAGAACTTCAGGAGAGGCTCGAACGACTGGATAAAGACGAAGGCTTGTCACCAGCAACAGTTGGCAAACGCAAGCATGAGCTGATTTGTGCACATCGATTGAAATTTGGTCGTCACCCATTTGTCTGTTCCAAGTGTTGGTCCTACTTGCCTGTCTGTGTCTGTCACCTAGCCACGAGGTCATCTAAGGAGTGGAAATATAAAAACTTATTGCAAGTTTTGGTTTGGACACACCATCGTGAATGGGGTTTGACATCGAATACTGGGTCCATTCTAGGCTTGACACTTGGAAATAATGATGCATCATCTCACGTAGTGGATACCACACATATTGATCCGAGTACTGATGAGAATAATCCATGCCGCTTGCTAATGAAAGGACTGCCAAAACATGACGAAATACTTCAGAACATTTTGGATGATTCTGCACGAAAGAGGGAAGGAGACGATGAAAGCCATGGTGTTGATCATGATGGTTCCACTTTAGTGGTAGTCTTGTGGCCATCGTCGAATCCGGAAAATGCCATCACACTACCGCAACTTCGACGAGAGTTGGAAGCGTCCGATCCGAATAACTGTTTTGACAGTAACCCGCATGAAGAAGTATCGGATGCCATGGTGAGCAGCTCGCAGAAAAAGATTGTTCTATTGGCAGTGGATGGGACTTGGCGGAATGCTCGAAGAATGGTTGCCAAATTACCGTCCCATGTGAAACGATTGGATTTGGATGAGAGTACCATTCGATGGAATGACAGTAAGGCGACTGGTGACGAAAACAGCCCTTCTGAGGACTCATCATCAATGTTATCAATTTTGGCACCTTTGCGTAGGAGAGGACCATCGGGAAAAGAAAACCAAAAGACAGACTTGAAAGTCAATGCTTCTTCACTAGATAATGAAAAGAGACAGGTATGTACTGCAGAAGCAGTGGTGGCAGCCTTGCACGAAGTAGGAGCTATTGATACCGAGCTAGCACAGCAGGTTCTCTACGCCACTCAGACAAAGGTGGATCGAGTGCGGCGATACCGAGGAAAAGTGCAATGAGTGAAATGCAAAACGATATTCAAACATTGATCATTACACCTGCGATGGTTTCTGATGGGCAACGGCTACCTTGTCTGATGGAAACAGTTCCGTCAGGAAACAGAGGCAGAGGTTGGGCTCTTTCCTTTAAACTGGCTCATAATCCCAACCCTTTTTTCTATTGTTTCGCAGTGATATAAGCGATAGAAGAATTGTATACTTGGATCCATTTTAAAACTGTTTTATTGAAAAGGCAGGTGGTGTCTCGTCATCACGCATTCGGCCGACTTTTTAAAAAATCCATCACGTTGGTTCACCATATCGATACATTTTGGTTCAATTGACACAATCTTTGATTTATGTACATGTCGTTTTATTTTTCAAAGGATCATTGACGCATACAGTGAGCTGAAAGCAACGATAGTAGCCACCGAGAAAAGATGTATTCCATTGCCGGAATCAGCCAATTCCTCTTCTTTTTCTTCACCTCGAGGTGAAGTGGAGTTGGGATTCATAGTGGGTGATGGCACTGGGGTGGCATTGACTGAAGTCCCAGTTGGTACACCCTCCATCATGCCATACTCAGATTGACAGGGATCATTTCCCAGACTACTAGAATCCTTTCGCTCGTCCACTCGAATCAACGGTGGTGCACTCTGAGAGTCGTCGGGATTCAAATCCAAAACTGTGACCTTCATGACAGCCTTGAATCCTCTGTTCAACATGCTATTGTCATACCCATTTACACAAGTACTGCAACTTCCGACACGTCGAGCGAGACTGATCATGTCCGTTTTCGAGCCGTCATCCAAACGGTATCCTCGGGTATATGCTGACGTCGATGATGCTTGATTGGGCGACTCGACCAACACTTCAAAAGCGCTGTCAAGACAGATCCCAACATCCACAAGACAGTGAACGGTATGGCGATCGGGCTCTTCAAGAGTTACGAGGCCATTGTCAATCATGTTCACGTTTTGAATACAGAAATAATCCATAATGAATCCTTGAATGCATAGTTGATCGCCAATCTCGAGTGCAACTGCCGCATTACTGCCACTGAGAAGAAGGAGAAGGAGATAGCCAAGAGCGCTGAACTTCATCGATCGTGCATTGCTAAGGAACGACTTTTTAAAGTTGAACATGGTAATGACGTTCCTGGTAAGAATCTCTCTTCGTATGAAAAATGGCAAGATTCATTCCTTGGTTGTTATTGATTTTGGATTTGAGACGCACGTGATGATGATGCCCAGGCAGTTTATATAAAAAGTATGGAAAGTCAAAATGTTTCTTGTGCAGTATTTTTTTTTTTGGCGTCAAAATAATACACTATTGACTTCACGTGGAAGATGGAAAAAAGTTCATTCGGGGGAATTATTCGTCAACATTCACGCACCGGCGAAATTATTCGAACCGTGAATCTGGAAAAACGTAGATATTCCACGATCTTCTAGGGTACTCTGTACCTGGTGTTTTCCGTTCGTATAAAACACCCGACACGTATACTGCGTAGTGTACCGGTATTACCCTTTCAAAACAACTTGAAGGTTCACGTTCGATCATATGCATAGAAATTTTGATTCCAAAAAAACGACACGCGATGAAGCTACTTTCTCTTACTCTCATCACCATCTTCCTAGCTGCAGTCACAGCAAGTAGCGAAACTGAGACTGAGACTGAGAACGAAAACCATGACGTTGATTGGTTGCCTCACATTACCAGCTGGAGTGACAAGCGCATTGAAATTAATGGACAGTGCGATCTTGTGATGTTGCAAAACGCAGCATTCGCTGAGGGGCTTGGAATGAACATTCATATCCGAACCAAGATTGTGGGAGCCTGGTCCTACATCAAGAGCGTTGCGATCAACATTGGAGACGACGTCCTTGAAATTGAAGGATCTCCAAATCCAAAAGATGAAGATGCGCACTACTGGTTCAACGGCGAGTACCAATCAGAAGAACTCGAAACCATCGGCGGATTCCCAGTCGAATGGGAGAAGCCGACGCCCTACAAACAGCAGTACAACATCGATCTGGACTCGAAGTACCCTGGAAAAGTCATCACCATCGATGTAATCAACGAGTTCATTCGTTTCAATTTGAACGGAGACGCGTCTGTGTTTGGAAACTCCGTCGGCTTGCTTGGAGACTACAATACTGGGAAGACCCTTGCTCGCGATGGAGCTACGGAACTGCAGGGCTTTGAAGACCTTGTCGATGAGTGGCAAGTGATTCCCAGTGAACCCAAGCTCTTCCATCAACTTGCCCATCCTCAGTTCCCAGACAAGTGTATCCGGCGAGAGTCTTCATCTGGAGCCAGCAAGAGCCATTTTTCGAAGCCGGCTGTCGATGTTGAACAAGCGGAGGCTATTTGCTCGGGGACATTGGACAACGATGCTACTGTCATCAATGATTGCATCTCGTACATCCTGCTCGGTCGAGACTTGGATGTTATTGCTGAGTTTCTGATGTTGAGGAAAGTCCACCATGAGTTACTGCTCTAATTTGATGGTGGTATTGGCTTGTTGAGTATATTGGATCTATTGAAAAACTAAATAGTCTATGCTATTTGTCAACTCACAGAGAAAAAAATTACACGAACCATGTTTCTCGTTGCTAGTTGTTACAGTAGTACCTATACCGGTAGTACTCGCGTGATTTTTGGCTCGCCTTCTTCGGGTCACCCCAACCAACAGATTTGCAGCCGTCTTGTCCACTAGAGGTATAGGTACACTTCTCAAGGAAATGGAAGATACATACATTATAATATATGTTCATCACAGCTGAGGCACGGTGCCGCGAATTTTACCAAATCATCCCTCATGATCACGTGTGTACATATATACACAAGGTATAGCAAGCAAAGGAGACGAGCCATTTTGCAGATATCTGGCTAAGCACATGTAACGGCAATCATTTGGGCCAATAACCATCCTACTGTTCTGCAAGAACGCTCGAACGCTTACGATTGAAGCTCATTGAATATGGCGAAATCCTGTCTTCGTAAGAAATACGGCTACTATATGCTTAACCAACATGTTCATTTATCCTGTTCCTTCATTTTTGAACCATTTCATGATGGTATACCAAAAAACGTGGCCTATATATACTTTATCACAGGATCGAACGTTCACATCCGAATCAACCATAAGGTTATATGCCGGATCACGCGGTCCTATATTAGTTATTATTGCTCTGAATATTTCACACGATATCCTTGCGAGAGGATTGAAGGATCCCCAAATCCGAAAGATCAGGAGAGGCGCTCAATAAATTCATTCGTTTTGCATGATATATAAACTGAATGGAAACATTTTTAATAAAACATATGGAGGTCCTTCATCTTTGGGACGCACGCTGTCGGCCTGCGCTTGGTGGAATAACTATACGAGACAGGAAAAACCCTTGCTTTTGATGGAACTTTAGCTATACTACAGATGGAACGAGAAAAAGTTCAGTTTGTTCACTGGGTTGGGTTGGAACGAAACACGCAGACAATAAAAGCATTATTATTGTGTTCTGCGGTGACCGCGGTGTTTTTTTTTTCTTCACAACACGCGATGGTACAATGAAGCACCTTCGTAACTCGAATTCAAATTATATATTAGTTACTTTAGCTACTTTGGAATTTTTGGATGTGGGTCCGCATCTCATCGCTCGCAAGTGGGACTTTGTAAATTGCTCTGAATTCCCAAACCGCATTCATGCATTTCTTGTCCTCTGTTGTCGCCTTTATTGCTGATAGTATAATCGCAAGGCAACAATCTGTGCTACTAGAGCGTTTCAAAGAGACTGTGCTTTGCGAGTTTATTTCTCTAGCGCCGATCCGAAAATCCTGTTCTCGTTCGGTTGATTGTTGGCAACAAGAAGTATTATCGTTTCATCGTGTTGCATGGGCGATGGCAAAGCCGAAAGTAGACTAATGCAACCTCTTTTGTCTTCGAGTTTATGTGATTGGATTTATTGAGGTGGATTTCTTTATGGAAGGAGTGGAGATGTTGGTGTTCTGTGTCCAAGGATATTATTAGGAGCTTATATATTCTTGCTTGCATTGTCGTTTGATGTATGTGCGCGTGCCGCGCCGTTACTGATGACGATGTTGAAGCGTTGCAAATAAGGTATTTTAGACGCAATAAACTAGCTTTTTGGTTGGGCCCTTTGAGTCCATAGCAGAATATGGAGAGTCAGTCCTTCGCTCGTTTACGTGCGAAAGACAGACGTGACGGACAAGCCATAGACTATCTAACTACAGCACACAAGAGTATAGCAGCACGCAGACCCGTTCGTTGACAATTGAAAATAACCGTAAAGATAACAAAAAGCGAGAAAGAAATACGACTTGAAGGTTCATGTTCGATCCTAAATTTCGAGCTTACTTTCTATGATATTAACTATCTTCAGAGACCTCAATAGTAAGGCGCGGTGGCGCGGTCGTGGCGTTTGCCTCAATCTCCAACCAAGAAAGAGTTATGACAGAAGAAAGGCCTGAGCCATTGCTTTCGCAAATGGAAGCAACACAAAATTTCCATTGTTCCATCGCCAACCTCATGGAGGCTTGGCTGACTGAATGATGACAATGCGATACTTGTACGGCTCACAGTTTCAGCAAATATTTCTGGACCTATTACAAATACAGAAAAATATATTTTTGTACTATTTAGTCCTATTTTAATACTTCTTTGTGCGACTTCTAATAAAAAGGCTTCTCGAAATAGACTTGAATCTGAGAGTGCCCATAGATGAATGCCGATAGAGTACCTACTTTAGAGTAACGCGTACTGTGTAATTGGTCCCAACATTTTCTTCAGCCACAGTAAACGTGCAGTTCATGTCTACTTACATTACCAGGTACCGGTATATTGATGTAGTAGCTTCATCGTTGGTCCACCGTCCGTTTAAAATCATTTTACGACCACTACATCGCATAATCAGGGGGTGAGAGCTTTTTCAATATATGCGACGTGTACCACTTACGTCATTGACATCATTCCAAGGCGGGTTCATCCAGGATACGTAGGTCATTTGGCTTTTCCTTACCTGGCCTTTCTTTGCCCGGTCTTTCATATCTGGCGTATGTCTCTCGTGTGTATTTGGATCGTGGTCATTTTTCTGTCTAGTAGGGAATGTGCGTTTGATCACGTTACGTACGGACATTTAGTCCATCGCCTGTTCTGAACTGGCCTTTAGTGAAGAGTGAAGAACCCGTTGGAAGATACGGTCAAGTCATTTGTTCAGTTTCTGAACTTCAGTTTCTGCCATATATTTTAGGCTTAGTACCACATGTTCATTAAATCAAATTCTTCTTTGGGACATTGTGACTATTCTGGAAACCGGTATTGTAGCTTTTCAAAGATCCTACACCTTCTCATAAATTTTGAAACAACCTTTTTTTGCAATACTTTCAAACGATTAAAATTACGAAGATGAAGCTACTACTGCAACTTGTTGCATTGATAGCCTTGAACGCTACATATGCAGTAGCGGCCGTTAGCCCTGCAGAAACTCCCGAATGGCTATGGTTAGGCTGTGGCAAAGGAAAAGGAAACTGTGGTGTCTACGAAGACTTCCAGGTGGAAGCATCGGCGACTCACGAGCTCCGCTGTTGTTCATCTGTTGAAGTATCAGGCTGGACGAAGCAGAACGGATGTGATATCTGGGCTCAATCTGATCTCATTGGAGAGGATGGCCGCGTACAATGCTTCCATGATGTGACCTACGCTGAAGCACTAGACATCTGTGCCCTAAACGGCGGATATGTTTGCACCAAAGATCAAGTTGACGCTGGCTGCACTCGGAGTTCTGGATGCGGTCACGATGCAGATCTCATTTGGACTGATGCGGAAGCTCCAGCCCGTATCATGCCAGAACTCCCTTATCAAGAACCTGTTGACCCCGAGGAATGGTTGTATCTAGAATGTGGCAAAGGAGAAGGCCAATGTGGAACTGTGGATACCAGTGCGCAGGCAAAAGATAAGCACGAAGTCCGTTGCTGTTCTGATATTCCCTTGCCTGGCTGGATGCGCTCATCCGGTTGTGAGAACTGGCATGAATCCGAACTCATTGCTCTTGATGGTTCTTCTGGTACCTGTTTCCACGAATCTTCTTACGCTGAGGCGCAAGCAATCTGCAAAAAGAATGATGCATATGTCTGCACCCAAGAACAAGTGAAATCTGGATGCGTTAAAGGTGAGCTATTCTAACGGAGTGATCGAGTTGTTCTTCCCGTCTTTTTGCTCACTCTGTCACTCTTTTCTTCCACAGGATCTGGATGTGGTCACGATTCCGATCTCATTTGGACCTCTACTGGTCCCGCTCCTGCTAGAACACCGTTGCCTGCCCCTGCTGCCGTTGCCAGCGATTCCCATCTTTTCATTGCATGCGGAGCTGGAATCAATGGCTGTGGAGGTGCAAAACACTCCCTTGGCGTTGCAAAAGCCAATGAGCAACACGAAGTGCGATGCTGTTCCCCCTACTCTTTGCCCGGTTGGTTGAAAGGAGGTGGCTGCAACAGCTACGCTCAATCTAAGTTATCAGGTGATCAGTGCTTTCATGCTTCAACATACGCCGAGGCACAAGACATCTGCCACGAAAACTTGGCTTATGTTTGCTCGATGAGCGAAGTCTTGGACGGTTGCACCAAAGGTGAGTGAATCTTGTTTGTTTCAAGCGAAGTCGACTTGTTTCTCACCAATTCCTTTGTCCTCCACCTCAACTTCTTGACAACTGTAGGTACCGGATGTAGCCATGATTCTGACTTTGTTTGGACCAGCACACCCGCTAACGCCGAAGCCGTTGCTGCTTACAAGGTCAAGATGACCCAAGCAGCTGCTATATCTGGCGTCTGCGTCGGAACCAAAGCAAGAGTTTCTGGAGACCCTCATTTCACTACTTTCGACAAGTTGAAATATGACTGCCAAGGTCATGGAGAATTCGTGATTGCCATGTCGAAGGGAAGCGACCCACTTGCAATCCATGGACGCTTTGTTCGTGTGCGAGAATCCAAAGCAAAGCCAACTGTCACCAAATCTGTGGCCATCAAGGTCGTTGAAGAAGTTCCAATTATCCAAGTGACTGCTCCTCCACAAAAGATCGACGGCAAGTGCCCTGTCACCTTTACTGTCGGCAAGGAAGAAACTCCTACCGAGGATATCGTTTCCTTTGTCAATGCGAACTACAATGGAACCGTGAACATCTTTTCCAACGGCAGGAACATCATCTTCACTTATCCCGGTGCCAGTGCTCGTGTCCAAATCACTGCCGGTGGCGGTGGAAACAGATGTGTTTTAAACACCAACCTTTGTCTCACTCCCGAGGCTCATGGTGGAGCCGAGAACATTGTCGGGCTTCTTGGCTCTCCCGATGGCGTGAAAGAAAACGATTGGATGACCCGGGACGGAAGTTTCGTTCCGCTACCAGAGGTCTGCACCATTCCCGACCCAACCAACTCTGAAACCAAAGAATGTAAGAAGGCTAGGAACAAGGGAGGTCATGAATGGTGCGTGGACAACTGGTGCATCGGACATGCGGACAACTCTCTTTGGAGTGAGGAGTCACATGCAGAGTACAACGAGTGTGATAATCGTGAGCCAGATGGATTCTTTGATGATATTGACGATGTCGATCCTGCAATCGTTGAGGCCTGTGAAGGTACTGAGGATCCAGATGGTTGTGTCTTGGATACCGCCATTGCTGTTGAGGAAGGCGAAAATGTGACCGAATTCGTGCAGACGATCTTGGAAGAGGACGAGGATTCAAACTTTGTCGAGAAGCTCGACGAGTTAGATCCATCAGAAGCCCTTGATGATTGGGATGGGCCCGTCCTGAGCGCTGCCAGCGCTGTTGAAATTGAAGTGCCTGATGACCTCCCTGAGACTGCCGACGAAGAAACTCCTTCTGATGCTTCGGACCCAGCTGATTCGCCTACTGATACTGCAGATATTCCGGACCAACCCGTTTCAGAGTCATCTGGCAGTCTCGGAGATCCTCACTGTAAGTTGCTCTGGTATATAATACAGTGTTGCGGAAGTAATACACGAACTCACATTATTTGCTTCTTTGCATCTTGAATTACAGTCAAGACATGGGTGGGAGAGCACTTTGAGTACCATGGACAGTGCGATATGGTTCTGACCAGGGACCACAACTTCGCTGACGGCCTTGGGTTGGAAGTCCAAATCCGAACCAAGCTCGTTCGTTTCTGGAGTTACATCAAGCGTGCTGCTATCCGTATCGGCGATGACATTCTCGAGATTGAAGGTTCTGCTGATCCAGAGGACCACGACTCCCGTTACTGGTTCAACTTCCAATATCAAGCTGGTGCTGCTTTCGTTGGTGGATTCCCTTTGAAGATTTCCAACAATGGCCTCCATAAGAGATTCTACGAAATCGATTTGAGCTCCAAATACCCTGGTCAAAAGATCGTGATCTCTTCCTACCGCGAATTTGTTCGTGTCGACTTCCAACGTACAACAGCTGAAGCATTTGGTAACGTTGTTGGTATGATGGGTGATTTCAAAACTGGAAACCTTCTTGCTCGTGATGGTGTCAAGGAGATCCATGATTTCTTGGAATTTGGAAACGAATGGCAACTCCTCCCTGCGGACGACATGCTATTCCATGACAAGGCTGAACCTCAATTCCCCAAGCGCTGCATTGTCCCTGAAGATCCTCAAGGACAACGCCGTAGACGACTTGACGAATCCACTATTACAATGGAAGAGGCTGAAGCTGCGTGCTCCAAGGTTGTTGGTGATGCCTTGGACATCAAGGACTGTGTTTACGACATCTTGGCCACCCAAGACTTGAACATGGTCGGGGCCTTTTAGAAGCTGAAACGAAACATAGCATTACATATAAAGCAATATTATAAAAATATTGTGATTTTCCGAAGTCGTGTTGCGATAGTGTTTTTTTTCTTTTTTTCCCCAAAACAAAAACACCATACCCCCGTAGTTCATGAGATAGCATCGTTCGTTCTCAATACCGCAGCAAACAAGACAAGAAAGGTGTCGATATAGCTTCGTCTTTATCTGCTTGTTATTCTGATGTATGTAGTTTGTATGGATTTGGTGAAAAAGTCTTCATTTATGCCCCATAAGGGTCCATTTTCATCGTCGTTCCATAGTCATTGATCGATTGACAATGACGGTGCGGTCGATTCGCCTTTCGATGGCATCGCAACGGTGCCAATGTCATCTTTATGATATGAGTGAAGACTTGGCAAAGTGACTTTGTCGTTGTACTCGTGGTTGTGGTGTTGGAGCTGCTTGATGTTTCGGTATTTTCAACGCCGAATCTCACCTATTGTTTCGTTTCTCATGTTGCAGCATGCCAACGTATTCTCTGCCAGGGAGGAGCAAGGGCAATTGGCAACACAACGCCATCAAGAACGTGCTTACATTGAGGAGCAAGCTCATGTTCCAAGACGTTGCGGAGGATATGCAATTTCAGCAAAACTTGTACAACGTACTGCCATCCACAAGGCATTTGAATACTTTCAAGACGAAACCTGGGACTTTGGCTACAAATCGGGCAAACGAATAGACAGTGCAGCTCTCAAACGGAGTTTGAATGAAGTGAGAGATATAACTGGTTATGATGTTCCTTGGCGACAGTTTCGTGATTGGCTGACATACTATCTTCAGTTTGGCCATCTCCCATCTCGAAAGAAAGCTTGGAAGGGAGAGCAAGGCCGATCAAAGCGATTGACGACAAAGATTTGCTCATGATTATGACAGTAATAGCACTGTTCATTTGGCGGCAGCAACACTGATCTTAGCGGTAAGGTGCCAAACTATTGAGTAAAGACATAAATAGCAAAGTTGATTACAACAAACTACAGCTGCTGAAACGGGTTCACCCTTACTTGTTTTTCATCCAAACAAAAAACAGCTTTTAGAGTTTCAATGACATTTTCGTCCATTGTCTTGCTGATTCCTCTGTGTCATTTTCAGACGAAGAAGAGAGCTATGACACCTTTTAGCACTACGTGCTCTTCGTCTTCCAGATGATCTTCGAGACATGCTGCAACATGAGAAACGAAACAATAGGTGAGATTCGGCGTTGAAAATACCGAAACATCAAGCAGCTCCAACACCACAACCACGAGTACAACGACAAAGTCACTTTGCCAAGTCTTCACTCATATCATAAAGATGACATTGGCACCGTTGCGATGCCATCGAAAGGCGAATCGACCGCACCGTCATTGTCAATCGATCAATGACTATGGAACGACGATGAAAATGGACCCTTATGGGGCATAAATGAAGACTTTTTCACCAAATCCATACAAACTACATACATCAGAATAACAAGCAGATAAAGACGAAGCTATCGACACCTTTCTTGTCTTGTTTGCTGCGGTATTGAGAACGAACGATGCTATCTCATGAACTACGGGGGTATGGTGTTTTTGTTTTGGGGAAAAAAAGAAAAAAAACACTATCAACACTATACGACTTCGGAAAATCACAATATATGATACGAATACGAATTGCTTTGTCCTACCTATATTTGCAATGCAATAATTTTGCTTGCTACAAGTAGACATAATATATAGTATCGATATTTTATAAAATGCTTTGATACATACGCTCGTTCGACTTATCTGACTGCGTGTTTGATTGATGATCATACAACGAAATTTCGAACACAAAATATAGCAGTAAAACAAACGATCAAAAGATTGTTTCCGATTGGCAATCACTGGGACAATTCATTGCTGTATTCCTTCTACGGTCGATCACATCAAAGTCAAAACATGGTGAAAGCCTGTCATAGCAGTTCAGCGGCATTGCTTTCGCTTTTCTTCTATTGTGTTCTGTTCCTTCATTTTCATCTATTCCATGAGACCAACAACGAAATGGAAAATCCTCGGCGATATACCTCTAGTCTTTTCTATAAAGACGCAGCTCAAGGTACTATACGTTGTTTTCTTCTTGTTTTCCCTGATGTCTCATCTCACAGACCTTTTCAGCCACACCAATAACGACGGACCCCGACCAACATCTAACTCCAAACGACGACGGGCCAAACTCATCCAGTGATGCTGCCACTTCAGCTATACCTCCAAGTGGTCTAGATGAAGGTTCGTTTGTCATGCACGATTCCATTCAAACCCCTTTCTTTATTGGTGCCGGGCTGGGAACTACCGGCACGACAGCAGTGTACAATGCCATGTGTTTACTTGGCTTTCCATCCGTTCATTTTCGGCGCAGCTGCATCCACCCACCAATGATGTCCAATGGCAGCGGCCATACAATGGCTTTCAACAGAGTCAACGATTCCGTAAATGTTTTTCACTTTGCTAGAGGTCGGTCTGGTAAGAGCATGAACCAACTCCAGATGGAGGCTGCCGAAAAGATGTTATTGGTAGAAGAGGGCCTTTCGGCCCATACACGACTACTCAAATCATGGCGATCTTTGCGAGTATGTGCCAGAAGAAGCCGACAGCAGCGAGAAGATATATTGTCCAATTTTAGCTCGTCGCGACTACGGGGAGGATGTTCTAACTTTACTGGCATTGTAGACAACTTGAATCAGCATGCTTCTCAAGTTGTAGCAAGTGGACTCGCTTTTGTAACGGATACGCCTTATCCATTCTTGATCAACTTTTTGAGCCAAGTCGCTCTCAAACACCGTCCTAATACAGTAATCATCTTGACCGAGCGAGATCCCGAAGCTTGGGTGAAAAGCCGACTACGCCACCACAATGGCGAATCGGATCTCATGTGCTTTGAAACTACTGCAATAGCCGCCGCCTTTGATTTGCAAGAGTGTTTGAAACGAAACGAAAACCTACAGCAGCTATCAACTGAAAGCAGTGATACAACAATGTCAAAGCGACACTATCATGTTCAGAATCTTGCCTTTCAACATTCGGAAATTATTGGTGACAAGAACAACTACTACTCGGCAGCAGAAAAGGACTACTACCGTTCCTTTCTCGCAAAGGCGGTGAAGCAGCACCATGCTCGTATCAAAACCAACAAGAACATGACGGCATTGAATTGGCCAACCATTGTCATCAATCTTTGGGCCGAAGATTTTCCAACGGTACCGGACTTGGCTCAAGCTCTCTGGAAACGAATGAAACCAATATTGCCTCCCGAAATCCTTTTACAATATGAAAATGCAACCCCATTGCAAAGCCTTCGACGCTAAAATGGACAGAGTGAGGGCAAACTCATTTGAGACTGTTGACGGTTCGGGGCAAACCTAATGGTCGGAAAACGTAACCCTAATAATAGTTCACATTTTTATTCACTATCACAAGAGAAAATAGGTCTCCTTAAAATCCATAAAATTCGCATGGCTATACCAAACCGCCCTGCACCAGTACTGTGCAGTTCCAATTAAATCAAATCACAGCGAGTTCTTCATCATGGGCATAGTCATTTCAAACATTAGTGTCGTCGTCGTCATCTTCCTCAATATCCAAATAAGAGTTTCATAACACTGAATTCATCAACTCATGGATTGATTTCAGCAACCCTATTCTGACTCCACTGGCACGAACCGCATGCCGACAGCCTCACAAGCGAAAATGACTCTACGACATGTAAAGTCCAAGAATTGTGATGAGCAGTCCATGAACGAATTGTGACGATGCGAACGACAACATTGATGTTGCTTCCGAGTCAGCAGTACCCTCGTTCGTTCCATCATCACTCGTGACATTGGGATTGTTAAACATGACGGTGCCTTCTGTCAAACCAAAAACTGTTTGACAAGGATCGTTATCCGAGGGATTTGGAAACGCTTGATTGTGCGCCATGATCAAGGGTGGTCCTTCGCCACCGTCGGTCGACAATGCCAAAACAGTAGCGTTCAAGACGGCTCGGAACCCAAATTCTACATCGGAATCGTATCCTTTGACACAGGTCGCGCAACTACCAACCGAGCGAGCCAAGTCGATCACCAATTGTTTGGAAGTCTCCGTCAATCGGTATCCTCGAGTGTATCTGGCATCCGCATCACTTGTGGTGGTCGGATCCGTCAACACTTCAAATTCCGAATTGTAGCAAATGGGAGTATCCACCAGACAATGAACCGAATGTTCAAAGGGTTCTTTCAATGTCTCTCTTCCAGTGTCAATCATGTTCACGGAATCAATGCAAAACTTGTCCATGATGTATCCTTGCACACACAAATTGTCCCCAATTTCTAGGGCCCAATTTCCAGGACTTCTGAATAAGGAGGCCAGAAGTATAAGCATCGTCGACGATCGTGACATCATGGTAGCAAATGCAATAGGGTTGTATAGGGTTGAATGGAAGCTGTGAATTTGAATGCGATGTCTTCAACAATATACGATGACGATGATCGGATGATGTATGATGTATATTATATATGGCGGTACAGTATACGGCCGGTGCAAGTTATATTCTGTGAGAATGAATGCGATGAGATATTTTATAATGACTATATGCATGCCCAAAGCTTGATGGTTCGAGGGGGTCGAAGATATATGACCGGAAAGAAAAATTCAAAATGACCCGCATATACGCGCGCACCACGCACACTGTACACATTTTCACCACAATAAAAGACATAAACGACATATAGAATGCATCCACCATATTAGACATCATCACTACAATCACCATGCAACTGCACTACAGATAGCGTCAAATAGCGTCAAATAGCGTCGTTCCTCTCTATTCAAATCCCACATACAACTGAAGAAATGCATCGCCCATTTCCCAAAGCCGCTATCACCCTTCTCACCATTATACTTGGCCTGAGATTCTCGACACTCTTGTCATATTTTCAATTGGAAGCATCAGGAGCATCATCATATTCAAATGATTGGTACAATCAATACTACACTCCTCTTTCCAATGGATTTGCTAACATACCAACAGTCCTCATGAATGCCGGTGGTGCTGGCCTGATTGGGCCCTCTTTGAAATCGCTTTCGGAACGAGCCGTTGCAAAAAGTCCAAGTAGTAGCAGTAGTAATAGTAGACCCAACAGCAACAGCAACAACAACAAGTCCACAAGAAAACGAAGATTATTGCTGGGAATATCGACCAAAGACTATCTAGACAAGGCAGAGCGTCAACATCGTCGCATCATTCGAGATACTTGGCTACAACAAAACTTTCATGACGACGGCGATCCATCATCATTATCCGAATATTCATCCCACAATAAGGTATGCTCCCTGCACAAATTGCTCCAGTCTACTGTTCAAGAGGACTGTCAATTGGTCTACACCTTTCTATTTCCCAACAAGGACAATCAAAGGATTACCAATGTTGAGGAGCTATTGGACGTTTATAATCACCAGGGCAATCATAATGAGACCCAAGAAAGCAAGCACGATGCCTTTTTTATTTCCGTTGACAATCCCAAGAATCATTATGATGTTTTGTTGCAATGGACCCAATTGGTGGTACAGTTATCATCGCAGAGAAGATCGCTCCTTGGTAGTTTTGATTATGTTGGATTTGCTACCACTCAAGCCATGATGTTTCCACAACGCTTCTGGAAGGAAAATAGTGGCATCTTTCAATCGACTTTGCCTCATGAATCCATGGTGGCTGGGATGCCGCTTATCAAGGAAAAAGAAGGTGATGATGATGACTCAAAGGAGGATTTTGTCACACAATGTGGCAAGTCGTTCTGTCTGGATCCTAATTTCTTGTGCTTTTCCCGAGACGTCATCCAGCATTTCGCCACTGCCAAAGTATTGAGCTTTGATACCACGATGCAAGAGGATGGGGATGCGGCTAGCCTGGCATCTTCGAAATTGTTTCAACATTTTCAAGACTACAAAGCAAGTACTGGATCCGGAATATCGTGGAAGAAACTCGTTGGTGTGCAGCGAGCATTCAAAGCTCCAGAAAGGGTGATTTCGGTTTGGGACGAGTACGTTGCGACTATTACCGACTATCGACGAGTTTCGATTGAGAAGAAGAACCTACTGCGGCCACAAGAAGAAGAAGAAGAAGAAGAATACCAGCATGCTCCTGTAATCGACTATGAAGGAAATCCACGCATGCTGGTAGGAATCTTTACCACCAATCTCAAACCAATTGAACGAAAGCGGCGGAATGCTTTGAGGCAGACTTTCATCAAATCCTATGACCATACTCCCACACCCCATCGCATTTGCAGTTTACAAGAACTGTTGAAAAAGAAGGTTTCGGAAGAAGACTGTCAGTTGGCGTACACCTTTGTGGTCGGAGCTGGAAAGAAGAATCAGGCACCAATGGTCAATGTCAATGCCAACCACGCGGATGAAATGGTCATTCCAAGCAGCCAAATCACAGAACCAGAACCGGACGTCTTATATTTAAATATTCGAGAGAATATGAACGATGGAAAGTCCGAAACGTGGTTCAAGTATGCGACGCTTTTGGCCGAGAATCAGTTTTACTTTGATTACATTACCAAAATGGACACCGACACCCTTCTGCATCCGTATCCATTGTTCGAGAAAATGTCCAAGTGGCCCAAATATCCCAACAATGTTCATGTTTATGGTGGGCATTATGTGGTGAAGCAAGATGCTGCTCAAGGAAAAGTGACAGTATTAGGAACCAGTTACATGGACGGGCCCATGTATTGGCTGTCCCCCGATGTGGCACGGTTCATTTCCGATCCCAACCGATGCAACCATACGGAATTGAGGACGCATGCCGAAGACATGTCGATCGGAAACTATGTGAACTCGTTTCCGTATCCCATTCATCGTCTGACGCTGAGCAATAAATGTTATACGCATCCATTGAAGAGTTTGGAACATTACCGAAAGCGATGGAAACGATACAAGACAAAGTTCAAAGAGTTTCATCCATAATAGATAGAGGAAGGAAAGTTGTTATTTGAAAATGGTCTATGATACTTGATGCATTAAAATACCTATTCTACCTATTCCTACAAGATCGCACATGGATTGGCAACCTTTATGCCAATAGTCGACGTTGGATTGACGCCATCTATGCCATTGGTGGAGGTTCCACAACGCCGCCATCTGGCGTCGAAAATTGGGCTGCAGGTGCTTTGTGGACTCTAATGTATGCAAAGGCGAGAGCAGCCCCAAGCAAGGCACCACAGATGCCCGCAATCAAACCAAAGGCATTTGTTGACTCCGGAGGACTTTCGACGGGACCGTTGTATTCTGGTTGGTTTACAGAGCTTTGTCCTTTATTTCCGGGATGACATTTGGAGGGATCTGAAATGCAATCGGGGTTGTATCCCCCACAACCACAGTGCTCTTCCGCGTATTTTTGCAGTGGTCCACACAAATAAGCAGGGACGAGACCGTGGCGACCGCGATCGTAATAGGCGGCGCAACTAAAAGTGCCAAGATATCGTGTTGAGAATGTATAATGAGGCAAACCTGGGTATTCCTTTGAAATGGATGGAATTGTGGTATGAGAAACTGCCAAAGGAAAGTCGAACTGAACTGCTGGCGGAACGACTAGACTACTTACATCGGTGCCACATAATTTACAGCTAGGCTCGTCTCCCGTCTCCCCCATGTAAACTGGGGCGAGTGTTGGTCCGGTGTAACAAAGGCTTAGATCACCATCGCCGCAGCAAATCTCTTGGTACTTGGCCCGATTCGCATTGCAGGTTTCTAGGTCTTCAGCAATTAAAATACTCTTGTACACATCAAAACATGTCGTTCCAGTTTCATCTAGCATGCAATCCTTGGATGACCCCAACGAGTCTGGGACACCACACAAGAAGCACGGAACCAGTGCTTCGACGTTCGGCGTCAATGATTGAGCTAGCCCAATACTGATTAGAAGATGTAATACATAATTCATGATGGTCGTACGCAATGCAGTCTATCTAGAGTCGCTTTTGTTGGAAATGACTATAATAGGGAACTTCATCGATAGCTGCAAAGGTTTTCTCGTAAACATGGCCGTTGCGTGAGCGATGGTTCAAAAATGTAACACAAAATGTGGGTTGCAGTTGAAAAAACCTCAGAACGGATGACACGCGTAGATTCGGTACTTTTGTAGCGTTTCACATGTATGAAATAAATTGTTTTAGCGAAGCACACGCAATAAACTAAAACTCGTGATGTCAAATCAAAACCCGAAAGTGACAGACAAGTCAAATGAAAACCTGAAGGACCTTCGAGGTGGAAAGTCTCCTCTCTGTGTCGCTGCTCGTTTACATACACGCGTACACGTGTACGTACAATGTGTGCTCACACCATTTTGGAACCGAAACAGGAGTGTACGTGTGCAGTGAGTGTGCAGTGTGCAGTGTACAGCACACTTTGAAACTCCTTTTTATATAGTTAGAGGTTGTGCAATAGTGATACTAGTATGTCGGTAGAGAGGTACTAGGTAGGTTCCACGAAGAGCAAAATAGGTGCTAACGGCCATATTGCAATTGCTGCTCCAATCTCGCAAGACAAGAATATGGATCCGCAGAGAAACCTTCAAACAAGTACCGTAGTCGATTGTCCCTCTTGATCTTGTGATCATAATGAGTCTTATATATGTAATATTGGTATTTAAAATAATATAATGTGTGTATGATGCAGTGTACCGGTATATATTTCGTTTCAAACTATCTCCTCCATCCGCTCCACAGGTCGAGTCAGCACGTCATAAACAGTTAAAGGCATTGCTGTTGTTAAATAAAAGTAGGTCAAATAATTGCTTGCTACTTCCTTGAGGAAATAATAAGATTTTTTATATTTTGTTTGTTGCATGCGCCATCGCGTTGCACATACTGTATATATCCACCTGCATATATGCGTGCTATGTTATCATCATTCATTTTGACTGAGCACAAGACACCAATAGTACCTACTGTATACTAATAAGACAATAGCAAATTAACAATGGACGTTCCGGAAGAAGATGACGTTCAGATCTCCAAGCGTCAGGCCATTCAGGCAATCATGAAAGATACGTCATTGTTACCTCAGGAGAAACAACAAAAGATTCAAGAGTTCATGGCAGGAGGAGCAAAGACAGAAGAATCCGCAAAGGCGGCGGAATGTATACCATTATCTCGACAGGATGATTCCTCGTCGTCAATGGAGACGAAACAAATGAAAGTTGTATCAACCATGTCAGGGTCAAATGTTTCAGATTCAACACCTCAACCGCCATACGCAGCACCACGGGCAACTTCTGAACATGTCGGCTCGGAAGCTAGCGCCGGCGTACCACGCTCAAACTTGGCATCAATTAGTCCACCTAGATCACCTATGCATCCTGGTGGTGATGAGTGTCCATCTCGACAGGAATTGGTTAGAGAGATCATGAACAATATCTCCTTGACAACACAAGAGAAGCAACAAAAAGTCCGCGATATGATGGCTAGTGCTAGTGCTGCAGCACCATCTCACCCGTCAACAGCAAGAATATCCAGAAGATCAATGCAAATGCCATTTGCCCCATTGAGTGCTGGAGCAGGTTCCGTTAGAAGAAGCTTCCAAGTCCCGTCATCTCCACTTGTGGGAGCTTCTTCGGCATCTGGAAGTGCTGCCGATCCGGCGGCTCGCAAAATGGCACGACAATTAGCAGCTGCATCAGCTCGACTGTCTCTTCAGGTTCCCATGCAAAGTCCTACCCGATCAAGAGAGGCCAGCCTTCCTCCAGCTCCTGCTCTTGAGGACGCCGAGAATGAAGATAATAGTGAAGGACTCAAACCGAAATCTCGTCAAGACTTGGTCAGAGCGATAATGCAAGATTCCTCCTTGGCTGCTCAAGAAAAACAACAGAAAGTTCGGGATATCATGTCAAGTGGGACACCATCGACACCAACAGGTCCGTCCGCAAGAAGATCGTTGAATATGCAATCAGCTCCGATGAGTGCACCTTCTGCGAGGCGATCCCTGCAAGTGCCATCTTCTCCATTGGTCGGAGCTGCTGCCGTGTCAACGGGAGCAATCGACCCAGCAGCTCGTAAAATGGCAAGAGCGTCAGCTCGAGGAAGCATTTCTTCACCCCTAGTGTCACCAGAAGGACGAAAGTCAGTTGGACACAGATTGTCGCTTCAGGCTCCCATGCAAGCGCTGCCTGGAGGAGGCGTTCGGAAATCTCTTGAATCAGTCCCTCATGCGCCGCCTCTTGACAATAGTGAAGAACGCGAACCAAAATCTCGCCAAGACTTGGTCAGAGAGGTAATGAAAGACTCTTCCTTGACTGCACAAGAAAAGCAGCAAAAGGTTCGGGATATCATGTCAAGCGGGGCACCATCAACACCAACAGGTCCGTCCACGAGAAGGTCATTGAAAATGGAGTCGGCTCCTACGAGTGCACCGTCTACGAGACGTTCCTTGCATGTGCCATCTTCTCCATTGGTCGGAGCTGCTGCCGTATCCACGGGAGCAATCGACCCAGCAGCTCGCAAAATGGCACGCGAGGCTTCTCGTTCTTCGCCCCTATTGTCGCCAGGACGCAAGAAGTCGGTTCAGTCTTCCATGCAATCACCAGGCTCGGCGACAGCAAGAACGCCGCTTCAGGCTCCCATGCAATCGCCAGGTGCAGCTAGAAGATCATTGATTCCTCCCGCTCCTCCAATTATGGAAGAGGAAGATGGAGAAGAAGATTCACCCAAATTGTCTCGGCAGGACATGGTCAAACAAATAATGTCAGACTCGTCCTTGTCAACCCAAGAGAAGCAAGCAAAGGTTCGAGATGTCATGTCGCAGAAACCATCGGTCGATGCCAATTCAAATGCAACGCTGCACAATTCTAGAAGCTCACTGCAAATTCCGCCAATGTCTCCTCTGCAAGAAGACGTCCAGGCCAAGTTGGGCGATGGAGAAGATATACAGGATGGACTCATTTCCGATGAGGCATCGTCTGGTTCTAAAAGGAATTCGAATGCCCAAGTTGGTGCCGCGTTGGTTGGCGCTGCTGCGGTGGGTGCTGCCTCGGCACCATCGATAGACCCCGCCACTCGAAAACTCCAACGAGAATCCAGTCGAAACCAAACGTCGGGATCTAATCAAAGCCGTCGAAGCTTGAACGTTTCAGGACATGGGTCCGTTGGTTCTTCGAAAAGCTTGCTTCGTAATTCGAATCATGGCCAACGGGCACCAGCTCCGGACGCGATGAGGCAATCGATGATTCAATCAGTGAGGCAAGACCGAGAGCTCACCGAAGAAGAGAAAGAGGAACAAATTCATGAGATAGTTTCTGGAAATGCTGGTATGGGTGTCGTATCAACCGAGTCATATCAGCTCTCAAGTCGTCATCCAACCGCAAATTCCGAACTTGAAGTCGACGATGAGTCAGCAAAGCCAGAGATGGACGAGAACGGGGAAGAACCGGAAGTTGTTATTGATGCTGATGAAGGAGGAGGCGCGACATCACAAGTTCCTGCCGAGGTTGCGGTATGTATTACACATGACCAGTACTATTGTTTATCCACTCTGGCTAACTATATCTTGTTTCCACAGGCATTCGTGGCAAATCAGGATTTCGCCAGAAATGCTGTCATTCCTACCGATGTAGTTACAACAGATGACATTGAGGAGGAGGAGGATCTTCGGAAACGAAGGTTTTTGTGGGCTGGGTGCTGTTGCTTCTGCATGTTGATCATCGCAATCGTTGTGCCATTAGTTGCTCTTGCACCCGAAAAAGATTCTGCCATCGTGTTGGAACAAGAGCCTAGTGCAGCACCGTCCCTGTTCCCAACACAGGCGCCATCGGCCCCACCAACTCCCGGTGCAGTTTTGGAACTTCTTTTGGAGCTTGAAGCTCTCTATCCGAGCTACGATGACTATTTGCAGGCATTCAATAGCAGCGAGACGATTCAGTATAAAGCACTCTATTGGGCAACCAGCGAAGGGAATCAAGGTGGCCTCTCAGGCTTCGATCCTCGTATGGTCAGTCGATTTGCCCTTGCAACTTTCTACTTTGCTACAAACGGTGATGGCTGGGTACGATGCCAACGCGATGGTACGAATTGCGACCCCGGTGCAGAGTGGCTATTAGCTGATGACGAGTGCGGTTGGCTGGCAATTGCCTGTGCTGACGGCACAACTGATGTCACCCAGATTTTTTTCCGTAAGTTGATTTGTTGGATTAATCTTTCGGCGTCTTCTCTTCTAACTTTGACTCTATGATGACGCAGCCCCTACCGGACAAGCTGGTGAAAACAATGTTGCAGGTACCTTACCTTTTGAATTGTCGTTCTTGACAGATTTGACAAGAATCACCATATCACGGAACAATATCGGTGGTTCTATCCCCGCGTGGACTGATTTGACAAAGCTCGAAGCAGTCATTTTGAGCGAGAATCAACTTACGGGAGAATTGCCGTCGTCCTTGATCAACAATAATCAAAATCTGCGCCAGATTAGGCTCCAAGGCAATCAGATCTCGCAGTTACCGCAAGATCCAATTCGGTCTTCAGGCTTGACTCTACTGGATCTTCAGAACAATGCTTTGTCAGGCCCAATACCTGAAGGGATTCAAGGCTTGAGTGCTTT
This sequence comes from Cylindrotheca closterium, assembly GCA_933822405.4. Taxonomy (NCBI): domain Eukaryota; phylum Bacillariophyta; class Bacillariophyceae; order Bacillariales; family Bacillariaceae; genus Cylindrotheca; species Cylindrotheca closterium. The sequence continues at coordinate 183,841 of CAKOGP040002003.1, forward strand.
GCGTAAGTCAATCAAATTGTTGATGCAATCAATGACAAGAAGATCTTTTCCAACGCCGTACTTTTGCACCCCACAGAAACACTTGACCTTCGAGGGAATAGTTTGAATAGCACGGTACCTGAAGGGCTATTTCAAATAGACTCTCTGAGGAATCTCTATTTGGCTGACAATGCGCTCTCTGGTAATATCTCGGCATCTTTCGAGTTGCTGACCAGTATTCGTAAGTATCGGTTGTGCCCACTGAATCGTTTACCCGTCTTGGATCTTTGGAATACTAACATTCAACGATTCGATTGTAGGGAGAATGGAATTGGCTGGCAACAACTTGACCGGTGAAATTCCAGCCGGATTATGTGCATTCAAGACAGACCCTGGTGATCTATCCTTTTTGACCGCTGATTGCGACAAAGTAATTTGCGCTTGTTGCGACAATGATTGTTCTGCATAGTCTATCTGGCTTGCTGAAAATACGATCTTGTTGTTATTTTGGAGACCCGTATTTTCTCAAGTATTTCTTCCAGTGCTTTTTGAATGCCCAAATCTCCTTTAGTGGGTGGGCATAGCACTTTCTGCTGAGACGCTCCCGATGTATCGGAAGTGGATGGGAGTTAACGTAGTTTCCAATTGTCATGTCTTCTGCTTTCGTACGAAGCATTTTCCGATCGCACTGAGCTGGATCAGTAATGAAGCGAATGAGATCAGGCGAAAGCCAATACAGAAAACCATTCATGTATGCAGCACCAACGATCTTTTTGGTGTAGGAGTCACTATGTATACCGTCTCTCTTGATGTTGTATTCTCCTCCATATACCCTGACATTGTTTGGGAATCGTGGCCACTTGACCATCTTCTCAAGAAACGGAATCGGAAAGGCGACGGTATCAGTATCCATCTTGGCAACATAATCAAAGTAATGCGTCTGGGTCACCAGCAGCGCATATCGAAGCCACGTTTCGGACTTGCCATCGTTCATGTTTTCCTTAATATTTAGAACAGTCACATCCGATTCGTTATGATGAATGTCATTGTTTTCCAGAATCATGGACTTGATGTCATTGGTCTCCACCAATTCCGTCGGGCCAGTGCTACTGCCCCCAATCACAAACGTATAGGCCAGTTGGCATTCCTCTTCTGGCACCATTCCTTTCAGTATTTCACCGAGTTCACATATCCGATATGGTGTTTTGCTGTTACGAAAGGATGTCAAGAAGGTTTCTCGAACAATTTGACGCCGTTCCCGTTCAATCTTCTTCTTGCTCGTGCTGAATATACCCACCAAGATCCTTGGTAGTCCACGAAAGGTGGTGACATTGGCGGAACTGGATCGAACAATAGCAGCCTCTTGCTCGTCGGAAAATTCAGTAAACGAATAAATATATTGATCCCAATCGTATAGCGCCACCTCGGATTCATCTGATACTGGAGCCACCCCCTTGATGTAAACCAACGAAACATAGCTTTCTCCAAGCTTGCCTTGTCGAATCTTAGACCACAGCTCCGATACCTTTATGCTTGTCGTCCCGCTGAATTCACTCAGCAAGTTGCTCGAGATGCAGATGAACCTCTTGTCTATACACTTTGGCTCGGAACACGTTTCATTGCCACTTGCCGGCAAAACTGCCACGGTGGAAGCTTGAGAACTTGGAAACAGCGGGTTCTCATTCCAAAAGATGCCAGGCAACAAAAATACTTCAGTGTTCAACATGGCTACATAGTCTATCTTCCCAAGTGATCCATTTGATATCAGTTCGGAAGACCACCCCATCCATCTATGCATTGCTTGTGTGGTATCGAGCTGGTTGTCTGCCTTGAGCAAAATGGAATCTGGTTCTTTAGATTTCTTGACTGTGCTTCCCAAACGAGATTCCTGATAGTTTTCAACCTTCGACTCGCTTTCGCCGTCTTGAAATACATAAGTATAGATCATCTGACAATCATCAAGGGCCTGTGCTTCCATTTTGACCGCCTCGTCCATGGAGCATATCCGATTGGTTGTGTTGAATTGTTCATGAAATTGAAGGTATGTCTGTCGAATGACACGGCGTCGCATACGTTCAGAGCGATTTCTAAAACTTGGACTGAAGATCCCAAGCAAGACTCGTGGTTTCGAAGATGCAAGTCTGATGGAAGCCGGAATATCAGCTTTCGCAAGCACATCGTCATTGGTGCCAGGAACTAGGAGCATTTTGGATAAATCCAAACTTTGGTCTGTGAACGCCAGAAAGAGAGACAATGCATTTAGGCTGAGAACTATGGTAATCGCTATAGCTCTGAGAAAGTTGAAAACTTTCATTGAACCTAGTGTCCTTGCATTATGTTTCATATTGTGAAAACGAGGAGTTGTTCATATCCGTTGAGGTATATTGCATGCGATGATATGCGATGCAATTTTTGAATGGCGACGATGCGGCGAGACTATATTATGTGCGATGTGACTGTGAAAATAAGGCTACCTCTGTACTTTCGTCACATTTTTTAACAAGAGATATAATGATCATGGCAAAGGTGCTGCCATTAATGCTATCATATGCTTTCAAAATTGTTGCTATACTAAAATTACAAGTATCTACATTGTGCTGTTTTGGTGGACTTTATGAGGATATCCGTCGTGCTGAGCCTGACAACGTAGCCACATGCTGGTTTCGACAAGAATCAGAGCTTGTGAAACTTCTTGAACTTTCGCTGGTAGCGTCCCCACCGTCTTTTAAAATGAGAAATGTCTTTGAATGGATGGTCATAGGTCTTGGGGCTCATCTTGAATCGATGAATCGTATGTGGGAAGGTGTTGACGTAATTGCCAATCGTCATGTCTTCCGCACTAGTCCTCAAGGCTGTTCGGTTACACCTTTCGGAATCGGTAATGAATCTAGCAATATCAGGCGACATCCAGTAGAATGGACCATTGAAGTAACTTGCTCCGACCAACAAATCTTTCCGGTTGTCTCCATCTCGTTTGACATTATACTCTCCCCCATAGATACGTCTGTTATTGGGATATTTGGGCCAATTCTCCATCTTTCCGAACAGTGGATGAGGGAACAATACCGTATCGGTGTCCATTTTGGCCATGTAGTCAAAATACAGCTGGTGTTCTACAATCAAGGACGCATATCGAAACCAAGTGTCTGTCTTCCCATCGTTCATGTTCTCTTTAATGTTCAAATACAAGACATCTGGTTCTGGTTTCTCCATTTTGTCCCGTGGAATGGCAATCAAGTCCAAATCATCCGTATCAACTTGTTCGGTAGGAGCACTACTGTTGGCCCCGACCACAAAGGTGTAGGCAAACTGACAGTCTTCTGGTTCCACTTTTTTCTTGAGCAAGTCTTGCAAGCTACAGATTCGATGGGGCGTTTTGCTCTTCTTGTAGGCACCCAAGTATGATTTTCGTATCGTGTCTCGTCGTTTGCGTTCAATAGGCTTGAGATTGGTGGTGAAGATTCCCACCAGAATTCGGGCATTTCCATTGTACGTCGTGACATTGGCATGGTGGAAGTCTTCTTTGTCCACAGACGTGTCTTCGCCAGTAGTAGAGTCGGCAATCGATGAGATGTAACTCTCCCACTTGTTAATCATTCGTTCCGGTTCACCATAGATGTTGCGCACTCCTTCTACCTCGAGCCATGAAACCTCGTTGCCACTGGACTCTTCGTACTTTTTCACATTTTGAAGCAGGTTCGGACCCACACCGCCTCCGACAGTTCCAGGGGGTTCCGAGTATGCTAGATATGTGGCAAGGTCCTGAGAAAGGCATGTGAATCTATGATCAAAGCAGAAGGAATCTTGACAGTCTTCCCCGCTTTTCTTGTTGGGCATTCCAGCAAACACAGAAGGTTGATAGTTTTGGAAGATGGTGTTCTGACCCCAAAACTCATGGGGATAGACAATGGTGCTGATGTCGATATACGCCAGATAGTCAAATTGTCCCAGCGACGATTCGCCAATGGCACCTTGAATTGCGGTGGACCATTGAATCCATTTCATAATTCCTTCAAATTCGTCATTTGGCGATTTCAGCTTGAAGAAAACCGCATCTGATTCTTTGCTCTGTGTAGTCGTTTCCCCCGATGTATTTTTCAGAAAGTCTTTTATTGCTGAAGTTTTTGTCATTCTCTTTGAATTTGGGAAAAAGAAAGTGTACACCATCTGACAATCGTCAGGGTTCTGAACCGTTGACAGGAGTTCAGGAAGGGAACATATTCGATGATCTGCCGTACTGTTATGAGTTTGGTGAAATTGGAGGTAGGTCTGTCGAATGACACGCCGTCGTTTGCCTTCAATCTTTCTCTGGCCATTCTTGCTTGAAATACCGAGAAATACCCTCGGTTTCTTAGAAGCATTGGAAGACATTGCTGAATAATGCTCGTATACTGATGAATATAGCTTGTCTATGTTGACTCCTGCTACTACCTCAGTAGTCATGCCTGTCAAGGAAAAGGAGCTCAGACTGCAGACTGCAAGAATCATGGCTATCCTTCTGCATGGTCTCGTTGTTGATGAAGTCGTGTTGTCCATCTTATCTGTACCTATGCTTGGTCAGTGAGAGTTGTGTTTTTGTCGGAATACTGATGCATGGAGGATGATCGATGATGCGATATATGCGATTTGATGTGCGAAAAATATTTTATGAAATGAAAAACTGGACAAATTCGAAAATGACTGATTGGTTGGTCGCAGATGGAGAGATTGAAGACTCGAAGCAATTGGAGTTTATCCAGTTAGGGTCGGCACTAGAATTTTCTTTTAAGATACATGCCAATGAGGAGACGTTTGGTAGTCCTACTATTGCTTCTTAGCAAGTAGAAAGTTTGATTCCAAAATTCAATCATCGTCTGGAGTATATGGTACAGGTTGAACACAGATGCCTCTCAGAATATTTTCTCGACCAACTGGTTATTCGGCCCAAAACGGTTCGTCTTCGCAATTAATTATAGGGTTGCAGCGCGTTGGGTGTGACGCGTTTCGTCATGTTAGTCGACTTAGTCTGCCAAATTGTGGTAGTTTCCTGCCTTCCTGAAAAAAAGCGACCTTATTATTGTCCATCCAAAGCCCTTTTTCCAAGCATCTTCTAATTTAATTCATCAGTTAATTCATCAGCACAGTATAGTACTGTTGAACTTACTTTACCCAATCACCTCCATGTTTCCTTCGCTTTCGGCGTACTTTTCAATGATGATTATACTGGATGAACCTTCGTTGGTAACGAGCAAACCGTTTTCGGAATGCTGGGATCTCCTTGAATGGATGTGCATAGCTTCGTCTCGTCAGTTGGTATCGATTGATCGTATATGGGAACGAGTTGATGTAGTTACCAATCGTCATGTCTTCGGCACTTGTCCGCAGGGCCGTTCGGTTGCATTTTGTGGTAATGAATCGGGCGATGTCGGGTGACATCCAATACAAGGGCCCATTGAAGTAACTTGCCCCAAGCAGGAAATCACTGCGATTCGTTCCATCTTGCTTGACATTGTACTCTCCTCCATAGATGCGCACATTCTCAGGGTGTCTGGGCCACTTTGCCATGTCGTAAACAAAAAAGTAATGTGGAAATAGGATTGTGTCGGTATCCATCTTGGCGACGTAGTCGAAATACAGTTCATGTTCTATTATCAAGGTAGCGTACCGAAACCACGTCTCGGACTTGCCTTCGTTCATGTTCTCCTTGATATTCAAATACAGCACATCCGGCTCTGCCCTTGGGATATTGTGGTGCGAAATGGCAATTGATTGGATATCGTCGGTATCTATCTGTTCCGTTGGTGCGCTACTATTTCCTCCAACTACAAAGGTATAGGCAAATTGACAATTTTCCGCTTCAATCGTTTTCGCCAGTAGATTCTGCAAACTGCAAATTCGGTACTTGGTGTCCGTCTCCGTGTAGGTTGTCAAGTAGGTGTGACGTAGCATTTCTCGCCGCTTCTTTTCCAGTTGATTGAGGTTGGTACAGAAAATACCTACCAGAATGCGAGGATCCCCCTTGTAACTGGTGACAATGGAATGAGGAAAATCTTCGTCCATCCAGGTGTCCGAATCACTTCCGATTGAAGATATGTACTTGTCCCACTTAGGCATTACCTCTTCCGGTGGATTAGCATAGCTGTTCACTCCTTCTATCTCAAGCCACGAGACTTGTGTGCCACTTTCGTTCTGATACACGGCGACACGATTCCAAACATGTGGATGAAAGGAATTCATTGGTTGGGCACGGAATTTTCCAGCACCATCATGGGTAGAGAAGAATCTGGCAAGATCTTGTGATAGGCATAGAAAATGGTAATTCAAACAGAACTTCATTTGACAGTTTCCACTAGTCCCCACATCCTTCATCCCAGCAAAGACAGATGACTGGTACTGGTGGAAGATTTGGTTGTCGTTCCAAAAGGAGATCGGGTAGATGAGGGCTTCGGCACTTGCAAAAGCAACATAGTCGAACCGGTTCCCTAAAGAGCCATCATGTATGTCATCTTGCACTCGGTTGGCAAACTTCATCCATACCATAAAGTGCTCCATAGAATCTGTGATCCGGCTGACTTTGAAGTGCACAACATCCCTTTCGTCGCTGTCATCAGCTGTGGACTTGTTGCCCAATAACATGCTCGTGATATCAGCAGGCTTTGTGGATTCACGTCGATTAGGAAATATAAAGGTATAGACAATTCTGCAATCGTTTGGGTCCTTAGGCGAGGGCGACGATAGGGATGATGCAGCCAGTTCTGGGATGGAACATATTCGATTATTGTTCTGCTGAGTCCTGTTGTTTCCCTTGTTGATATTTCGGTGAAACTGTAAGTAGGATTGTCTCACCATTCGACGCCTCTTTCCCTCTGGTTTGCTATATGGGTAGATACAGTTGATTCCCAACAAGATTCGTGGCTTTCTGCTAATGGCGGTGGAAGTGACCAATGAAGAATACATCATCGAATGCCCATCCTCGAAGATTGCAGTGGTGTGGAACACATGGCCCAGCCGAAAGGTTGAAATTACAGATAAGGAGCTGATGAAAATTGCAGTGAAGAAAATCCCTAGTCTCTCGCTTTGCTCATTCCTCTTGGAGCTTGCCATATTATGCCATTGTTGCAGTCATTATTGATCATATGTATGTCGTCATATAGTCACGATAGTATTATTTTTATATGTATGTACATCGCGGGGAAAATAAAGAGGGAATCCAAGTTGATTCACTTCCCCCAGAAAAATGAAATGTAGAACCACTGTAGATCATTTCTCTGCAGTAGTGGTTCTTCAATTCAATAGTTACAGTCTCATCTATTATGCATCTATCTATTGGTCGTAAACTAGTTGTAAGAGCCCTGTGTTAGCATTGCATCATCCGAGAGGCGGGAATGAACGACCCCCAAGACCCTCGAGTTGCGAAACGCTTTCGTCGTCCGGCCTTAACACGCTCTTGATGTTCCCGTTGTTGCTCCTCGATGGGGACAATGTGCTCTGCGAAACTACTCTTAAACGAAATAACTAGCTCATTGGCATTACGGCATGTCATCGATTGTTTTTGATCTCTTTCCTCCTCTTCCTGTCGCCTTCTCCGCCGACCTCGGAAAATGGAGAACCAGGAACCTTTCTTTCGAGTCGCCGGGCTTCCAGATGCCTTGAAATCTTCCGGCTTGAACTCTTCTGATGGTTCTCTCATCTCCTCATGTTCTCTTGTTGGTTTCGGCATACTGTCTGCATTTGCTTTAACGATCTTGCTGGCATTTGTAATGCGATTGCGTAGCTCACGGCGTTGGGCCAATCGCTCCCGCAGGCTATCAAGTTTTTGCTTCAGTTCTTCTTCGCTCTTGCGAGTATCTTCGAGCTCGCTGGAGATCCTTTCGACATTCGCCATGACAGTTTGCTTGAAATTTTGTTTCTCTTCGTGCTCCGCGTTGGTCTGGCACGCAGAAATTTGGAAGGCACTGTGAGTTCCAGGACAAATCATTAATTATGTGCTCTCCATATGGACAACTTACCAGCTCTTCTTGCAAGCCATCCAAATTCATATCCGCTGATCCCATTGTGGAACAAGTCCGCAAAGAAATTGGTGGTGGGAGAACGTCGCCATCAGAGGAAATGGTATCACGGCTAGAATTTCGCTTCATCAACCGTCGGCGAAGGTTCGAGGAAGAGGATGTCTCGTTCAAGATTTCTCCCATTACCCCTTCGATTTGAATGAGTGATTTTGAAACCATCTCTTGCAAACTATGACGTGAATCGTCGTCTTCTGATTTCACAGAAGTTTCAATTCCAGCCATCATCTCATAGCAACTCATACTACCATCGTCACTGCTCCAGTCATCGATGAAGTCCTGTACCATAGTGGGAGATTCTATGCTCTCTTGCAAGTCTGTCTTGATCATTCGGTCGCTGGGAGGAGGAGATTCCATCCTGGATTCTATGGTTTCTTGGTCATCCAGCACTAGGATTGAGGAATTTATACTGCATTCCTTAGTATCGACTGAGGATGACATTGCTAAATCGGTTGAATGGGATGGTTTTTCTTGCTCTTGTGGTCTTTGTGTGTGCTGCTCTTTTGTTTTGGGGCATTGTATTTTTGACAATTGGGAACTAAAGTGCTTTGGACCTTGCATGTTTGAATCGTTGTATGACTGCATGGCGATGTTTTTGTGGTCTCGGGAAATCTAAACTTTCTGCGGGTCACATTGTAATCACTCGTGGATCATCGCGAAAAATATCGCACATTTCGATTTGTTGTGCAGCTCTATGTGATTGAACCGACAGGTATTTTGCATATATTAATAAAAACTCTATTATTATAAATATATAAAATTCGACGCTGTTAGCTTCCGTGTCAAAATAAAAGTGTTTGGGAGGACACAGCAACAACATTTGTATGGGCAAGTCTCTCCACATCACAGGGGCACAATACTGCGACCGAAATAACTGTGGTGTAAAGCAATGTCATGACCAAAATGAGAAATCTATAGAGTTTTGCAGATGTGTAAAAATCTCGTAGGCTACGACAAATCATTCCATGTTCCAATTGCAAATGTAGTTGATGGCAGGTCGTCATCTCCAACGAATCGCCAATTACTGAGCTGGAGTCTTAGCTTGTGCATTAGCATCGACTGGACGGCAAAACAAGCCGCCCCACAAGAATTCTGAACCTGGAAGCCGCTCGGCAAACAAGAATTCGTTTTGGTAGCCTCCTTTGCTCTGAACCTCGACATGCTTTTGAATCTTTCGTGCATCACCACCATCGATTCCCAAATACAGATTCTCTGCCCACCGCTCAAAGTACGATTTGAGCTGAGTGCGAGGTGGGCCCCTCCAGACATTCTTCTTCCACCTACCAGCCATACAAACAAGTTTGGCGTCAAAACAGTGTGTGGGCCCTAATTTGAATATCTCGTCGCGCTTGGCGTGAACCATTCCAGGCAAACAACAAGGTTTCAAAACAAAAAATCTTACCGACGGGTTATTGTTGAATAGTTCCACGGCCTTGATGCTTAGAATTCCACAGAGATGCACCGCCACCAGAATAATAGGACCATCCTGGAAGTACACTTGTTCCATTTTCCGGAGTCCGCTAGCCGACTTCAAATCTTGTTTGGATGTATTGAGAGGGATCGGCCATGTCTCGTAATAATTTGGAATTGTTTGATCTTCGCACTTTTTGAAGCTGCCATAAATGTGGGTCCAGGAAATATGAGAAGGCTTGGGCTCATTTCCGTGCATGGGCCATTGTTTGTCAACAAGGACAAACTTCTTGACCTTTTCAGGAGGGAGCATTTCGGATAGAATCATCGACAGGTACCCTCTCCCGCATGCCAAATCAATGATGGTGTACTTCTGGTTACCCTCCAAATCACTGTTCTCTACCAACTTTTGGACCGCCTCAATGATAGGAGCTGCTTCAATGAACTCTTTCAATACTCTGTCCTTCTGAAAGATTCGTTTCCAAATAGAGGGATTTCCACGATACCTTTGTCGCCATTTGGATATACATTTTGGTGCTAAATCGAATACAGCTTTATATTCGTTGTATATGGGATCTTTCTTCAGTTCTCCGTGAAGATGTTGTTCAAATTCCTCGTCAGTCCAGCCATATTGTGTCGATGATTGCCCATGATCTCGCTTTACATCACTAGAGTTTCTGGAGTCTTCTTTTTGAAGTGGTTGTTCTTGGGTTCCAGGTTCTTGAAGAACTTCACCTGGGATCTCATTGTCTCCCATGAATAATGTTTCTTTGATCCTTGCTATGATGAGAGAAATGGATGTTTGGTTTTATGCGGTGACATAGGTTCTTGAATTGAGTGGTTGTACGTACCATTAGTACTGATATAGGCTTCTGCAACAGATGATGACGTCACTTGCAGAGGAAAGAGAAAATAACAGTGGAACAGAATGAGATAATCCGCTTTTTAGGATACAAATTAAGGCATGCGACATGCAATATAGTTTCTTTCACTGAATAAAACACACTAGGCGGGAAAACGTTTTGAGAAATAATGTTTCTATGTATTAGTAGTAATATGCAGTATTGTATAGTGTGCTATTGGCTGGCTGGATCCATCACGAGAACTCCTTGAAACTGGGAATATCATTCAATCCAAGCCTTGTGCCGCCATGATCATGTCCGAGTCGTGAGCGGCCACATGTAGGAGACATAGTCCTACATACCAAGAGGTTGGTAAATGGTCAATTCGGGCTCCTGCTGGGGCAAACCACCCCTGAGGCCACGGTATTCTTCGCGGTTATTGATGTTCTGGTTGTCAATGTCATTCTTGTTCATCTCATTATCGTAAGTGGCTGAAACTGCAGCAAAAAGGGTGGCGAGGAGAGCAGGTTTTAGGAGTTGCATGATGTCTGCTGTTAGTTTTGTGGGTTGTAGAAAAGAAAATGTGAGGGGAAAGAGTTTCGAAATATTACATAACGGTAATCGTGGATTTCGAACAGGAATGCGAACGGGTGGTGTCAGCGCGTGTCAATAAAGTGTCAGAAGAAGATAAATGTCAGGGCCAGAGCCCGTGTACCATCTACTCCACTTTCAGCTACCAGTCTATTCCATGCCCTTTACCAACAGGTTCATGAATCAATATCTCCGTTGTAGCTGACATGTAGCTACGCTTGTAATTGTTTCGCTTGTGTCGTCGTTTTACAAACTACTGGAAGTACAAAAAAGGCGTAAATTATAAGTATATTTCTAGGTATCAATGTATAAAATAGAACCACAACGCAGCAAGCCAACGTCAAACTAGAGCAGTAACTCATGGTGGTAATCCTTCAAGACTAGAAAATCAGCAATAACATCCAAGTCTCGGCCGAGCAGGATGTACGAGATGCAATCATTGATGACAGTAGCATCGTCCAATGCCCCCGAGCAAATAGCCTCCGCTTGTTCAACATCGACAGCCGGCTTCGAAAAATGGCTCTTGCTGGCTCCAGATGAAGACTCTCGCCGGATACACTTGTCTGGGAACTGAGGATGGGCAAGTTGATGGAAGAGCTTGGGTTCACTGGGAATCACTTGCCACTCATCGACAAGGTCTTCAAAGCCCTGCAGTTCCGTAGCTCCATCGCGAGCAAGGGTCTTCCCAGTCTTGTAGTCTCCAAGCAAGCCGACGGAGTTTCCAAACACAAACGCGTCTCCGTTCAAATTGAAACGAATGAACTCGTTGATTACATCGATGGTGATGACTTTTCCAGGGTACTTTGAGTCCAAATCGATGTTGTACTGCTGTTTGTAGGGCGTCGGCTTCTCCCATTCGACTGGGAACCCGCCGATGGTTTCGAGTTCTTCTGATTGGTACTCGCCGTTGAACCAGTAGTGCGCATCTTCATCTTTTGGATTTGGAGATCCTTCAATTTCAAGGACGTCGTCTCCAATGTTGATCGCAACGCTCTTGATGTAGGACCAGGCTCCCACAATCTTGGTTCGGATATGAATGTTCATCCCAAGCCCTTCAGCGAATGCTGCGTTTTGCAACATCACAAGATCGCACTGTCCATTAATTTCAATGCGCTTGTCACTCCAGCTGGTAATGTGAGGCAACCAATCAACGTCATGGTTTTCGTTCTCAGTCTCAGTTTCAGTTTCGCTACTTGCTGTGACTGCAGCTAGGAAGATGGTGACGAGAGTAAGAGAAAGTAGCTTCACCATGATTGTAGTACAGTATATGATGTATGGAAATTTGGAATTAGGCGATTGTGAGGATAAGAAGACCCGAAACAAATCTGGTTTTACAGGACCAGTCATTTCGGGCTAAAACATTTATTGTTGGGGCTCATGAGTGTCTTAATTTTCTGTTCTTCAGCAGTAGGCATTGACAACCCGAAATCGCAAAGAGAAGTACCCGGTATTGGTTGGACCTTCTCGCTCGCCAGATAAAACCGTGTTGCAAATTCGTACACTTTCAACTTACTGGACAACACAGGAACGGCCGGGAAATAGAAATTTAGCATACAATTCTTGGAAGTATATATTGATTTTCCCGGCCGTCCCCAGTACGGTAGGAAATCGAAGCTGTGGCAAAAATTCGGTACTGTGACCTTGCACGTAAAACTATTTGGCGGAGCGACCAGAAGGTCGCGAGGCCCATGACAGATGCCCCAAAGTAACCCGGAGGGTGAAATTTTTGATGCGAACCTGGCGAAGCACGTATTTTTTACCACTAAAAAACAGTAGAAATTGAAGAACCATCGTACCCCAGTTAGATGTATCGGACTATCAACCACGGTGGCAAAATAAGATATAATAATGATAACTAATGTCTAGAGATATTTATTGTACATGAAGTTCACTTGAAAGGTCCAAGCTTCCCAAATGCCACAAAATAATTTAATATCCCATAGTTGATATGAACAGCCACGTTTCAGGAACCACGAAATCTTGCAGCGTTGGACAGCACGTTCATTTCCAGATTGTATTATAGCAACACATGCAGAGTGTAAAGTATCTTTTCCAGTGAATTGAGAATCGCCTTTTGAGTATGTTGGTTGCATACAACGTTGGCCCTCCATGCTTGCGTCAAGCGTGTTTCTGAATCCTTCGTCAAATATATTGGCGAATGGTTCGTCCAAAGAAGTATCGGCCTCTGAAAACTTCCGTTGCTCCACCAGTACCTCTGAGTCTTTAATCATTTGCGAATCTGTGATTCTTCCAGTCATGAGAGGCATTTCTCGTATCCACCCGCAAAGTTGATTGCTGACGCCTGCCTTGGCGCAAGTCGTACTATAGTAGTCACTGAAAAGTGCTCGTTGGAGTTCTGCCTTCGATGGGCATGGCAAAGGAATACCGGTCGCATTACAACTCTCTCACCAGTGATTGGATCAAAGTGGTTATCCCACTTTCTGTCACAAAATCTTGCATCTTCCTCAAAAGTAGCATACATTGGCCACTCGTCTTGAGTTCCAAGCTCAAGTGACAAATTTCCCAGCAGGACTTTTTGAAGGGGCTTTTGCAAGGTCCTGTACATCTTCTCATAGTCTTTCCATCTACAGGCAGTTCGACCATACTTGAACTCCTTGAAATGCGTCAACAACGAAAGGAGACAAACAAAGTTCGTAACATCCTCCGCAGGAACTGACATATCGCGAATTATTCTTTCGATCGGTCCCCTTTTGTCCATGTCATCGACAATTGGTCTGATCTTACCATCATGTGCAAATAGTTGTGAATAGTGGAGCGCCGAAGCTGGCAACAAGGGATATTTGACACTACTGATTGCCTTAAAAAATGGGTGACGATGCCATGTTGACAATACGTCTTCATAGTTTGCAGCTGCCGGAAGTTGGACATTTTGATCTCTCAGAAACTTTTGCATGTCGGCTTCTGTCTCCTCGTCAACACCGGCCAACGAATCCAATCTACAAGGCAAACAAACTGGTGGTTTGCAACCCTCCGCACTTATTTCCAATGACGGATCCCACAGGCAAGAGCGGCAGATTAATTTTTGCAACGGTGACATTGGTATTCGCCTTCAGCTTTCAGAAAAATATGAGAACCAGAAGACAAGCATCCTGCACAAAATTCAGATGTTTCTTCATTCGTGCACAAGTCGACGCCTCCATCCTCTTCCCTTGGTAGCATTATATTGTAGTCTTCCAGTTGGGCTGGTGCTTCCCCTGCCAAATAGTCAGAATGTGTTGGCTTATACTTGAGACTATTGGACAGACAGATAAAGTGGTCGCGCTGAAGTCCTGCTTGGGTTTGGATCGAGATGACGCTTTCTCAAAATCCGTCAGTAACTTTTCCTTAGCTGCATCTGCATCCGCCCCGCTGAAATCAATCTTTGATCTGACTGCAGCTGCTTTCCTAGCCCCAAAACCAACAATACCGCCAGGCAATGCATCACAACCAAGGGCGAGCGCAAAAAGTCTCCGAACACGAATGGAGTCCAATCCATCACAGATTGGATATGGCGGCTGCTCGTCAGTCTGAAAGATGGTTTGTTGGACCTTTTCCTGTAGAATGCAATTGATATGGTGGACCCCTTTCCTCTGACCCCATGCGGTTCCATTGCAATGTGATGTGTTTTTCTTGTAATCCAACGAGATGAAGCCACAGTGCTGGCGAGTCTTGTCACCCAAAACCGAGCCATCAAATGATGAAGAAGACAAGATTGGAAATGAAGAAAAAGAAGAAGCATACGTTTCGCCAACAATCGACCGCCGTGGGGGCTGAGACGAACAAGGTGGATACTGCTGGAGTCAGTGTTGCCCGCAAGGGGGATAATAGTGTTTTGCTATCTCTGTGCTCCTCGTTGGCTTCGAAGATCGGCGTGATTGCTATCATCCGCTGTGCAGACTGAAAGAATGAGAGCGTCTGAGATCTCCAGACGACAAAGCGGATGGAAGCAAACTCTTTTTAGCAAATGGAATGAGGTTGTTTTGTCCATCTTCTAGTTGGCTTGCAAATCAGCATGGGCGCTGCCTGTCATCAACTGAGCAGAGTGAAAGAAATCAGAACTGGGGAGCTTTCAGGCGAATTGTGTCAGATACCAAGAATGCACAGCATATGAAGGCACTTGCGACTGTAGCTGATGCAATACAAGGTTTCAGGGGTAGCAGCAGCAATTGCTTGGCGACAATTCTCCAATGATTGATAGCTACAAGCCAGCATGCTTCCTAAAAGTGGCGCTTAAAGATGATACATGGAAGAGTAATGAGGAATGTGACAACCCGCCTGAAAAATCAAAATGACGAAAATCTACAGATCATGGCTGAATGGTTGTGCACTGTTGCTCATCAGGAGTAAGAATGGCGCTGAGCGGGTTTTCCAGTTGTATCTAGGCAACAATTTTCTCCCATAACATCTCACAACTACGTAAAATATAATATATTAACATTCGACCACAAAATTCAATCTAATTCTAAGCCAGTGTAAAGTTTAATTGTCATGGTGTGCGAGGATTGTCTGTTGAGGGACTTGAGGGACAGTCGAGGACACTAGACAATAGAGTTGTAATAGAGATAGGATTGCTATTCTTATTGATGATAGTTCATGAAAGTGAGGATTGCTCTGAACTTGAGCAGAGGATCCAGCAGTAGATACACATAGAGAGTAGTATATAGAATTCGAGAGAAGAACTGGGGTGTCAAATGATCGTGAGAATTACCCAATCAGAGTATGCCACCGGTCCGATCTATTGGACTCGCGGTGCGATTCGTTTGACCTCAACATGGTGGTGAGGTTTTGGTGTTTGACAATCGACGTCTGCACTGCGTTCACCCAAGGGTGTGTTTAACGTGGAAGTACTTTGATAGGTCCAGATCCACGTTAAACACATCACGTTAAACACGGTCATAGCACCGCACCGTTGCCACCACGTCCTGGTAATGAATGGTACCCGGTTAGCCAAGAAACGTCAGGAGCATGGTATACCTTGATGCTTCAAAAGGAAATGATCACATCAACATCATCGCTAACAGGCACAGACACAAGTACTATCAGCTGCATGCGACTCATGTGCTGTCCATATACGTATTATTCTATATTTACAGTGGTATTTTTTCAAGCTACCAAACTACCAAACCAGTTTCTTCTTGGAGGATACATCTAGCTGGGAATTGAGGTTGAGTGATTTTGTGAACGAGTATTGGGCCACCTGGCAAAACTGACCACTCGTCACCAGAATCACCAAAGTCGTTCAGTTCAGCCAGTTACTCCATCCCGAGCAAGAGTCTTTTCACTACTGTAATCTCCAAGCACACCAACTGTGTTTCTAAACACACTTTCTTCTCTCCATTTGTCTAGCAAAGAGGGCGGTGATGAGAGTAAGCAAAACAAACTTCATCGTGTTGTAGAGTCAATATTCGAATATTATTGTGAGAAATACGATTACACTGCATGGTCCAACGTTTTTTTGGACGCTCAAAGCCGCCCCCGAATGCATTCTCATCTTAAATAACGTCTGATATCGCCCGTCAGCTCAACATCGTTGGGACTATTATTTTAAAAAAAAAGAAACATTACAAATTATTGGCTGATAGTGTCTGCATTTTCCTTTCGTTGGAGTGAGTCTCTTTGAGTCAACAATAACATACACTAATTTGAGTCTTTTGCGGCCGGTAGATAAGAAGGTAGAAAGACGGTATCATCACAAAGAGGCAGCTAGTACAGTGAGCAGGCAGGAGCAGGGTTTACCTTCTTGATGGTTCTTCGATTGTGACAGCCACAGCAGACGTATCCATCATTTGATAACATCAATAGCGCTAAGAGGCGCAGATAACATGAGTAATACTAGGTGCTGAAGGCGCAAGCATTTTTCTATTATAGCCCTTTACAATCAGCAAGCCAAAAACTCATAGTGGTCGCAATCCTTCAGGACTAGAAAATGGTCGGTCGAGACTTGGATCTCATTGCTGCTTTCTAGTCCTTATGTACGCGATGCATCCAAGTCTCGACCGAGCAGGATGTACAAGATGCAATCATTGATGACAGTAGCATCGTCCAATGCCCCCAGAGCACATAGCCTCCGCTTGTTCAACGGTGGCTTTAGGCTCCAACAAAGTGCAGCTATGGATTTCAGGGGGATACTAGTACTTTTGCCTGATTATGCAATTGTCGGGGAGTTCTTGAGGATTAGCAAGTTGACTGAAGAGTTTAGGTTCACCAGGAACCACTTGCCAATCCGCGCCATCGCCAGCAAGAGTCTTCCCGGACTTTGATCTCCTGGAGACTGACAGAGCGTCGTCAACTGCATCAAGAAAAATTCTACAAAATAAATAGCTTGAATTTTTGACACCCACACCAAGTCCTGCCCATGAAGGGGTCGACAGCAAACCAGAGCCAGGAATATTATTTCTGCCGCAGCACTGCAAAGCAGCGCCCAAATTTGATACATATAGGTATGTTGATAACTTTTGTCGGGGTCCTACCGTGTCTGCATACCAACACGGCGTCTGGGGTAGCTTCCTGGGCCGTTGTGGATTGCATGTTGGTCAAGTAGGTGCTGTTCAATCACTTCTACCTTGAAATCTCCCATTCCAAGCCACTAGACTTTGTTTGATGTACCCATGGACGACAAATATGTGGTAGAATAAAGAATTTTGAGGAATTTAGGCCAACAATTTGACAATTCCAGAATTTTCAACAAACTTACCTCTTTTCTAACCCCGTTTTGGCCTCATGATTCTTGGTGTAGGCCGAATCCTTACCTCGGTCCCGAAAAATCCAAACCTTGGGCATCCAAGGGAGACCCTGGTGTATTGTTGAACGGATAGCTGTCTAAATGGCGGCAACGGTGACCTTCAGAGCAGCCGAATTCCGACAGCACCCAACAAGGAAATCTCAAAATCTTCGCAAATCAATCAAATAAAGTGAATCAATAATTCTCCGTCCTTGGAATAGATACCAATAAAGCAAAATATAACTTGGAGCTCGCCATCCATCTCCGAGTCCGATTTTTTTCAACACAGTGTTGGAAGGATTGATATCGAAGTAGTTTATGAAAAAAACATCGGACTCGGAGAGGTATTGTGGATGCTAACAAGCCTCTCGAAGGTTGATAATGGAAATGGACGGTTTTTGTTTCTTCCATTTGGTACATAGTTTCTACGAAATCGCCACGGAAGGTTCCAACAAAATAGAAAGGTACTGCTTTAGATTTGATTTATGACATGTCCTACGAGTGAGTGAGTCGCTCACCAGAGAGACTATTGCTAGATGCATTGATGAATCATTGTCTTCCTTTAAATGCGTTATTGTATTCGCTGCGATTTTTGCATTCGACACTTAGTAGAGATGGATATATTAATATTAGGGAATGATTTTATTTCTACTTTTTCATTATCCGTATGGCATTTCGCTCACCAAAGTCAGTTTCAACGATAATGAAATTCACACAGTGTCTTCCTCTATATATCGTCTCGTATTCGGTAAAATCTCATCAACGAGATTGCAGTATGGGTGAAGATATGGATACGAAGCTTTACTGGCAACACAAACTGTTGAATTTGTTGTTTCGTTCCCGAACAAACCTCACCCGAGTTCCTCACTCGGGAGTAGTCGAATGAAACACCTGACTTTTCGATTTCTACGTTTTCTACGCTTTGCGTAAAACAATAAAAGTCATTGTTGAGGCTCATGAGTGTCTTAGTTTTCTGATCTTTCCGTTTCTCTGAGGTTCTGGCCATTCATTTGAAACAAAACGATTTATTGTTAGGGGTCATGAGTGTCTTAATTTTCTGTTCTTCAGCTTCTCTTTGTGATCTTGGGTGTCATGCCTACCATGAAAAAGGCTTTTCGCCCGATAAGAAAGTCATAGGTCTGAAAACCTGTCGCAGGGCGTACCATGTACGTGTTGGTTAACGTTTCCTTTTGATCAAATCAATATCATCGATCATCGCGAAGAGGCACAGACCACACGAGCACTACACCTCGAACTAGCTAGCTGTGTGAGACTGATGTGCTGCGTAAGCATTTTTCTATATTAGCTCTTTATAAATATAATAGTATACACTGCTCACTCAAATGCAAACCGCAAGCCAACGTCAAACTAGAGCAGTAACTCATGGTGGTAATCCTTCAAGACTAGAAAATCAGCAATAACATCCAAGTCTCGGCCGAGCAGGATGTACGAGATGCAATCATTGATGACAGTAGCATCGTCCAATGCCCCCGAGCAAATAGCCTCCGCTTGTTCAACATCGACAGCCGGCTTCGAAAAATGGCTCTTGCTGGCTCCAGATGAAGACTCTCGCCGGATACACTTGTCTGGGAACTGAGGATGGGCAAGTTGATGGAAGAGCTTGGGTTCACTGGGAATCACTTGCCACTCATCGACAAGGTCTTCAAAGCCCTGCAGTTCCGTAGCTCCATCGCGAGCAAGGGTCTTCCCAGTATTGTAGTCTCCAAGCAAGCCGACGGAGTTTCCAAACACAGACGCGTCTCCGTTCAAATTGAAACGAATGAACTCGTTGATTACATCGATGGTGATGACTTTTCCAGGGTACTTCGAGTCCAGATCGATGTTGTACTGCTGTTTGTAGGGCGTCGGCTTCTCCCATTCGACTGGGAATCCGCCGATGGTTTCGAGTTCTTCTGATTGGTACTCGCCGTTGAACCAGTAGTGCGCATCTTCATCTTTTGGATTTGGAGATCCTTCAATTTCAAGGACGTCGTCTCCAATGTTGATCGCAACGCTCTTGATGTAGGACCAGGCTCCCACAATCTTGGTTCGGATATGAATGTTCATCCCAAGCCCTTCAGCGAATGCTGCGTTTTGCAACATCACAAGATCGCACTGTCCATTAATTTCAATGCGCTTGTCACTCCAGCTGGTAATGTGAGGCAACCAATCAACGTCATGGTTTTCGTTCTCAGTCTCAGTTTCAGTTTCGCTACTTGCTGTGACTGCAGCTAGGAAGATGGTGATGAGAGTAAGAGAAAGTAGCTTCATCGCGTGTTGCAATATTGTGAGAACTACGATTCATTCCATCGGAGAAAAATGTCTTCTTGACGCTCAACGGTCGTGCCTGCTCGCCAGCCAAATGTTCCGATCGGCAAGACGCTCCTTTTAGTCTCCATTCCGTTGAGTCAGTCGACCGAGGTGCACCGCTTCGGTCGGTTTACGGACGGCGGAGTGACCGTCGATTTGAATGGTTCTTGTGGGGTCTAAACTAATCCTACGGATTACCAGGCGCCGCCTCCACTTCATGACCCGATGTCTAGCGTGATTGTATACTACGAATTTGTACCAAACGAGATTATGCCAGTACTCCATACGTAAGTAAGAGATGTAGGTTTGGCATCGTACGCTTGGTAACTAGAATTAGGGACCGGATTTGAAAACGGGAATCGAAGATTCGACTCGATGGACTCAAACGTGACACAAATTTGGGACCTGAATAGCACTGAGCATTTTGTGCAGAAGGAATAAATCAGGCCAAGGAATTGTATGGGATCGCTTCCGGAGGAAACGGAAAGAAAGGGCCAATACACTAGCGAGTGCATGGAGGGGGGGTTAGGGAAGAAAAAAAAAAGAATAGACAGAAAAAATGTTGATGGCTGGGGCATCATACAAAAAGGAATGGAAAAAGTTGCGCAGGGTAGCAAGGTAGTTATATATAAGAAATGTAATGGCATCGATAATTGTGATGGCATCATTTTGTTGCATCCACAGATGGGCAACGTCGCGCAGGCATCCCATAAAGGCATCTGATTTCCATCTGAGGAGGAACTTGATCTGGTCAGTGGTTGATGCTCCGGAGGTGTGGAGGAGGACACATGCGCCAACTTGGATAGAGAGGGAAGAATACTGGCTCTTGTCTTGTTTTAGAGCGAACAGGCAACATTGCGCATGACACGGGTGATTTTGGCATCATGAAGGAAAAGGACTCAGGCGCCATCTTGGTATACTGCGAGGGGGACATTGGTTGTGTTGATGCTGATCGATCGGTCAAATCGGGAAAGGATGGAATGCATTCGACGGATGTTGCGAATAAAAAGTTTTTCTTCCCCATGGTTACCATTCTTCTGATGGGAGAAACGCGTTTTCATGCGCCAAACAAGGTCTGGATTCTGAAGGAAGTCGGAAATGGATACTTTACGTTTGAACTTGTCAAAACAGGTAACATCTTCAACTCAAATTGCAATGGAAATGCCGTCAAAGGTGGCTTGGTTGCCAATATTTTTGTCAGCGGAAGTTTGGGCATACTCGAGGAGGCCGATACTGTTCCAGTCTTCACATGTTTTCCAGAGACCGTTGCGGTGGGCTTTGGTGTCAATATTATTGTGTTGTTCAAGGTGTTGTTCCATGTCGAGGGTGTAGGGCTCAAGTTTATTGGGGACTTTTTCATGGCGTTCCACTTCAGCAATAGTGGCATGAATATCAGGAGACATTTTGGTATCGCTCCGGTTGTTGTAGCGGGGATCACAACCGGTAAAGAGGCAGATAAAAGACGCTGCTGCATGGAGGTACTGCTTGGTTGTGGCAGACTTGATGTATTGTCCTTTAAGGGTGCAACCGGTAGCAAGTGCCACTGTGTAGAGCGTTCGTGAGGGGAGTCTGGGCCATTCATTAACCCATCCACGTTTTTGGACTCGGCCTTGATCAGGGCCGACCTCATTTAAAGTTTTTTGCTTGAACGACAAGTTTCCTACGGTGCGCGCGTAGAACCATAAAACTACAATCACTAAAACTTACCTCAAGTGTAATACACACGTATCCAGGAATTCATGAAGATATCAAAGGGTTAAGTAAAGCTGAAAACCTAGAAATAGAGCAAATGAACCCTTCCAAATCTAATGGAAAAATCAGAATTAGTTTATCATTGTTTTTTGCCACCATTTTGCATGCCCAAGCCCAGACACGAGATTTTGCCTAGCAATGATGTTTCACCCCTCTCATTTCGTTTAATAAGTAGTTCCGACAATTTGACAGCATTTTGGTGGGAATCTTCAGAGCAATTCCTGTCTCCCATGGAAGCAGAATGCGTCCATGTCAAAGTGCACCTTGCAAAACAAGTGCAGTCATGGTGTAGATCTGCTTTTCTACTGAGCCAGCCATGCATATTATGTGCCCATCACACCTTAAATAGTCTCTGGATAGTGTGTTGGCAGTATGCCGGTATGGTTGCAACTCTTATTGACGATTCACGGTTGATTTTCTGGACTTGAAAATACTGTTAAGTGGTCGATAATCTCAGATTCAAATGGAGTCGCTTTGGCGACCTCTTTGGTGAAAAAGTTTCGCTAAGCCATGTAAAGTATCATCATTTTCAATTCCCAAGTCCAATTGGAACAAGAAGATCCTGTATGATACCATCGCCTCATCCATGCAAACGTATTTCGCAACTGCAACAATTTGTACTGCAAAGGCAGCAATCTGCATAATATCAACATAGACTCTTGAAAACCTAGTAGCTTCCTTACCATATCAGATATCGGCATGAGAAGGGAGGAAGGTTGGTTGTTGATGTTCCCGGTGTTGATGTGGTGAAGTTGGCTGCAAATTTTCCTTCGTGCAGTCAATTGGATGGAGCCTTTGGTGATCAACACTACCACACATTGAACACATCAGCGAATTCCATGTCCTAGACTTGATAATAGTCGCTGTAACTTTGGGGCTTCCGGGGGTAGAGCCATTGGGTTGATATTCTCCAAGATGTTGGAGGTGGCTCCAAGATGACGAAATCTCAAACTTCCTCCAATACGCAAAAATGCTCGTAAATTGCGTATTGCTTTGACTAGGGACTGAAGTCAAGCAGTCCCATCAGCTTCATCTGTGACAATATACCTTGTATCAAGGCACACAGTTCAATAATACCATCATTCTGTTTTCACAATTCGATAGTAACAATATGACAGAGGGTGCAGATGGGTGCAGATTGCTTCAATAGTGGAGAGTAAGGTATTTGGAATTTGATTTGGTCTGGATGACAAGTTGGTGTCAATTTTTTAGTTTGAAATGGGAAAATGAGCGATCTGGGGGCGTAACTAACCCTTTCAAATACTCTGCATGTTGTAGAATGCATTACCTTGCTAATGGAAGTAATTTCTGCAACTTCGGGACATCAAGAAATGATCTATGGGGTGGGAGTGGGGTCAATCCAATGAATACGGAAATTTCGTCGAAACATGACTCGGTCGAAAAAGAAAATTAAATCGCGTGGCTCAAGAACATCACCTGAGAACCCAATTGTTTGAACCAAGCTTCCACGATATTAAGGTAATAGGTGTGTAAAATTGTATTGTCTAATTCCATCATTAAGCTATTCAACGGATGTGATTTGTGTTCAATTTTGGGGACTCGGATCTGATCAGAACCGTCTGACCCCCGATGGGTTAAGTAGTTGTCGCCCAGGTTCATATCATAGCAAAACTTGAGGAAATGGAGTCGGCGGAGACGAAGTGTCCCAGATTTGCGGGGATTGTCGGTGGTGCCTGCTTTGGATTGGAGAATAGACAGGAGCGCAGGACGGAGCAAACTTGGCTGGAAATATTTGTAGTTTCTCATCCAAGGTAAAGTGCAAAATGTCTGCAAAGGTAATTGATGGTGAGAGAGTTTCATGTTTGGGTGTGAAATAAAATCAGCAGCAAAGTTGTCATCACCAGGGATATGATCAGAAAGAGCAGTCAAAGGGGAGCGTTTGAGTAGCTGACCGTGCAAGTTGACCAAAAGGTGTGCAAAAGGGCTGTCATTCATCCATTTCTCAGTGGGAGTGCTGTCAGTGCGGTTAAGCAGAACTGGGAAGTGGGGAAATCCGTTGGGGAATTTGTGGGTCAGGCCTGGATGGGCATGGGAAGTTCCTTCAAGGCGGACAACCGTGGCAACTTCCTGTAGAAAAGCTACCAAGAACTCAAGGCTGTTGATGTGGACATATTTGGGGTTGCTGGCTTTCAATTTTATACCAGTAACAATATCTGGGCTCCAAACTATGCGTAACCAAAAGAGGAGCGCCTCCTCCAAGAAAGCTAGCATATCCGTACGACGTGAAGTGGGGGTCTTGGGGGATCATCTGGGGAATGTAAATTTCCCAAGTCACTGTTTCGAGGCTGTGCTTGATGGCTCGAAGTTAGCTGAGCACAGGTTCGTCAAGGCGGAATCGCTTGTTGGTATTCCTTAGGAGAGTAGCTGCTTCCTTTCCAATAAGGGAAGCAAGGTGGTAGCGGAGGGATGGAGGTAGTTGGTCGGAGATGATTTGGACTTTGTCGTTGCGTTTCATGTAATGTTTGATGGAGAAATTGACTCAGGACACGTTGCAAGTTGAAGTAGGAACAACGCATCCATCGACAGACTGTGGTTGCAGTGGAAATGTGCCCTAGAAGAATTGCGATATCTCAAAGGGACAGAGACGGATTTGCCAGTGTTTCTGAAATGAGTTTGAGGAGGCGGTCCCGTTTGATGGAAGGTAAACGCACTGTCATTTGTCTTGAGTTGAGTAACCATCCAACGGTTTTGCGTTTGTGGGAGAAAGGGTTTGCGAATTTTTCCCAAGAGATGCAGTTGCGGATCCCATTGGATGGGTTGGGGAATCCTAACAGGATGTACAGGGCAAGGATGCTGGCAGAAATTTTTTGGTGCAAGAATAGGGCCACGTCAGCGTAGACACAATCGTCAACATGGTGGTAAAAGGTTGGGGACTTGCGGGATCTGTCTGCGTTTAAGACCCCTGGATTCTTAGAGTCGGATTTGGCAGGAGTGAAAGCGGCAATGTTGGATGGTGTTGGACGGGGAGCAAGGGATAGCTTTGGGAGGTATTTTGCAACTCGTGGGATGGTGGTGACGGCAGCATACCAAAGGGAATGGGCGAGTTGCTGGCCGACCATGGCGACGACTTCCCACTGGGCTGGCCTGGTGTTATCACCAAATGAGAGACCCGTACAGAAGAAACGGAATCCAAATAGCATGAACATGTGCATGTCAACAACATTAGGGTTCCATTTGACATGGCGGAAGGCGCCAGAGACATCATTGTCGCAAATGTAGATTTCCTCTTTGGGGTAGGTGATGCAAAGGTTGTAGATCCAGATCAAGAAGTTGGGAAATGATCTTGGGAAGCAGGTTTCGGGTCCGGTCGCTTTGGATGTGAAATCGTTAGCTGCTATGGCTGTCAGAGAAGGATGGTGGGTTGCATCAAAGATGATACGGGGTTTTCGATATTCGTGACATGCATCAACCAACCCGAGTGGAGTAGTGTGAGCGTCTTGGATGTATGGAAGGAGGGCTGGGTTGGCTGCCAGAAGGTAGTTGCGAAGAACGTCTTTTACGACTGCGCTTTGTGTTTTGCTAACATCGTCGTAAACCGTCTTGTGATTACCATAAGCAATGAAGGTGCGGAGGTTCTCGTCGGTCGATTCCGCGTTGACATAATTGGGTGCGCCGTTGAGGAAGATGCGTTTGAGCTAGGTGATGAGGAGGGGGTCAACTTTGGCTTTACGGAGGATGGGTTCGAGGGTTGGCCAGTTGCGATGGGCACCGGTGTGTGGATGTTGCCAACAAATCGGACGGCGGTTGGGATGCTGAGGTCATAGTGGAGTAAGCATGCGGTAAACATGCGGCTCCATCGGTGCATGGCAACTTCGGGGGTCAGATGTGGTGGTATTGGTTGTTGGAGGGGGCGGAAGTCCACAAAGCGGTGTTTGTTGATGAGAAGGGAGAGGAGATGGATGGATGGGCACACGTGGAAGAGGGTTGCAAGGTCGGTCTGGTTCAGGTAGCAGCTCTTCAGCAAAAACATCCAGGTATGTTCAAACTTGTGCTCTGTGCTGAACCACCTGTCGACGCTGTCCATACCATGCGGAGAATTGACATCAAGAAAGACCGGGGATGGGAGTTTTGTGGTTGCACAGGCCTCTCAGTCGCGCTTGGTCATAGATGGGGTAGACGAACAACCTTGGACGGAGACATTGAGGAGCTCTCCAAATTTTTCTTGCTCTGCGTCAGTGAATTGGTAGTACTGGGAATCAGGAGGTTGGTTGGATCGGCGGGTTGCTGAAGGCGCTGCGGAAAGTTTGCTTGTTGTAGGAGTGGAGATGGAAGTTTGGGGCAGTTTAGGGTGGGTCAACAGTTGTGGCTGGGTGGGTTGGTAAACTAGGCTGCCGGGGTTGGGGATGATAAATGTAGCGCACTCAGGGACTTGGATGCGTTGTGGAGGGAATGCACAGAAAGGAAATGGAAAGTAAGTCACTGACGGGTTGAATGGTATTTAGGTAATTGAGTTGGTGGAACTAACCATGAGGCTTTGGGGCCGAACGGGTGACCCCAGGGGCTTTTTCAATAATTTTTTCAAACGCTTGTGTGTCAGCAGATCCCATGGTTGCCGCAAACTGTTTGGTGTAGTGGATATTGTGGCATCGAGGGCGGTTGCAGTGGTAATTTAGCAAATGAGAAATGGGAACAGAAGGCTGCCTGTTTCCCAGTGATGGGGTGTTTAAATTTGAAGGGGGCAATTGGAAGTCGGCCTGGGCCGTCATACGTCAAATATCCGGGATGAGATCCTTGAGGTAGGTGTTTTGCGCGTTTGGTTGGGTCGGGCCGTTCACGGGAATTGGGGCTCTCACGTTTGGGAGCGGGGGTTGGTTTACCATTGAGAATAGCATGCAGGTCGGGGCAGGTGCCGTACGGGCCAAGGTTGCCCATGCTGATTGAGAGATTGATGTGGCTGATGGCTTGTGTGACTCGATTGAAGGCGTTCACAAAAGTGTCTGCCATGATCGGTTGGCCATTGCAAAGTTTACTCTGGGTCGATTTGTTTTTTGCGGCTCCCACAACAATCTGTAAGATCTGGTTCATTTCAAGGAGGATACACAATGGTAGGTGTGGGACTGCGGCATTATAACGGATCCAATCTTTGGCAGCAGGTGTATGGAGGGAGTTCATGAAATCCTCCAAGATTGTGACAATTAACGGTGGGTCATCGAAGGTAAAGTCTTTGACACAATATTTGACAAAGGCAAAGAAATTTGCTAACATCTTGATCAGATCTTCGACAGAACCGACGTCGCCATGAACAAAGATATCTGTCTTTTTTGGGGCTTGCTTGGACTTGTCTTCTTCCATGGCTTCCTGGTGGATTATGTCGCGACCTTCCAAGAGGAAAGTGGTGTACCTGACGTCATTTTTGTTCTGAGGGAGCCAAGCGAGGAGGCTTAGAAGTGAGGTTGCTCTGTGGGGGTGCATGGTGAGGGGTCGAACTTTAAAGCCGCATGTTTTGAGGGCAGTGACTGTAGCGTGTTGGAAGAGGGCAATATCGAAGTCGACATTGCGGTCGTAGTTGTTCCGGGTGGTGAGGGTATCAGTGATTTGGGCAAAAGTATCATGGAGGTGGGGCGGAGGGCCTCTTTGATCAAACCAATTTCCAAGAATGTGGCAAAGTTGTCAGTGAGTACGGATGGGTGCAATTCATTGACAGTGGAGCTGTTGAGCTGGATGACTGGTTTGACTCGGCCAAAAATCAAGCTGAAAGAATCTTTGGCGCTGGCCTAAGTGCGGGCGAGATCTTTTTCCTTGGTGCTGGCATTGGCGCCTTTGAGAGCGTTGGCCCTGATCTGGGCAAAAAGTTCTCTATCGAATGGGGCCCTGGCTGGAAGGGCGGCTGCTGGATTTTCGTGGGTAGTGACATGAGTTGTAGATGCTAAAGTAAAGAGGGCCAAGTGCCGTTTGAATTCCTCAAAGAGGGCTTTGTAGGTGGTTACCTCAGCTGCAAATACACTGACGGTGGATGTAGAATATGTCAGATGCGTAGCTAGTTTGCTGTCTGGAAATCGATCGGTAGGGATGGTGTCGGCGCTGAATATGTGAGCGTGGGAATGGATACTCTGGGACTCATTGTGATCGTGAAGGTACTTCATTGCCTCGTACCAGAACGGAATTGGGGGTGGAATGAGTCCAAATTGGCTGGTGGGGCGGTGGATAGCTCAAGGCTGGGTGGGATGTTGGCACCAGGATAGATAGGGAAGAACTTTTTGACTTCGGTGAACACTCCGTCCCCACTGGGCCAGTGCTTCTTTGCCTTATTTTCATTGCCCTGTTGATGCCTCAAATATGAGAAGAGGAGATTGATTCTGTCGGACACTTTTCAAACGAACAACTTCGGGTCGTATTAATAACATCAGAAACGCACATTTAACGTTTTCGTTTGACGGGAATAAAAGAAGATACAAAAAACACCGCAGTATATAGGGAGTGCATCTGTCAGAAGGAGTTTGCACACTCACTCATCATCATCATCAAGAAGAAGAATAGAAGAGACGGACCTTCTTCGGCATAATCGCAAGTAATGGAGGGCAATGAAAAAGACTTGGTCGAGGAACTCCGCGAAAAGTTTCGGGTCCATTTTGAACAACGAAACTACCAAAAGGCAAAGGAAATTGCCGAGAGATTGTTGGAGACGATTCTATTGACGTGGCGGACACACTCAACCAGCTTGGAGGTGTTCTGGCGTGGGACAGAAATCGCGATGAAGCCTTGGAGAAATTCAACAGAGGACTCGCGATTCGTTTGAAGAAACTGGGAAAACATGGTGATACGGCGCAAAGCTACATGAACATTGGTCAAATCTTCCACGAACAACAAAAGGACGAAGAGGCAGAAGAAATGTTCCAGAAAGCTATGGAAATCAAGCGCGAAATTCTTCCACATAATCATCCTGAAGTGATGGGACTTTACGTGCATCTAGTGCACTCGTTGAAAAAGCAATGCAAGTATTCAGAAG
Source organism: Cylindrotheca closterium (assembly GCA_933822405.4). Taxonomy (NCBI): domain Eukaryota; phylum Bacillariophyta; class Bacillariophyceae; order Bacillariales; family Bacillariaceae; genus Cylindrotheca; species Cylindrotheca closterium. The sequence continues at coordinate 212,458 of CAKOGP040002003.1, forward strand.
CACAGAAAATGCAGAGACTCCAACTTGCGACACTACTAGAATTGCATGGGGAAGACCATTACGACGTTGTGAACGCATATAATGGGATTGCGTCTCTGCTGGTGTGTCAAAATATGTTGGACGACGCTCTTCAAATGGTTGATAGAGGCATCGACATTTGCAATCGATTGGAACGGCTTGGAGACCGCACCATTGATGTGATGGGGGGGACACTCCGCCACAAAGCAGATATACTTTACGAACAGGGAAACATGGAAGCTGCCGCGGACATTCTCAACAAAGTAATAATGATGATGCAAATCGATACAGCGGATGCAATGCACCCAGCAATAGCCGAGATGTGTGAAGATCTGGCACTTAAATATTACAAACATGGCATTGTGGAAGGTGCCATCAACGCTTACGAGAAAGCAATCAAAATTCGACGAAAGGAGTTTGGCAATGATCATCCCCACACGAAAAAGCTTAAGCTTGCCCTTAAGGCGTTAGCGTGCGAATCGGATGTTAGAAAACTGAACGAACTGGGATTGGAAATGAAAGCAAAAGGCGATTCGGAAAGGGCGATACAGCTGTTTCAAGAGGCGCTTGGTATTGACAAGAGTAATATTTACGCAATTGGTGATACGAATGCCTCATTTTTAGTAAGAGCAGCAGTCTACGAGAATATTTCTAGCGTCAAAGTTGACCAGGGATTGCTGGAAGATGCCATTGCCGCAAGTGCAGAAGCACTGAAGATTCGTCGCAGAACGCTTGGGGACGATCATTGTGACACAAAGCGACAAATGGAAACTCATCGATCTTTGCTGAGACGGCTCTTGGAGAATCGGGGCTAAGTGAGGTAGCAGATTGTGGCAATCGTCTCTCTGAATTGTTTGGTCGAATACACGGAACGCTGATTGACTATCGAGCCTGGAGTTGCATTTTGCGCAGGAATTTACTCGGAAGCTGCCATGGGGACATTCGACAAATTGCAAATGATAAAAATAAAAACGTTGGGTGCAACAGTAGAGACCTAGGTATGAACCACTTGCGCTAAAATCCTTCCGACGTGACATGGTGGAAGACGCAATCGAGGTGCACGGGAAAGCTATCAACGCTCGAGAAAAGAGCTTCGCAATGATCATCCAAAGATAAATGATGTCATTAAGTGTTCAAGCGCGTTGCTGCCAGTGCTTCAGTACTCAAGATTCGTCGAAGAACGAAGGGCGACGAAGATGCTGACACGAAACTACGCATGACAAGCAACGCATCGATCTTTGCTGATGCTTCTCGTGGAGAGTCGGAGCTAAATGTGTCAGGTGCTTATCGTAGAGGCGTCTCTATCCAAACAAGACACTGGATTGTGTTGTCGAACGAAAGGGACGGCGAAGCATCGAGTCTAGAATTGCACCGGCACGCAAGGCCGACTGAACGAACAGGGATTGGCAATGGCGATTTGGAAAAGGCGACACAACTTTACCAAGAGGCGCTGGAGTTGTACTTGAGAACCTCTTGTTATCTCTGTACCACTATGGCAGATGTGCTGGATAATAATTGCGGATGCCAGAGTCGACATGGGGTTGTTGGAAGACGCTGTTGTTGTTGGAAGTGCAGAGGCACAAAGGATTCGGTGAAGAATGCACGGTGGCGATGATGCTGATCTTTGCTAAACTTCTCTTGGAGAGTCGGAGCTATAAGTGAGTGTGCCAAATAAGGGAAGACAGTTTTGCAAACGCAATGTTTTGTGCTCAGGAGGAGGACATCTTGTGCTCATGTAAAAAAGTGCGCGAGTGCATGGAGGCGTTGAAACATCGTTTGGGCCAACCTTTGAACTGTGTTGTGACGCCGCTAGGCGTTATTTGTATATAGACAATAGTACTTTTTCCCTCCAAGTTCTGGATTCAATACCGATAAATGATGAGGAATAACCAAAGCATTCTCTTTGTTGTCGATGAAACGGTTCTCATCTTTTGGACACAAGATAGCGAGAGTGCCAACCTACCCGTCCATATGTACAGTATAGCACCAGGGACATGCCGAAAAATTCGGAAAAAGATTTTTTGGGTCAAAAATGGCACTCCTTCCTGCAGGAGATAAACGAGCCACTGTCCTTCCGTCAGTGCGACAAAGTTAGAAAAGGCCTAAAAATCTGTAAATGATCGTGGAACTTCCAAATTCTCTGTAGCTAATCGTGGAGCTTCCAAATTCTCTGTAGAGAATCATCTCCAAAAAATTATGACCGCACGTCGGCCTTCAAACTTCTGTTCAGGAATTTTTGGTACGTGGTACAGTTCACCATATAATCACCGGTCAAAAAACGTTCTCAAAAAATAGATATTCACTCCTTTTCCAGTTTACCATGCTGTACTGTATCGTCAAAGCCAAAAATGAGTACCACTGAGGAGAAAGGCAGCGACAACCAGCGCCGTCGCAAAGACCGAGACCGCCAAGAGGAAGATGCCAAGGCCAAGGAAAGAGGACGCAGAAACAAAAAAAAGGAACCATCTACAGCATCTGGTGGTCAATCTGAAAAAGAAGGAGATGTCGACAAGCCTAGAAGCCGGAGAGGCGAACGTCGCACTCAAGAGGAGCGGGAAGCCAAAACCAAGGCAAGCAGTGGAAGAGTCTCTTCCTCCTCCTCTCGACCAGGGGTTTCGCATGAGAAGAACAACTCTTCCGGTAGGACTCGCAAAAAGACTTCCGAAGCATTGACTTCTTCCTCTGGTAATGGTCAAGCAAGTATTGTTAGTCCACAAACACGCTCATCTCGTCGTAGTGGTCGCGGAAGAGGCAATGACAAGAAAGGGTATCGGAACAAAGGATCTTCTACTCCTGGAGCACAAGCTGAGAGTATTGCTAGTCCACTTTTTAGTAGCAGCAGAAAAGGAGATGGCAAGAAAGGTTATCGCAACCAAGGATCTTCTACTCCTGGAGTACAGGCTGAGCAAAGTGATCATGACCGAGCAAGTCGCAAAGAATCGCGACACAAACGTAACACCCGTGGAGTCGATATGGATGTTACAATTGCACCGAATGATGATGAAGCTTGTGCTGTACATGCCAGTATTGTGGGGGAGGAAGCGGATGTTGTTGTTCAAGGTCAGACAGACGAGGACATCCGCAAAATGGTCGAAGCAGAAGCAAAAAGACTCCGAGAGGAAGAACGTCAACAAGAAGAAAGACTTCGAGACGAAGAACGACGAGAGGAAAAGAAGCGCGAAGAACTGCTACAGGCGGAGAAAAAACGCAAGAAGAAGCGCAATGTGGTGATTCTTGTGGTTGTTATAGTTCTTATTTGCGGTGGGGTAGGAGCGTACTTTGGGACTCAAAGTAGTTCCAGTGGCAAATCCATTGACGGAGGTGACGCTGTTGCTTTGGATGACGGAAACAATCAGAATCCTGCTGATGATACTACATCCGATTCTCCTTCAAGCGATCCAACCATTGCTGCCACCAGCCCTCCATCACAAGCGGTCTTCAAGTATCCTCCACCTGACCTCGAAGATTGTCAACGGCTAATTGACAGGGACCCTCCATTGGATGAGGACGGCACCTTGGAGAATCGTGAGTTCGAGGTAGAGTTTGATCTCGGATTGTCTAGTGCTGAAACCGGCATTTCTACTGTATTAGCAGAAGTCGAACGGAAGATCGCCGATTGGTTGCTCCCATCACTTGTGGGGTGCGATGATCTTCAGCGCAGAAAGCTGGATGGTCAAACACCCGCTTCGAAAGGTATCCGAGGTGATACAGTGCGCCGGTTGCAAACGACTTCCGAGGATCCACTCCGCTACATGATCGCTGATGTGTTGGACATCCGTGCTGTTGACCAAGAAGAGGAGTGTTCTTTTGCGTCTGACATTCCAAACTGCAGCTTTGTGAAAGTCAAGATGAATCTGCTGCTTCGTGGAGATGAACGAAATTTGTATGTGGCGACCCTGCTGTCTGACTTCTTCCCAGAAGGACAAGATCTTAAAGGTGTGATTGGCTTATCCGATGACATTGCCATCTTTGCCACAAGGCGTATCCGTGCGACTGGTCCTACCAAGCCTCCCAGTGCAATGCCTTCTCGGGAGCCAAGTGTTTCTCCATCGGATTTTCCAACAAAGGAGCCAACGATCCCCCCGATACCTGCATCGGCAAATCCAAGTGCATTGGTTCCTGAACCCACCAAGGAACCTTCTGAATCTCCCAGCAAGACGCCTTCTGCAACGCCATCAAGTGCTCCGACTCCAACTCCACCGCCAACCTTCGCCCCAGTTCCGGGAGCAACACCGAGTCCTACACAGACACCCTCTGCAACTCCTTCGTCTATGCCATCAGCTGCTCCTTTCATTGGGAGCACACCGTCGCCATCCAAAGCACCGTCGACGCCGGAGCCTACGTCCCCTCCCATTGTATCGCCATCGACTGATCCATCACTCGAGCCCTCTTTATCACCAAGTGGCGAACCGTCTCGGTTGCCCTCGGCTCAACCTTCCATCCAACCTTCAATGGAGCCATCTTTATCGCCTTCTACACATCAGCCATCTTTGTCACCAACAATACCATGTTTTCAATCCAACACTGAGCTTTCGGATGCTGTTTCAAATTGGTTTCAAAGCAAAGCAACAGTGGAGGCCCAATACGGACTGATGGGAGACTGGTGTTTCACTGCCGGTGTAACAAGCATGCAAAACCTCTTCTTAGAAAAAGGCGCATTCAACGAGGATGTGTCGAATTGGGATGTTTCTTCCGTTACTGACATGAGTCGAATGTTCAACGGAGCAAATGCGTTCAATGGCGACTTGTCATCATGGGATGTTTCTTCCGTTACTGACATGGAGGCAATGTTCGCAAACAATCCATCATTCAACCTAGACGTGTCGTCATGGGACGTTTCTTCTGTTACGAATATGGAGAGCATGTTCCACAATTCGCGATCATTCAATCAAGACTTGTCGTCGTGGGACGTTTCTTCCGTGACCAATATGAGGTTGATGTTCTTTCTGGCATCGTCGTTCAATGGCGACTTGTCGTCATGGGACGTTTCTTCTGCTACGACTATGGAGAGCATGTTCCGCAATTCGCGATCATTCAATCAAGACTTGTCGTCGTGGGACGTTTCTTCCGTGACCAATATGAGGTACATGTTCTTTCAGGCATCATCGTTCAATGGAGACGTGTCGTCCTGGGATGTATCTTCCGTTACTGATATGGCCTTAATGTTCAACGGAGCAAGTGCGTTCAATGGAGACGTGTCATCCTGGGATGTTTCGTCAGTTATTGACATGAACGCATTGTTTGCAAATATTCCATTATTCAACCAAGACTTGTCGTCCTGGGACCTTTCTTCTGCCACCAATTTGCAGAGCATGTTCAGCGGAGCAACATCTTTCAATGGAGACATATCATCATGGGATGTTTCGTCTGTCACTATAATGCAGTCAACGTTCAACGGAGCAAGATCATTCAATGGCGACTTGTCATCATGGGATGTTTCTTCCGTTACTAACATGGATAACATGTTCGCAAACCATCCATCATTCAACCCAGACTTGTCGTCATGGGACGTTTCTTCTGTTACGAATATGAAGGGCATGTTCCAACTTTCGCGATCATTCAATCAAGACTTGTCGTCATGGGACGTTTCTTCTGTTACAAATATGGCACTAATGTTCCGCGAGGCATCATCTTTCAATGGAGACATATCATCATGGGATGTTTCGTCTGTTACTACAATGGCCGGAATGATCAACGGAGCAAATGCGTTCAATGGCGACTTGTCATCATGGGATGTTTCTTCCGTTACTAACATGGAGGCAATGCTCGCAAACCATCCATCATTCAACCCAGACTTGTCGTCATGGGACGTTTCTTCTGTTACGAATATGGAGAGCATGTTCCACAATTCGCGATCATTCAATCAAGACTTGTCGTCGTGGGACGTTTCTTCCGTGACCAATATGAGGTACATGTTCTTTCAGGCATCATCGTTCAATGGAGACGTGTCGTCCTGGGATGTATCTTCCGTTACTGACGCGTATGGAATGTTCCGGGGTGCAACGTCCTTTGATCGAAATCTTTGTTTGTGGGGCTTGCGCCTATCGGCCAATGCTGTGGTTTCTAATGCGTTTTCCACCGCCAGCAGCTGCCAGTCACAATCTGATCCAGATCTCTCTACGAATCCACCAGGCCCATTTTGCTACGCTTGCATACTAAGTTAAAATCGGCTTTATATTTTTATACCATACACAACAACGGCGGAGCTTTCACTTTGCTTTGTTGATTCATTCTTTCAGCGACCAAGATTTCGCAAGAAGAATCTATCCCAGTTGCCGTGTCAGTCGGTATCCAGACAAGGTAGGACCACAGCAATACTATCGATAGTATACCTATATATGTATCGACTTTTGGGTGTTGTTTTGCCATGCTGTAGTACAGTAGAAACACCTGAGGACACGACTGTCATTGTGAGTACTGTTACCAAAATGTTAGTGTGTTGAAGAACTGGTTGTAGTGCAGTGGCCATTGTAAAGCGAAACACGATGACGATGATACTGGTACGGTACCGCTTGCTCCTACCATCTTGATTGTTTCCAAAGTTGTCTCATGGTGGTACCAATGTGCGCTTGAAAATACAAAAATACCCTTTCCCTTATCAAGATGCCACATCATTGTCATAATAAGTCCAACTCGTTAAATGAATCATGAATCATCAAGAATAACCATTAATTCGAACCGGTTTCGGAAAGCGATGGGTTTTCTGTTGGCTTTGGTAGTCCTTGCTTTCAATCAAACAGTGACGCAGTGAGCCTTATTATTCAATGGCCAAACGTAGACCAAAGTGGCGAGACCTGCAACACCGCAAAGAAGTATTGGTGCTCTTCCATGATTTTACTTTCGTCTTTCGTGTTTACGGAGAGCATAACCGGAGCGCGTCCACTGCGAGTGTTGGAGGTGTCCCGGATAGAGGTCAAGTGAAATTGGTGGGTAACCAAGGATTTCTCATTTTTCATTCTTCGTCGGCAATATGGAGAGGGAAGAGTCAGGGAGCAGCCGAGGTCGAGCGACGAAGCAACAGAGGCCATAGCTCGTCACGCGGAACAAGCGCGGTCCGCAGAAGTGTACCTCCTTCCGCTCCCTTCCCCTTCTCTTCTCCTTCCACATCCGCTGTCATCAACCGTGTTTTCCTTCCTCATCGTCTGATAATGCGCATCTTTTCAATGTAATATAATGCGTCGATCCTATTTTATACTATCTGCAAATTTCGTAATCCAGTTGTTGAGACGGATGGCGGACTGACCCACCTCTCATCGTGTCATTGCAGATGATTGCGATGATCATGATTGATTGATTCATGATGTGTCAGGATCGAGTTAGTCGTCTTACGACTTACTAGATCGTCTGTCCATACTCCGTATCCAACACACCCTTCACATCACCATCTAGTCATTCTATGAGTTTATGTTGACATGATGAAGATTCTTCATCTCTTCTTTTGAAAATTCGAATAATATGCCGGTATAATATGCGTGAGGTCCAAATTTTCGTCGTCCCGTTGTTGTAAATATGGGAGGTGTACCGGTAGATGATTGGTATTACGCGACATGCGTCATTCTGAACCCATGAAAAATAAATGCGATACACATATAGCAGCAAGGATATGGCAACGCGTCATCGTCATTTCAAGAAAACGAAAACAGTGGAGGGCGACGAACAATGAGACACGGCTGTCGATCTCAGGGAGATTTTGGAGAGACTATATGTTACTGAGAGGGAGACTTGGTGGTGATCCCATTGTGGCCTTCACACTCATCGCATGGGAAGCGGGTCAAAAATTGGTGTCATCGCATGAAACGGTACCATCACAGTCTGTGTGGGCAGAAACGGACGGACATTGTATGTTGTTTGAGTCACAAATAACGCGTCTCCGAACCCGTATTATGAATGCGATGAACACATAACAGACACGGCAACGCAACATCATCATCGTCGCGTCAATGAAGAAGTAAGAAGAAAATACTCGAGACGCTAATCTTAGAAACGAAAACGATGAAAGGCTGCGAACAAGACTTGCTTGCGGAACTCATGAAAAAGTTCACTGTCTATCATTATCAAAAAAACTTTCAAAAAGCAAGCGAGATTTTGAAGAGAGTTTTGTCAATACCAAGGAAGGACCAAGCTGAAGATGATCTCGATGTGGCCCTGACACTTCACCGGATTGGAGCTGTGCTGATCAGAGAAGGAAAATTCAATGAAGCCTTGGAGGAACTCAACAAAGCACTTTGAACTTGCGATACGTTTGGAGAAACTGGGAGAAAAACATGTTGATACGGCAAATGTGTACATGAGCAAACGCCAACTTCTACCAAATGATCATTCTGACGTGACTGTATTGTATCACCATCTATCGTACTCATTGGAAAGGCAAGGCAAGTTTTCAGAGGCAACCAAGATGCACAAACTCCAACTTGCGCCATTACTAGAAATGCATGGGGAAGATCACCCCGAGGTTGTAAGGGTGTATACTGGAATTGCCGAGCTGCTGAGACTCCAAAATAGGTTGGCCGATTCTCTTCAGATGCTTGATAGAGCCATGGAAATTTGCAATCGATTTGAACGGTTGGGAAACCTCGACAGAGATATATTGCTAGTCACGCTGGGCCATAGATCACTTACACTAAAGGGCCTGGGCAACCTCGAGGCTGCCACGGAGGCGCTCAATAAAAGTGCTAATGATACGGACGGAAACGTTAGGTGAAATGCACCACTCAACATCACAGACCTACGAGAATCTTGCACTATTATACTTCGATCAAGACATGATAGAAGATGCCATTGATGTGCAAACGAGAGCCATCAATATTCAAAGGCAGCTTGGCAATGATCGTTCCCACACAACAAGAGACCTTTTGCTCGCCCTCGAAGTGTTCGAGCGCGAAAAAAAATGCGAGAGCACTGAACCAGCGGGGACTGGCAATGAAAGCTATCAAACTTCAACAAAAAATGGTTACTGCCCACACAAAATAGTTTGTGCACCTCATTGCATTGGTGCGCGATTATAATCTGAGAACACTAGACGAACAGGGACTAGCGATGGAAGCGGAAGGCGATTCGGAGAAGGCAATGCAACTCTTCGAAGAGGCGTTGGATGTCTACAAGGAAACCTCTTCTATCAGTCCCAATGCAGCAGCAGTCTACGAGAATATTTCTGCTCTCAAAGTTGCACAGGGGTTGCGAGGAGAAGAGGCCATTGCTGCCAGTGCTTCAGCACTCAAGATTCGTCGAAGAACGAAGGGCGACGAAGATGCTGACACGAAGCTACGCATGACAACGCATCGATCTTTGCTGAGGCTTCTCTTGGAGAGTCGGAGCTAAATGTGTCAGGTGCTTATCATAGAGTCATCTCTATGCAAACAAGACACCGGATTGTGTTGTCGAACGAAACGGACGGCAAAACATCGAGTCTAGAATTGCACCGGCACGCAAGGCCGACTGAACGAACAGGGATTGGTTTACCAAGAGGCGCTGGAGTTGTACTTGAGAACCTCCTGTTATCTCTGTACCACTATGGCAGATGTGCTGGATAATAATTGCGGATGTGTCTACTTTTATTCGGGAAAGAAGGGTACAGTACCGTCACCACAGCAGCTGTCAAAAATCATCTGCGAAAAATAATGACCACGTCGGCCTTCAAACTTCTGTTCAGGAATTTTTGGGAACTGTGTCAGATTAACAAGCTCCGTAGCTATCAGTGAGTGCCTCAACGCTCAGCTACCTTGGAACTTATCTGAGATCGAATCTCCGTCGGCTATGGTGTGCCTGCAATAGGACAGGTGCTAGCAATCGCCTAGACTTCAACCTGGTGAGTGACAATCTCACTGCTCCTATTAGATCTTAGTCTATACTATTCTTGCCATGAATCTGATCCATAATGAGGATCAATTCCTTCTCTCAAAAGACCAGAATCTCTCGTATAAAAGCCTCTCTAGATTCCACCTGTCGCGTCAGCTTTCACCAGCTGCTCTGTCAGAATACCATACATTGCGTTCTTTTCACAATGAATGGTTGTAAGATCTAGATACCAATGTTCCTTCAACTTGGTCTCTAGGTCCATACGTATTCCGAATGGAGTATACGAACCGTTCAGGAGAATCCGTTAGTACGCGGACCCCAATGTCCGACGTGTTCGACTGTCCGTTTATTCACTAAAACTCAATTGCACCAACACACTCCTGTCGTTTCGACGACGACTCCAGTTGCGACAACGAATCTTTCAATACTTAATATATAACAAATACCATTCGACACATGAACACCAGAAGACCTAGTCTTCTTGATCACCTTGAATCAAGTCCCGAAACTTGCGAAACTTTTCGCCCTGTAACGGCTTGGTCATGTAGTCTCCCCACATATCATCAGTGGGCATGTGCTCGATAGTCAACGTTCCCTTTTCGACTTGGTCAGTGACAAAGAAATAACGAATATTCAGTGCCCGACTTCTCTTGCCAGCACTGGATCTTCAGTTCTTCTCAAGTAGAATAGAACTCATATTATCTTGATACAAGATATTCTTCTCGATTGGGTAGCCCTGTTCTTCCATGAACAATCGCGTCCACAACACCTGTGTGATCGCATCATCGACTCCAATCAGTTCAGCGTGCGTACTGCTTCGACTGTTAAGCTTCTGCTTCTTAGACAAAGCTTGCATTGCACCTCCACCCATCGTCATCACACCTCCAGTATGACTCTTAAAATCAGGATGGACAGCAAAGGATGCATCGACAAACCACTTCATAACATGCAAGTTATCAGCACTCAATGTCAGATGCCACTTTCGCGTAGAATGAAGGTATCGCATCATCCTCACGAGTTTGTGCCAATCGCTTTGATTGGGACTTCGGACTCGAGACGCCAAAATTGCAACGGTCGGACAAATGTCCAGACGCGCTCTCTTTGACAAAAACAAACTCTTGGCAACAAACTTATGAAATTCAGTCTGATATGCCTTGTCCAAATCTTTTCCTTTTCCCACTTCCAGTAAGTTATTACCAGCAGGAGTCTCCTGTGAATCGCTCTCCTTGAACTTCACAGAGAATTCGTCAAGCATCCGTTCGACATAATCGTTCATTCGAATCTTTAGCTTTCCTTTCTTCAAATAGTCCAATACCATTCCAAGATATGTGTGCACTCGTCCCCTTGTACAAGTCACTTCCTTCAGTCCACCGTATCTCTCATTTATCCAAGTGAAGAAATCTTCGAGGACTGCTTGTTCCATGTGGCTCGCAAGCACATCATCAACATGGAATCTGATAGTCAATTGCTTTCCATTGACCATTCGATTTGCAATGCACGGATCGTATTTGTTGAATACGAATCCATACTCTTCCAAAGATGCTCTCAAGTGTCGGTACCATAGCAAAGAAGCTTGCAACATCCCGTAAATGGCACGGAGGATCACAACATAGATCACTCGACGTCCATTCTCATATACTACATAGTCTCGATAAGTTGGGTCCAAATCAATCATGTAATCGACCAATAAACCGGTAATCTTCATTATTACTCGATCTTCGCCTTCTTCCTGCTTGGGCATCAATGTTTGAATAAACGCGTTAGGAATATCCATTGACATGACTGCTCTTCCTTCGTGAGCATCCATTACACCCGTGCAAATGATCGCCTCATGCGATGCAGTAGGACTCGCAGTGTCCTCTCTCGATAACCATTCTCTGGTCTCGTTACCCTTAAATATGCAACGTCCCTTGACTGTTACGCCATCATTCTTTTCGGCCAGTAGCATCATTGCATCCACTGCCTTCTTTTTCTCAGACTCTTTCAGATCTTTGATACTGACTGGTGTCCAGCAACTGCGCTTAACCAATTGATCAAGCTCCTTCATAGCAGCGTCCTTACCGCGCTCTTTGAATACCTTCAGTCCTTTGTTCAAGTAGTATTGTTGTATGAACGAGACCCCGTCTTGTCCTTTGATACCACCATTAACACCATCACGAATCTGTTGAATTACACGCGCGACCACTAAAGCTTCGTCCACGTCATATTCGCCTTTGTTCGCATTTCCGACTTGTTGGAATGCGAGATTGTGCATTCGTTCCTTGATCGACTCAACAAAATTGTCAGTCTTTTGAACTTCACCTTTTCTTTGTGCATCAATACGTTTCTTCACAGCTTGATACAACGAAACTCGAAGACGTTCCATTCGTACCTTTCTTCTCATGGCACGCCTGTTCCGCAAGACGTTTGGCTTGGGCGGTGTCTTCCTCTGTAGGTACGCTTGACCATATCTTGGTTTCTCTCTTCGATATCTGTCCGTGGGTCTCATCTTCACTTCGTTAGAATAGTAGGATTTCCCACTCCTTGGACGAAGTACCCGTTTCGTTGGCACGTCAATACCGTCATCATTGTAGTTTCTCTTTCTTACTTCGTTCATGCTCGGTTCAGACGTTTCCGTCTCTTCAAATCTCACTCCTGGTCGAAAGCTATCGCCAGACTTGGCTTCTCCAACAGTCTGCAAGTTGCTTACGCCTTCAGGTTTATTTTCTTCTTCATTGTCCTCTGGGGGATCGGTGCTATCGGGGGCCAAGGCAGTGTGGGCAGAGTATTGGGCGTTTGTGAAGGTGCGAGGTCATCTCGTGCAATAGAGATGACGCTGCTGCCAATGGCATCTAAAGAAAAAGCAACTGGGGTGGGAGCATCATAGCTATCATTCGCGGATGCCTAGTGTAAGTTTGGACCGACCTGCTTAGCGCAGATTACTTGCCGGAGGGTACCATTGGCACCATCAAAGTAAGCAAATCCATGCGCTTGGGAGAGGAGGACGTTTTTGCACTCACTAGCGACATGGGTGTGAAAGTAGTTGGAGAGGAGGAGGTTTCCCTTGGTAGTATCCAGGGGTAAGTCCTTGACGGTTGTCAAGGCAGAACAACCGGCCTGGAGGATGGCATCAAGGGTGCGTGGGGGAAAGGTTTGCATTGGTTCAATGAAATTGCCAAGACTGGAGATTTGTGAGTGGGCTACGGAAACGAATAGTGACTTTTGTGGGTAATGCTTAAATGAAATTTGTTGGTTGGAACGGTTGGTTCTTAGAGGTAGTATTGCCTAACGGAAGGATGCCCGGTGGAGTATCCAGGTTGGGCCATCATGGTGTTACAAACCGGAAGGCTTGGTGTAGCCGGAGTGCCAAAGTGCGCTGCCATTCTTTGGCAAAGGCGATGGCAAAGGGACTAACACGATTGGGAAACTTGGCGGTACGGGTGCACAGCGGTGGATGGACTGCCACCGGTAGATAAGGGAGCAGGGAAATGGGCGATGCTGCAGGTTGAGTCTCCCAGGGGGGAATAGATGGTCGTTGACGGTCAATGAATGCACAGGCGCATTGAATGGGGTGATAGCATGGGGCTAAACCACCTGACACCGGGTGTCGGTTCAAATATCAGGATTTTGAGGGTGCCACCGGTGGGCAAGTTAAACAGTGGATGGGCGCTGACGCAACGGTGCATTTTGATAGGGCTCCTGGGGAGAGAGTTGGTCGTTGACGGTCAAAGAATGCACAGGCGCATTGAATGGGGTGGTAGCATGGTGCTAAACCACCTGACACCGGGTGTCGGTTCAAATATCAGGAATTTGAGGGTGCCTCCGGTGGGCGAGTTAAACAGCGGATGGGCGCTGACGCAACGGTGCGTTTTGATAGGTCTCCCGAAGGAGCAGTTTTACGTCAAATGCGACGCTCTCGGGTAACCCAAGAGGAAATTGGGATGCCGCAGGTTGATTGGGCTCAAATTGGATTTGAGAATGCAACCTATGGGGCAAATTGGGTTGGACAACTCCGGGAGTCGGGTAATGAGTAGATGAAAGAGAAAAAAAGATATATTCGTTCTGAACTCTTCAGATGATCATGGTTCCTTAGCTCTTCATTGTCTCATCTTGCACTTGGCAAAAATAATGCTTTTGTTCACGCCTTCGTTTGTTATGCCAATCGTCCCCGCATTTTGTCCAATAATTACCGTTACTTCGCTTAAGCGACTGACGACATGACTGTTGGCGTGAAGAAAGATGTCTTCTCTTGCTATAGTCCGTCTACAGCCTTGCCTGATCATTTAGTTAATTTTTAGCCAATACAGTAAGAGTTATTATAGTCGACTCACTAAAGATGAGTCTATTATCAGTGGTATGAGCCAATCACAGCTCTCCATTCCTAATGATAGACTCGATGAACTCTCTTCCGCATCAAATTGTATGGTACTCTCCAAAGACTTCAAATGATGTTACGGTAGGTCCAAGCTCCATAGGGCCATAGCAGTTTCTCTTTGTCTTATCAAACAACTAAACACCTTGTCTTAAGGATCAACCTTAGCCCTCGATCATGAGGGTTGGCAACTGAAATTGACTGGTACTACATGAGGTAGTACATAGATCCAACGATAGAAACTGACTTTTCAATCTTGCAGATAGATTACTACTACGGTTTTTCGAGTATCGTTCAGTCTTCCTCTCTGATGGTAGATTGAAATCAACAGCTGAAACCGGTATAGGCGTAGGTAGGTAGTAGGTAGTAGTCTCTTCACCTTTGGAATCAAGTCATTGTCTCAAACGGGCGCAAAAAGGTTGATCGTATTGCCGTCAGAGTAATAGAGTGTACAATACCCGAATCTGAAAGCATCATATATGACTATACTGTAACAGACTTTCCTATCGCGGCTTGGCCAACAAGGAATAATGGAAGGTTTCTGTCTATCTTTTCGCCTGTGAATCTTACTTAAAACCGGTTGATTATTGCATGCCTTCAATCGTAGAACACGTATTTACTCTCTTTGCGATGAAATCGGGCTTTGTGGTTGCCCTTACTCATCTTGCTTGGTTCCCTAAATATTGAGTCCATTTCAAGAAACTTGTCTGCATCATCTGGATCCAAGGCAACGAACGACCTGATAGCTAGCTCGTCCAATAGCTAGATAGCTCATTCAATCAGCAGCTTGTAAGTCCAAGTTCAGTGTCACATATGATCAGCAACCAAAGCAACACCGAAAGGAGGTGCAACCAAAATGGCCGTGAGTGAGACGTCCATCTCACAGGTCTATCTCACAGAGTGTCGCTGGCCATCCGAGTTCTGACCATGTCTTTCCAATCAGTTGGCAAATGTCAAATGATTGCAGGCACCCTTCTCTACGGAGAACTGGAGGTGGCCACGCCATGGGTTGATTTTAGCATAGTTGAATTTCATATGGTGACGAAGGCCATCAAGAGAAGGGCAGTTTGAGGCTCTAGGTGTTGCCTCTGGGTGTTGCTTCGCTACTCGGCTGTCGTGCAGCTGAAGGATTAAACCTAATCAGGGGGTCGACATGGTCCCAACAGTGTGAAATGATGATATGAGCTTTGGAGGGTGTGAAATTGAAATGTAATGTTCTATTTGTTAATCCCTGCGCGGAGGGACGCGCATGCCTATCTCCGACTGCATCTATCAAGCATTCCGTAGCACCCATAACTTATGTAGAACATGGCTTTGAGCACTACTTCAATAGTTCTACATAATTATCCCTTGACAAGAATGGTGTAGGTGATTCCCTCCAACTCGGGAGTGTCAACACTCCCACTCGACGCCATCCACCCTCCCCCTGACGGAAAGCAAAACCTCAGGACTGCCAAGGAGGCCGATATCCAGCTCCTAAACCCGAGGACACACCCACACCATCAGCTTGTCATTGTATTTTTTTGGCTTCTCGACTCCAAAAGTCGTCCACCAAAGCCCCCTAATATTACAGAAGTGCCTGTTCTATTATGGTTTATGGCTCATGTTTCCTTTTCCAAAGGTTGTTCATGAGCAAGTCTACACGTATGATGGTTTCAATTTTTGCAAGCAAAGGATCGACCCAATCTATACCACCGGTTCTGACGCAAACTAACAGAAATTCGACCACCAGCGTTGGGCGCCGTCTCACCTTCTACACTGTCAATGATGCTCCGTATCTGGTCCTTTATGCTGCCGACAATGCACCTGAGGCACCCCAAAACCACCACCAAAGCGGGTGTTGATCGACAACTTCCAAGGTTGCTCGATTTCCAAGGTTGCTAGGCCGTGAAGTTCCAAGGTTGCCGGCCTTGCAATGTTGCAGGCCGGCACAACATTCGATTTCCAATCAATTTATTTCGAATGAATGAATGAATAAAATTCAAAATGCTCCACAGAGCGTCGGCAAGGTTGTGTTAATCCCTGCGCGGAGGGACGCGCATGCCTATCTCCGACTGCATCTATCGAGCATTCCGTAGCACCCATAACTTATGTAGAACATGGCTTTGAGCACTACTTCAATACTATTGAGATCTGAACGTGTAATATACGAGCTCCAATTCTCGGAAAATGCAGGAATCTGTTTTCGGACGACTTTTTGATTTTCACGTGGAACATGTACCAGTACGCAAACAAGTGACGATCCAAAAAGGATTGACAAAACGTTAGCTGTACCTGGTACTGTAGGAAAAGATTGGAGACCAACAACTACAAGTTGAATTCATTCTGAAATACAATCAATACATTTTTGCTAAGTACTAAGTAGTTAGCTCTGCTGATGCTGGAGGATTGATCATCTCTTTGTCTTTTCTACCAAGCCCATGAAGAATTTCAGTGTAATCTTTTCGGATATCACAATGAATGCCACTCTCTATCTTGTTTCCAACAAAATTATTGCCCGCTACCAATGCAATGACCTTCGATGCTATCCGGCTGCATTGCACAAACCTGATGCAATCTTGTAGCTAGGAAATTTTCTCCAAACTTCCTCTGCCGCATCCAAAAATTTCGTCCTGTTTCAAAACATGAGCCCTCCCTAATCTCCCGCGGCTGCACAATGACGTCTTGACATGCAGGGGAATACCGACAAGTCTAAGCTGTTCATTTGCGGCATTTGTGGAACTTGCGGTTCCTAGTGCCAGCCAAGTTGTTCACATTGCGTCTTGCACCAATTAAAGTCCTCTTCTTCAGCATGCGGCCCTGCATTGTCACCTTGCATAACGGGAATCTGCCCTTCATATTGTCCTCCCGTCGCCACAAGACAATCCAATTTTCGAAAGACGTGACGCTCAAACAACTTCTTCGCTGCAAACTTTGGATCATCAGGTGTCCCTTCCGACGATCCAGTGACATTACAATCAATTCACCAAGTGTACTCCACCTTTTCTCTTATCACTGCCCAGTTCACTTGATGGAACTATCGTCCTGTCCTACTTCCTGCCTTGCTAGCTTCTTTGCAACCTCGTTGGTTTGGGCACAATAGAAGCCAACCTTGAGGCCGTCTCCACCTTTGCTTTCAATAGAAGCTATGAATACAAAAGCAGTCACAGCGATTCCAATGACCTTGGACAAAAGTCAGCTTCCACTTTGACATAATCCGAGCCCTGTAATGTGAAAGGAGCCCTGATATCATCCTCAACAACAATTCCACCCTTGCGTTGTGGGCCTTTGGTGAGGGCGGCATCAGTGTCTGGCATGTTGCGGATCATCTGAATATTTGCAGCACGCATAAGCACTGATCAACCTCATGATCAGCATCGTCTCTGGTTTGCCTCATCTTTTCTTGTCTTGCCATTGCATGGGCTTGCTTTTTTTCTCCCGTTCTTCAGCCAGTGTGATTTTTGTTTGCGCTGGTGCGATTGTTGTTTGTGCTGCTGGTGTTCGGATGGTTGCCAGCCATTACTGATGTAATGGTGGTGGTGGAGGTGGTGGTGGTCCGGTCGTCATCACCTTGTCCTGTAGTAGCAATGCCTATGAGAGTGATACTATAATGTCAGGCGTTTAACAAAGGCTTTATCGCCAATGTACGTTGGGTGTTATGATTGGACTCAGTTCTTCATTGCGATGAAGCCAGAAATCAAATTCTGTTCGTTGTTGGCTGTATTATGCGCCATAATTGGGGATTGGTACTAATGCTACGTGTTCTACGTGACAATGACTGGTCTTCTGACGAAAATCGTCCGAAAACCGATTCCTGCAATTTTCCAGCAATTTACCTCGTATCATTAAAAGATAGAAAGCAAGCCAGCATTTGGTTGGTACTATTATATATATTAGTCAAAGAACGGAAGTATAAATAATACCTTTTTTCAGGATCATTTATTGTTGAGGCTCATGATTGTCTTAATTTTTCCTCTACTACCGGCAGAAAATGTTTGGGCAAAAAGATTTATTGTTGAGGGTCATGAGTGTCTTAATTTTCTGCTCAATGGCCTCCCTTTGCGATCTTGGGTGTCATGCATGCTAAGCCTTTTCGCCCAATAAGAATGTCATAGGTCTGAAAACCTGTCGGGCGTACAATACCAGGTAACGATAATTACGTGTAGGTTAAGGTACTGGTGCCTACCGGAACTGGTGAGTTAACTTCGATACTTCGCGTTTCCTTTTGACCAGATCAATATCATCGATCATCGCGAAGAGGCACAGATCACACGAGCACTACACCTCGAACTAGCTAGCTGTGTGAGACTGATGTGCTGCGTAAGCATTTTTCTATATTAGCTCTTTATAAATATAATAGTATTATATACACTGCTCACTCAAATGCAAACCGCAAGCCAACGTCAAACTAGAGCAGTAACTCATGGTGGTAATCCTTCAAGACTAGAAAATCAGCAATAACATCCAAGTCTCGGCCGAGCAGGATGTACGAGATGCAATCATTGATGACAGTAGCATCGTCCAATGCCCCCGAGCAAATAGCCTCCGCTTGTTCAACATCGACAGCCGGCTTCGAAAAATGGCTCTTGCTGGCTCCAGATGAAGACTCTCGCCGGATACACTTGTCTGGGAACTGAGGATGGGCAAGTTGATGGAAGAGCTTGGGTTCACTGGGAATCACTTGCCACTCATCGACAAGGTCTTCAAAGCCCTGCAGTTCCGTAGCTCCATCGCGAGCAAGGGTCTTCCCAGTATTGTAGTCTCCAAGCAAGCCGACGGAGTTTCCAAACACAGACGCGTCTCCGTTCAAATTGAAACGAATGAACTCGTTGATTACATCGATGGTGATGACTTTTCCAGGGTACTTCGAGTCCAGATCGATGTTGTACTGCTGTTTGTAGGGCGTCGGCTTCTCCCATTCGACTGGGAATCCGCCGATGGTTTCGAGTTCTTCTGATTGGTACTCGCCGTTGAACCAGTAGTGCGCATCTTCATCTTTTGGATTTGGAGATCCTTCAATTTCAAGGACGTCGTCTCCAATGTTGATCGCAACGCTCTTGATGTAGGACCAGGCTCCCACAATCTTGGTTCGGATATGAATGTTCATCCCAAGCCCTTCAGCGAATGCTGCGTTTTGCAACATCACAAGATCGCACTGTCCATTAATTTCAATGCGCTTGTCACTCCAGCTGGTAATGTGAGGCAACCAATCAACGTCATGGTTTTCGTTCTCAGTCTCAGTCTCAGTTTCGCTACTTGCTGTGACTGCAGCTAGGAAGATGGTGATGAGAGTAAGAGAAAGTAGATTCATCGCGAGTTGTTTTTTGCAGGTGTCAGTAATATTGTGAGAACTACGATTCATTCCAGCGGAGAAAAACGGTTGTGCCTGCTCGCCAGCCAAATGTTCCGACCGGCAAGACGCTCCCACTCTGTAGTAATCATTTTTATGGTGCATGAGAGACGCTGTCTGTACTTCGATCCTCAGTAACAGTGTTTTATGCTCATATCTTCGTTCCTCAGTAACAGTGATAGACTCGAGGGAGCGTCGCTTCACTCTGTAGAAATCGTGTCTTGAGACTTTTTTAGTTTTTTTAAAAGTAATATAAAAAATTGTTTTGTCTCAAAACACTCTGGCTGACACCAAATCCAGGGTTTTTTCTGAACCCATCTTCTCTTTCTATCATTTATTGTATATCGTTCCATTGTGCCACTCACTGAGATTTCGACAAAGTGTTTCGGATAACGACCGGAGTTGAAACAGAACGCTGAAGCGGTAGTATGAGTTTCCGTTATTGCGGCGAAGGCGGATTGAAGACCTTTCGAGGATGCAATCTCTTCGCGACAGATCCTTTCCCGTTCGTCCCTTGTTGGCTGAAGGCCTCGTCGTTCTATCTCTTTGCGAAAGATCCTGTCACCTTCTTCTCTTGTTGGCTTAAGACCTCGCATTTCTTTCTCTTCGCGAATGATCCTCTCACGTTCTGTGAGGATTGTCTGTAAACGGACTTGAGGGACAGTCGAGGACACTAGACAATAGAGATGTAATAGAGATAGGATTGCTATTCTTATTGATGATAGTTCATGAAAGTGAGGATTGCTCTGAACTCGAGCAGAGGATCCAGCAGTAGATACATGTAGAGAGTAGTATATAGAATTCGGGAGAAGCACTGAGCTGTCAAATGATCGTGAGAATTACCCAATCAGAGTAAGCCACCGGTCCGATCTATTGGACTCGCGGTGCGATTCGTTTGACCTCAATACTCCCTCTCGATCGAACAGTGAGGTATGTAGGATCCATAATGTCTTCAACTGAATAAAGACCGGCAAAATCCGCATCGACATGACATTCAATGTCAAATGAATCGGTCGGTCGCAAGATTAGGCCTTCATTTACTGATGATTTCAAATATTGCCCAATTCTGATGAGCGCTTTTTCGTGCGAGCGCTTAGTCCCGTGGATGAATCGCGTACATTGAGACACGGCGAATTGCATGTCCGGACGAGAATGTCCGCAGAGATACAAGGCCATTCCGATCACGCTTGCATATGAGAAACTGCCATTTGCAGGATCTCCATTCTCGGCTTTTCCAAGGGGTTCTTTCAACGCAGGAGTGTGCTTCTGAGGTTCGTGGTCAATATTTAGGGCTTCAATGATCCGTTCGGTGAGTCCTTTTTGCGTAAGTTTGATTGTCTTGTTGGATTCGTCGCGTTCGATATGGACTCCAAGAAATCCAGCAACAGAATCTTCGATTTCTACTGCAACACCTTGACTCTCAATTGCTTCGTTTATGTACTCTTCTTTAGGACTGAAGAACAAGGTGACGTCGACGTAAACAAGGCAGATAACTTTATCTGAAATAAAGAGACATGGATCAACTTCTTCTTGAGATTCGAATCCTGCATTTTCCAGCTTCCCTTTGATGAAATTGAAGAAATTAACGGGCGATTGCTTGAGCCCATAGAGGCTTTTATTGAGTTTCAATACCTTTCCTTCTTCGGCGAAGCCTCTGGGCATTTCACAGAAGACTTCCTTGTCTCCTATGGGTGCATGAGTGAAGGCAGCGGTGTAATCAACTTGCTTAGTTTCGAGTCCCAGTACAAGGGAGAGAATTAGGAGGAGGCGGACTGTCTGCCAAGAGAGACAGGTGAGAATATTTCATTAGAATTGTAATCAATCCCATCTTTCTGTCGATCACCTCTCACACAGAACCGTCCTTTCAATTTTCGAACTTTCCCATCTGGATATCTTTTACATTTGAATGCCCATGTTGAGGGAAGGACATTCATTGATTGAAGTCGGGGAACCACTTCCCAGACCTCCATTTGCTGTAGGGTCTCGATCTCCTTGATTGCTGCCATCGGCTAGAGGACCGTTCATAGCTTCTTCCCAACCTGGATTATCTTCGGAATTGGCTTTGGCGGCCAGGATCATTGGATGGAGCCATTCACAGGTCTCTGAATCCTGGTCAAAGTCGGTGGTTAATGCCCACATTTTGGCAAATTCGTTGGAGCAAAGTGTCTCAACAAACTCATTGAACTTTAGAGAAGCGAGAAAACCCTGATTGATGGTGGTGTGTCTCACATTTTGATTTAGAGCACATAGGCCATACTTCCTTGGCCTGAATCGGCGTCTTCCAGTTCGCGAAGGCGCTTGTTCTTGTAGATTTCGTAGAGTTCGATTTAGAGTTTCATCTTCTTCTTGTTTGTCATCTTCTGTAGCTTGTATAGGAATAGGAACATCTGTAGGAACGTTTGGTTCTTCTTCCTGTTGCAAATTCTCATCTTCATCTACTCCCTCTGGAACTGACAAGTCATAATTGACGTCGTCATTGTCACCAGCTTTGATTGCTTCTGAGGGGTCATCGGCGACTTCATTTCGATTATCTTGAACATTCGGAGCTTCCTGAGGCTGGTTGTGAACCGGTTGCACATGAGGGATTGGCGGTTGGAGGTTGCACTGGCACTGGAGGCGCATGACCACCGTGATTACCCCCTGGAAGCGGAGCTTGGTGGCGATGCTGGATGGCTTGTTGGTGGAGGCAGGCACGACGACGATTGTTGATGAGGGTCCGACGTTGGAGTCGAACGGCACGTTCAGTTGGAGTTCGCCATTCGTTTTGTAGTGGCGGGGCAATAGGGCGGTCAAGAGTATCACGAAAGTTCTCGTACCCGGATTCAACCAAATTGAACCAATGATTGGCATCAAGTTGGTGAGGATTGGCCGCACCCCCTGCATCTGAGTTGGGGACAGTACTGAAGTGGTCGTCACACACAAAATGATATTGTGGTGAGACATGTTTGGTTTGAAGGTTCAGGATTCGCGCGACCAAGGAGGAGTGGTCAGGCGAATAGCCGAGATACATTCCACGTCTTGACCGAGGATTCCACTTAGGAAGCTTCTTTCCATCTTGAAGTTTTGGATCGAGGACATAGGTAGGACATCCAAAGACGTGAAGGCGATGTAGAGAATTGTAGTTGGGGAACCTTGATTGGCTGAAGATTTCCAGTGGTGCCAACCGAGTGTCACAATGTGGAAGGTTGTTCCAGATGTATGCTGCATGTTCCATGGCAAAGGGCCATAAGTGGACGTCCGCTTCGTCAGGCCAGTGAATGACCTGGTGGAGAAGCATGGTCCGAGCCCACTTAGTAACCGTTTGAATTGCACGTTCGGCGACTGCATTCTGATGATGAGCCCCAACACCGCTGAAATCAATTGTCTGCTTCTTCAAGGCAAGATCATGTTGCCAAGTTGCAGAGTTGAAGGGCGTGTGGTCTGCTCGATAACTCGTGATATCCGGTACGTTGTTGGCTTTTGCCCATTGCTCGAACTTGTGCTTTGCCATCAGAGTTTCGCCTGCTCGAAGAGAAACTTGATTGACGATGAAGATTGCACCAGAAGCGTGGTCACAAAAGATAGTACCCCCTGAGTACTGATTCTTCTTCTTTTCTTTTCCTTTGGTGTGCGGCAATCTACCAGGTACATAGGAAACGTAGCTATCGATGGAAACTTTGGCACCCGGTGTCAGATCTCCCTCTCGAATAGCCATTTCCCGATCATCGAAGGCATGTTGTGATTCAGGAGTTCGTCGCGCTTGCTTGCCAAGTTCACAAGCGGCACAGAG
The DNA here is from genome assembly GCA_933822405.4 of Cylindrotheca closterium. NCBI lineage: Eukaryota > Bacillariophyta > Bacillariophyceae > Bacillariales > Bacillariaceae > Cylindrotheca > Cylindrotheca closterium. Next base: position 235,720 of record CAKOGP040002003.1, read on the forward strand.
GATGGTCCGTTGTGAGTTACTTACTCCTTTATGGCGACATGGTAAGATTGCCTCTTGATTCGGATCGTTAGGTTGTGCTAGGAGACGCTGAATCCATTTGAAGTGAGCATGCCCGAGCTTGGCATGATAAAGCAGCATCTCTTTCTCACCAGCGGTAAGATTTTGATTGTTTTCAGCTCCGACTGACAACATTCCTAACACATCTTGGTCTCTACAGAGCATGTTGGCTTCTTCAAAGCCTAGTCCAGCGCAATGGGCACTCGCCTCCAACATCATTGGAATATTGTTTGATTGGAATGGAAACTCAAGTTCCGATTCATCGTCGAGCGTGAGGACAACTTTGCGGTGGTTCAAGAAAAGGGAACCAGCTCCCTTTGTCTCTTGGAAGTAGCATTGTGGCGAGAACAATCGAATCTGTGCAGATGGAACCAGGTATGCCGTAGTTCTGATCCGTCGCACGGATCCATAGACGTCTCTAACAGTCCATTCAACTGTTCCACTTCCCACAACCTCACACGATCCTTGGAGGCCATTGATAGATTTGAGTGGGCTAGGGCGGACTTTAGAGATGAAATCTGAGTCATGAGGTGTAATTGAGACAGATGCTCCGGTATCGATGACCATCGGAGTCTTACAGTTGTCGGAGAGGTAGACTGACTGATGGTGGAGAGTGTCAGGCAACCGCGGAATATGACAATCAATCTGAGAGATAGCGGCGTTGACAGCTCGAGACAAGGTTGCAGCATTCGACTTAGCTGCCTTGAGAGTCGTTTTGACTTCTTTTTCTTCGGACTTGGTGTGCAGCGACCAGAGAGGATTTCACAGGGCTGCTATTTGATGGTATTGCTTGAGAGGATCGACACTTCGAACAAACTGGTCGAGGTCAACTCCATACTTGGCGTCAATCTGGATGAAGCTCAAGTGAAGGAAACGATGCTTGTTCCTTGTGTAGTCTTCGAGGATCTCTTCATCTGAAGGTGAGTTCCAATGATGGGGAACACTTGTTGCTTGCTTTTCGGCTTGCTTATGTTGCCTTTTTCTTTTCTTTTCCTTTGTTCTTGCCGTCTTCCGATAGAACTGTACTCTTTGAGGCTTGACTCGACGACGCAAGGCTTTGAGGATGAGGTGATAATGAGGTGAATTGCGCTTTGGAGACTTGGACTTGCAACAGCGCCAAGGAAAGGCACATCCGAGAAGTTCTAGTGCATTGGAAGGAGGAGTTGGCACTAGCAAAGGCAGATATTTCGATGACGAAGTCGCTCCGCGACTGGAGGAGAGGATGGAGGAGCTATTGAGGGCATTGCTGCATTTAAGATGAGGACGAAACTGGCGAGGACGAGCAGTTTCAAGAGGTATAAAAAGTCAACTAGACTTAAAGAGGAGACCTCATCCATACCCCCTTGCAGCAAGGGCCACCACATGGTGACGGAAGGGTAGGACGGGATGACGGTAGAGAGGAAGACTACAATCATCCGTAGGAGTAAAGTGGCACGGTTCACTTGATCAATAAGTTGGTTCATGCCCGTGGCAATGGCAGAGACCTGCTGACGAATCTGAGGAAGGTTGGTAGCAGAAGTTGCAGCGGTCAAAGCAGAGGCATCGCCAGAGGGAACTTGGTTGACGGGCGGAGCAGGAGCAGCAGGAGCCGCAGCCGCTGGAGGAGCGGGAGCTGGAGCTGCAGGAGCTGGAGTTGGAGCACCAGATAGGAGTGCATGGGGGCGATTATTCGTCTCGGACTGATCATCACAGAGCTTCCAGGATTTAGATTTAAAATGATAGTAGTACCATTTCTTGTGGACTTTCGCTCTTTCTTCCGATTAGATGGCACGGGAAGATGCTCAAATTGAACTCCGGCGCCAAGCCTGGAACGCCCTTTCTTGCCTGGATTCTTTTGGGCCTTCTTTTCGTCAAAGAATTTCCGCTTATTCTGTGAGACGCGCTCTTTATTTATTGGTTCCGTGCAGGCAGTGACGGAATGCTTGCCACCGCAGTTGAAACAGGGTCCCACTGACTTTTGAGCCGAAAATGCAGTTTCGTTGACCTTGTGAAATTGGCCAGTCCCTCCCTCTTTAGAGGCCATGCGATTCTGATAGATGCTCGTCGCGAGATCGAGTATCATATCAGGGGAACCATAAGCAGCATCTCCTTGAGTAAGTGCCTGCTCGTATGCGTTGATTTCTTTGTTATGGAAAACCTCATTGAACTTGGGATCACTCGATGTCTGGAACAACGAGATGAGAGTTTTGCCAATGTCATGAGGAACGTTCGAGGAGACCACTCTCCCATCGATACGTTTTTCAAGTGACTTGAGTCCAGTCAACATCACCTTAATGTGACTAACCAAATCGTCCACGCTTTCTCCTTCATATTGATCAATGTGAAGTGTCCTGAGCTGGCCTTGAATCGTCTTCACGACGAGCTGAGAGTTGACTTGGAGGCGTTTCATTATGAAGAAGACGACCAAGGGGCCGCCCATTCCTTGGGTATCCCGATAAGGAAGAAGGTCTTTGAGAACTTTGCTCCATAATTGTGGAGTCATATGATTGCACAGATAATCATAGGACAGGCGTAAGTTCTCGCGGAACCAAGGACTGGTGGTTGCGTCGGGCCACCTTGTATACCACTTGCAGCTTTCTGCCACCTGGTCAGCGGTAAGTTCGGTGTAGCGATCGAACAGAAACACTGTCTTGGTCACGTTGAAATTATCCGTCTCTAACTGTATCGTTTGTTCACCGATCGCATTCTTGGAAGGAAATACAATAGTGAAAACGTCCAGGACGTCATAGCGCTTGAAGTGCATTTGCATGTTGGCAAGGCCGACGCCAAGATCATAGCTTTCTTGAAGGTCTTGAACACTTTGCA